>MNCI01022218.1:76508-127358 GCA_015680685.1 Gnetum montanum
AATCCTATTTGAGGACACTCATTGACGGTCGTGTCCCAAACGGTCGCCAACAATGAGCATCTTGGAGAACTCATAGTTGATCCATCTCAAGCACGCACCATCGAACCAAGCCATTAGTACACACTTTGTAAAGTTGTCCATTGATCTCCATAAAGTACTCAGCTCTGTGAAGAAATTGTTATTTCTTCTTAAAGTCCAGATCCTGTGGTGTTTGTTGGATAAGGAGATAGGTGAGAATGCTACTATACCAGTTTGTTTTCATGGGTTGGTTGTTCACTACACCTAAAAAGAGGGCCTCATCGGGGAAATCATCAAACATTACATATTCATCCTCTTTGCTATCCCAGCGGAATTGAGATAAATGATATGCAATTATGTTCTTGGTGCCCTTTCGATCAATCATCATTAGATCAAACTCCTGTAGGATTACTGACCATCGTATAATATGAGGGCTAACCATTGGCTTATTCATGAGAAACCAGATTGCACTATGATCCATATGGATGAACACTTTGTAACCTAACACATAGTGTCTAAACTTATCTAGTGTAAACACTATAGCCATTAATTATTTTTCTATAGTTTTGTAGTTAAGTTGTGCATTGAAAATACTCCTACTTGCACAGTGGATGTAGTAAGGACGTTTTTGATCATCTAACTATGTAAGTACAGCTCCTAAAGCATAATTGGATGAGTCAATGATTATAAGGAATGGTTTGGACTAGTTAGGAGCTTGTAGAATGGGAGTTTCTACAAGCTTTTATTTTGGAACTTGGAATTCTTACTCACATTCCCTGGTCCATTCAAAAATTTCATCCTTCTTTATTAGCTATACCAATAGTTTGGAAATCTTGGAGAAGTTCTCAATGCATTTCCTATAATAGCTAGTTGGTCCAAGGAATGACTAAATGTCTTTAACAATTTCTGGTTGACATGTGATTCCTTGGATGATCCTAACTTTATCTAGGTCTACCTCTGTTCCTAAATATGAAACCTTATGCCCAAGTACTATGCTTTCTTGGACCATTAAATGGATTTTTTACCAGTTGAGCCTTAATTTTGTTTCTACACATCTTTTCAGCACTTGCTCTAATCAGTCCAAGGCTTGGTCAAAACTTGCTCCATAACTGGAGAAGTCATCCATAAAGACTTTCACTCTGTTTCCTATCTGCTGTTGGAATATGCTTAGGACTAAGCATTGAAACATGGCAGGGGCATTGCACAAGCCAAACACCATTTTTTTATATGCAAATATTTTCCAAGTACTGGTGAACGTTGTCTTGGTTTGATCTTCTAGGGTGATCCATATTTGGTTGTATCCACTATAGCCATCTAGAAAACTATAATAGCGATTCCCTACTATGGTGTCTAAGACTTGGTCAACGAATGGTAATGAAAAATGATCCTTAAATGTTGGCATGTTCAGTAGCCTAAAATCGATACACACCCTCCATTTGCCTTCCTTTTTAGGCATGATCACCAGAGGGCTAGCCATTTCACTATCAACAATGGGATATATGAACCCAGCTTTAAGAAGTTGTTCTATTTCTTCTTTTACTATTTGCTTCAATTTTGGGTTCAATCGCCTCTACGGTTGTTTTCTAGGTTTCATCCAGGGATCAATGTAAATTATATGCTAGCATATCCTAAGATCTATTCCAATTAATTCGGGGTATGACCAGGTAAAGGCTTTTGACCACTTGTTTATCACCTTCAACAGTCTTTCTTTTTGTTTGGGAACAAGTCTTGCATTGATAATCATCTATTTTCCATTTTCGAGGGTCATATATTCTAGACCAGTGGACAGTGGTTTCAAATCTAGGGGCTCTTGTTTAAATTTTTCAAGAATTTCAAACTTTCCCTAGTTGATGTTTTCAAGGTTAGGGCTTAGAAGTTGGCAATGGACTTGCTCTAGTGGATCTATGCTTTCAACGTAAGCACTAGTTATTCCCTCAGTTAGTTCCATGCATGTTGGTGAGTTGCTCTCTTGATCATCCATCAACCACTGGATGTCTTCTTGTTGTGTGGCTGTTGCATATAGGTACTTTTGTATATTAATGTCTTGTGCATACTAATTACATGCAGGCAATGCTAAACTTTGCATAACCCATGACCTATGCACGCAATTGCACCTTGTGTCACTATATGCGATGCATGGAACTTTCTTCTTCTCGATCTTTCCAAAAGTGTTTTTCTTGGATATTTCTAGGGAAAGATCATGGATTCCTAGGCATGCATCTATAGTACTTAGCCATGCTCTTCCAATTATTATTGGGAAGTCCCCTTTACCATTGTTCACTTGTATCACTAGGAAATCAGCTGGATACAACTATCCACACACAATGGTAACGATGTCCTCTACCAGTCCCAAAGGGACAGTGATGGACTGGTCAGCCAACTCTAGGCGAATATTACTCTTTCTTAATGGAGGTAGGTTCCAGGCTTTGTACATATCTTGTGATATTAAGTTGACTTTGGAACCTGAGTCTAGAAGAGCTTTACATGGTTCATTCCCAGTGACTTGGAGATAAATTAGGGTGCTTCCAGGATTAGAGAATTTCTTGGGAAGGTGGCCCACCTTAATCTAATCAGTAACGACATGTGTTAACATAACTGTATGTGCTGAATTCGGTGTTTAGCTTGAAGGGAACCATGAAGCCTTATTTGATAGGGAGGTGTTTAGCTACTTAACCGCTTCTGGTTGTGAGGGCTTGGTTGGACTACTAGATCTAAAGAAAGGTCTTTTCTTCAAAAGGTTGACAGAACCAACTGCTGGTTGAGGGTTCATAGCCCTCATGATATTGCATTGCTACGGTTGAGTAGGGAGTTTCCTTTACATTGTTGGAGAGAGTGGTAATGGAGCTATTGGTGTGAGAGTTGTGGATGGATTTGGAGGATGGTATATCTATAGGTTATCTCCCTTAGAAGAAGGAGTCCCATAATACTCCTGAGCTTGGTAGTGACATTGTCGTGTCACGTGACCAATAGAGTCACGTGGAGAGATTGGCTGTTGCACATAGTATCCATATGGATCTAGTTGCTGGTAGGGGTATTGTTGCCTTGGTGGTGGCATCCCCCATGACTCTAGGTATTACCACTGTTGATGTTGCTCAATAGGTTGTGGTGGAGTTCCACTTGGATAATACATTGAAGGTTGGTGGAACTGACTTGGGTTACCTTGGGAATAAGGTAACCATTGGGGTACTTGCCGTTTGTTAAGTCATGGGTTGAGTGCATACACCCCAAACTCCTGTAGATGTGATATCATTGGGAAACATCCCTTAGGATGGTCATATTAGCATATCTCACATCCACCATCATTGTCCATATCTAAATCCACAACCTCTTCAGTGATGTCCATTTTACCCTTACCGTTCTTACATGCATTGTCCACTTCTCTCTTTTTCTTTTTTGTCATAGTCACTACCTCACTCCCTAGACTCCTCTACAATTTTAAGAATAGTTTTGAACCTACTATCTAGGGAGTCCCATATTTGGTCTACCTTTGTCGATACCTCTATTATTAATTTTTTGAGTGGCAAGGTTTTCCTATTCACCATCTCTTTGAGTGGTGACTCTTCCTCCTCCTCACAGAATCTCACTCCCTTTTTTCAAAGGGAGGAATCTTGGTTGTACTCTTCCGTGCTTTCTCTCTTTCATAGCTCACCTTCTTCTTTGGCTACTTGCTCTAGAAATCTATGGATTTGGTGAGACCTAAGCTCTGATAACCTTCCTTTGTTATTCATCCCAAGGGTCCTTCTTGTTTCATGCCTAAGTCCATCTAGGAGATGGCGTAGCTAATCCTGCTACGAATAACCATGGCCAGGGCAACGATGTAACAGTGCATAATAGCAGCCCATGATAGTGCCCAAGGGTTCATGATTTCCTTGCTTCCATCCTTGGATTTTCTTTCACAAGTTAGACAGTCGAGAGTATGTTTGGTACTTATCATTAAATAGTTATAACATTGTACTCCAGCTCTGAATGGATTCCAGTTCTAAGGACTGGTACCAAATTTCCGTTTCTTTCATTAGTATCCTTGGGAACAACTTTAGTTTTTGCCATTCGTTTTCTATGTTTTGCAAGGTACATGCATCATGGAATGCTTGTAGATGGTTTTGAGGATCAGTGTTGTATCCCCCCTCAAATTGTGGATGTTATTCATATCTAACCTCTTGAACCTACTATTTTTTTGGTGCCTTGTGGGGATTCTCATAGCCTCTATTATATCTAGCATGATTTTAATTGCTAGTAGGGGTTCTTTGTGATCATCTCATTCATAGCATCTATGGTTTCTATGTGGTTCCCTACTCTCCCTTCTTCCATGTCTCGATTCCCTAGAGTGCCCTCATCCTTACTCTTGACTATTTCATCTATGTTTTTCACTCTGTTTACCTTTATCCTCATGGTTGGGTTCCTTATGATTGTGCCCAGGCACTAAAAGAGAGGGTGAATATGATGGTGAAGGTGAAGAAGAAGGAGAACCATCACCATGATGGTGTTTTCTACCTTCTCTTCTGTAGTCTCAGCCACGACCGTGATCATAATTAGAACATCCACCCTTATCGTGTGTTTGTGTTCCCTCATTGAATACTTCATGTTCATAGGGATCAGAACCAGGGTTGTGAATTGTAGAGTTGAGGTTCTGATATACCACCTCCTAACCATGATTAGGAGGGGGAACATCATTTGGTGGGGATCCTATTGAAGCAGGTTCACCACCCTCAATTTCGCTCAAGACATGCGGAGCATTATGGGGCCATTTACCCTTCGAGGATGTATGATATCTCTCCTGTTGCAAGTCCCTTTGATGTTGTGCTTCTGTGGAATGGTAATCCCTTATGTCATGATCACATGCAACATATTCTATGTACAAAAATGAAATGCCTATTCGTGAGAGAGCACGAAGGAGCATGTTGGGGACTGATCAATTTGGGGGCAACACTATGTTACCCTCCAAGTCTCTCCAATGCAGTTGTTCATCTTGATGGAGAATAAAGGTAAAGTTAGGTACATACTCATCATGATGAGTATATATAACACAAAATTGTTGAGGAATTGGCAGATCTTGGTTATGTGTGTTCTACCACCGACTATCTCTTGTGTTAGTCCTAGGTGGTGAAGTGCTCTTGTGTGAAGAAGAAGACATTTTCATCTTATTCGGTGTGTGATTTTCTGTTGTCTTATCTTTTCTTGATTAACCCTAAGGATTTGTTCTAGCATCCCAATGATATGAATGATTTCCTATGTTCTATGTAGCGCACAAATAGCTAAGTCCCCAGCAATGGCACCAATGATGAGTGGCGAGGTACCCCTACACTCAACTATACGAATACGAGCATTTCAGCCACGATCCGGTCAAACTCCAAGGACTAAGTGCTTACGTGCCCTAATGGAACACTTAAGGTTAATCAATCGCTGTCTTCCCAAACTTACTTGTATTGTTATAGTTGTATGGTTAAGTAAGCTTGAGGTATATGTTTTTATAACTTTTTGTCTTTTTAGTGTCTTATGCTAATAGGGTAGAGTGAAGAGAACTAAGTGACTAACTTTCATTAACTATTCACTAACTAAGTCCTAACTGTTCCTAACACTAGTATCCATTCCCACATGTTGCACACATCTTGAACTAGTGCAATACTACTGGGATTACCAAACGCTAATCGTTACTGGGTTACCAAGCACTACACACATGCTCAAAGCGGTCGTACTGAGTGTACTTAACTAGGAGAGTCAAGGGTTGAGAGAGAGATTAATTAACTAAGAAAGAATTTAAACATTCAACAATAATTAATTATTATTTAACCTAATCTGTATGCTGCAAGATTGATCATAAAGTTCATCTTTATTATCGTGCACAAGTGTGTGCTCAAGTACAATTTACTCGAATAAAGATCTGTTCACTTTAGGACTTCTATTGCGGGCACACAGGAATTATTCTAACTCTGAAATGGTAAAATTGCAAGAGTTTAGCTAATAGTTTGAGTCTAACTCCTAGAACAAGGGAAGACGCATCTTATTTATAGATAATGAGATGGGATGCGATATCATAGGGTGGATGCGATATCGTGTATGCGATATCGCAGCTCATCACTATGCTAGTTTAACATCATAGCAGATGAATGCTTACCTTGTTGGATTGATATGCAGCATTTCATGCTAGGCATAGTACGACTTCATGTACAAATGATTTACTAGATTGGAAAACTCATTTCTATCTTGATCAGCAAGCTTGAATGCTTCGTTGTCATAGGTGTTAGTGATCAAGAAAGGCCCTTCCTATTTGGCTAAGAATTGATCAATTGTGTGATGTCCAAAAACATTGGTGGCTAAAACATTGAGAGGTTAGCATGCGGACAACTTGACCTTGCATTCATGTGAGGGCCATGCTGGGAAATAGAAATGACATGCCCTGAATGATTTGGTTGATTAGATAGGGACTTACATGGTATTGGAATGATCATATGTTAGAAGGGTTTGTACTAGATTATGCACAGACACCAGGACTGGCTAAGCTAGAGTGTAGCAGGGTGCCTTGACCTAAAATCAACAACATGAATATGCAAATATGTATGGAAAAGCAAGAAAATACAAGTGTTACACTAAATAGCAAAGAGAAATGCTTGAGAAATGCAATAGAATTTGAGAACAGAATTGCACTACCCCAAAAAGGAGGAGCATAGCTAATTTGAAAATTATCTCAAAAGGAACATAGTATACAATAGGTGCATTGGAAGTGCAATCACAACCTTGATGGTGTTAGGCCGTGAAGTTTGGTGCTTGTTGTGATGAACTATGCCTGTTGGGTTGGTTACCACGGTGTATCATGTAATGTTCTATAGGGTTGCAATAGGGCTGCAATGTACTATGCGGTGTAGCTATGCCTCTCTATTGGTGTGGTGTGCTTTGGGTCTCGTTCGTCCATGAAGCTAAGTGCCAAAT
Organism: Gnetum montanum; assembly: GCA_015680685.1. Taxonomy (NCBI): domain Eukaryota; kingdom Viridiplantae; phylum Streptophyta; class Gnetopsida; order Gnetales; family Gnetaceae; genus Gnetum; species Gnetum montanum. The sequence goes on from MNCI01022218.1 coordinate 83,451, forward strand.
GCCAAATGAAAGTGCCAACTACCCCACTAGTGAAAAATGGAAGCCAACCCCTAAAAAATTAGGGCACATGCATATTTATAGGGCTAGGGTTAGCCCAAAATGTGGATCAAGTGCCATGTGGGAGTGCGGTAGGTGGGGCTACAAGAAAAATTCAAAAAAGTTTCTAAGTTCAGAGGTGATCAGAAAAAGTTCAAAAATTTTCTAACTCTAGCTGCTACACTAATCCCTTATTATGTGTAGGACATGGGATGTTGGTTGCTACGCTCGTCCCATGTTACATGCTAGACATGAGATACTAGCTGCTATGCTTGTCCCATGTTACGTTTGGAACATGGAATGCTAGCTATTGCACTCATTTCATGTTACGTGTAGGACATGAGATGTTGGTTGCTATGCTCATCCCGTGTTATGTGTGGAACACAAGATGCTGGCTGCTACACTCATCCCATGTTACATGTGGGACATGAGCTTCTACTCTGGGATAGGATGTACCATAGACACCTAGAAGAATCTAGTGAAGACTGTAATCCTTATTCTTGTTATGCTAGCTAGGCTCTAGAGCATAGCAAGAGGGGTAGCCTCAAGAGTTAGAAAATATACTAAATGCTGCTTCCAAGCTAAGCTAACTTGATAGCTTCTTGCTTGACACTTAGGCAAAATTGGCCACTAGAAAGTATGCTACATTGGCTATGCTCTAGAGTGTAGTAGGTAGAGTGAGAGCATAGTAGAATACTTAGAAATGTTTTGATGCAATTTCTATTGACACTTGCAAAATTTTGCAAGATAGGCCTTGATGCATGCTATGTTGGATACGCTAAGGAGCATAGGACCAACACTGAGAAAAATTTGCTAAGTTTTAACACTTGGAAAATTTTGTAGTCGATGTGCTAAGGCCCAAAATTGGTGGTGTTTCATTGGTCCCTCTTTGTTGATGTCTAGAAGAGTGGCCCGAGGGATGTCAACAAAGAATTGCAAAACACCACAATAGACATGGCATCAACATCACTCGTTGGTACTAGATCGGGTGTTGTTTCACCATGCTCAAGAGTGCTATAGATAAGGGTATGCTGGGTAAAGTGTGTAGGAAATGTGCTAGGGAGATGAAATATAAGTAAAGGAAATAAAATGCAAATTGTGTATCCTAATGCAAGATGCAAATTTAGCATGGTTGATAATGACCATGGCATGAAGTGGCTTACTGTTGAAACATTGGTCTCTCATTGGAGTGCTTATGAGAGAGTGAAAGTTGATTCAAGGCTAGGCTAGTTGTGAAGCTATAGCATTATCAATTTTCTTGGGAATGTACTTTTCTTCTTTTTTTATCTTTTTCTTTTTTATTTGAGTTTTTTCATTTGCTTTGTTGTAAGGTGAACCTTTGTTAGGTTCAGCTTACTACTGAATGTTACCTGCAAGTTGGCCATCGAGTAGATGGGCTTTGTTTTGATGTAACTACATCACGTTTGTAGGACAGGTGTTTCCTCTTAGGGATGAGTTATGCTATATTTGCTTGGGCTTTAACTAGCCAATAGAGGCTTCCCATGGGATGAGTTGCATTACTTCTACCATGGGTTCTGTGATTGATGTGAGGAGAATGTCATGTGCATCACAGTGCGTATACATTAGAGGTATGTATAATTGTGAGTATGCAGTGGATGAGAGGCTATTGGGATGAAGGAGTGTATGTGCATAGGTTGTAATGGAATGAGAGGAATGTGCACTCTTGAGAGGCTTAGCTAGTCTAATCATGCACATCAGAGCAATGTGATGACTTGCTGCTATGATGAGATGCATTTTTGCATGACCGCCTCCAAGGCTTCATCCTACAAACACAACTCTCAGAAGATAAGAAAGCCACAAAATTTGAAATGCAAGTGCAAATGCCAAATGTGAAGATGCTACAAATGTGTCAAATGTTGTACTAGTTACAAGTGCTTAGGAAGCCAATGAAAGTGCTAGGATTATGATGCTGTGAGTTCTCTGAAGGTTGCACTAATGGCAAGTGGTCCAAAAGATTAGCAACATGCCAGTTTAAAGTCCTGGTAGACGATGAACCTAGTTTAAAGTCCTAGTAGACTGTGATGTGCTAGTTTATCATCATAGTGGACAGTGAATGTTGTGTTAGTTTAACATCATGACCCAAGAATGACCTATGCCAGTTTATAGTAATAGTGAACTGTTAGTGCTAGTTTATAGTCATAGAAGACTATTTTTTCTAGTTTTTTACGTCATAGCATATGAGTGCTTACCTTGCTTATGCAAGATGTGATGCTGCATGCATAGTCATGTTGTGTGCTTGCAAGATCTTGCAAAAATCAACTAGAAAAATAACATCAAGTGACACCTATCATAAATAGAGTTAAAATGCATGAATAAAAGGAAAGTAATTCAAAATGTGATATTTTTAAGCCATTCTGGGATATGGGCTAGTTTAAGGCCTTTTTGGGTTAAGTGTTTTTGTAGTTTTATGATGTTTTTCAAATGCAATGCATGAGCTAAGTGGATGGATGTGTAAAAAAACTAGAAATGCATAAACAAACGAAAGGAGTGTGTAAACTAGGCAAGTAGGTGAAATGTAAATGCATGAACAAATGCAACATAAGAAAAAACAAAAAATGCATGGTCCATGGAGGCAAGGGGTAAGTAGGCACTTAGTGCATTTTTGGCCAAGGAAAAGTCTTGGTCATGTAGTTGCTTCCTAATCATGTGTGGATTAGGGAACGTACAAGGATTAGGGTCCTCTGGGAGGTTGGTGGCTTCAACCACTTATTTAGGTGTGTTAGCCTTAGGTGTTATGTTGGTTACCACACATGTACCACAAAGAAACTCCACCTCCAACACTTGCTTCATGTCTATGTTTTTGGTAGCTAAAGGGGGAACGTTATCACTATGGATGATAATTTGACCACATTTGTATGGAAGGTGGACTTCTTAGTAGATGGGAGAGGAGATGGCCCATAGTTTTTCTAGCCAAGGCCTACATAGGATCAGGTTGAAGTCTGGCATCTCTTCTATGATAGTAAAATCTACACTAGTGGGCAATTGCTCTCCTGCCATGAAGGCTAAATTGATTATACCCTTGATGGTGACACATGATCTGTTGAATGATTTTAGACAAGTGATTTTGATTAGCCTGATTTTGTCTACTAGGCGTAGCTTGTTGATGACAAAGTACAATACTATGTTTATTGTTGCACCATCATCAACATACACTCTACAAATGGTACACTACCCAACATGTATGCTAATGGACAATGGAGTTGTAGTTACCTCTCCTCGTTCAAGATTGATCTTGAATGCATCATCATAAAATGTTAGGGATGTTGAACTCAATTCCTATGGTGCAAGGACAAACATCGTTGCATGGATGGATGCCTCATCTATAGGGATGTCCTCCATAATAGGAATGGAGGCCAACATTTGGGCCAATGCTTGGCAGTGAGCAGATGAGGTCATGACTAGGTCATACAAGCTTAACATTGTGTTCTATTGCATAAGTGTTTTTTTCACCTAGGTTAGTATATCTACAAAGTCCTTGTTATTAGCCATTGTGTTGGCCTTGACTTCCTCCATGCGGCTTGAGAGAAAAATCTCTCGTAGAGGGGACTTGAGCTTGGCTTGCTTAGCCTACTTGGGGGTAGGGACCCCAGTGCTCAGTTATTGCTTATTGGTTATGGACTTTACTTTGGCCATGGGGTTTGCAAGGCACTTGTTCATCCTCTTACATTGCCATTTGGTCAGGCTACCTATGTTACTAACATGATCAGCCCTTGAAAGAGGAGGGACCAAGATGTTGCCTACTATTGGGCTTTGGGTAGGTGAGGGGCCATCATGTTGTGACACCCTTATGATAAACGGTGGTTTAGGAATTGTTTTAGGACCAACTTGTTGTGGCACCTTGATGACGGAAGGTTGTTTAGTGAGTGTTGTTGCTACATCTTGCTAGTTTAATGTCTTTGCAAATGATTGCATGGGACCTTGACCTCAAAGGGTGTTGTGAGTGCTCAAGGTAGCACTTTGATAACAAAGGAAGGCCTCTTGCTTATGGAGGTTGAGGGGATCCTTGCCTTGTTGGGAGGCATGTGGATCACAAAAGTTTTTTCTACAAGATTAAGCTTGCCACCTATGCTTATAGAGTTTATGATGTAGGGGTTGTCGTTTGCATTGGATTGGCTCATTGCATCAACTACCAATTGGTTCTATTCTATAATTCTTTGCAGGTCATCCTACAAAGCACAATAGTTGTTTGTACTATGACCAGGCATCTGGTGGTAATGACAGTATTGGTCTAGCTTGAAATGTTGTGGGATCGAGAGCTTGTTTGGTACTGTTGAGGTGGGATTCCTTAGTAGTTCGTAGTACCTATCATGTTTTTGGTGGGCAATCTTTGATACATGTTTGTATTGGATTTGCCCAACTTTTAGGAGTTTCTATAGTATTTTAGATGGTTCCATTGATAGCGGTGTATACTTTGAGTGATCCTTGCACCCAAAGTTGGGCCTTTAGGTGACCCTTGTCAATGTAGGTGAGTTGGCACTAGAGTTGGTGGCTTTTTGAGTTCTTAGCTACTGGGACCTAGTTGGTTACTTTTGTGCTTGTGGCCACTATTTCCACTATTGTGTCTTGCTTGTGCACCTTTTGATTTCTATAGGCCACATAGGCTAGGTCTTTGCTAGCTTGCACTACCTCCTCTATGCCCTTAGTTTGGGAAAAGGCTTGGCTAAGAGACTTCAAGGCTAGGTAATATAGTTTGAACTTGGTGAAGTCATTCAATGCACCCTTGAAGATGATTAGTAGATGCATCTCTACTAGGTTCACACATTTCACTCAATGAAACATTCCACTATTGGAGGAATTTTGGCATAGGGTCTAGGGGCCCTTGCTTAACTTGCATGAGCTTGTCAAGGGTTGCTTCAGGCTTTAGGTTGTACCTAAAGCATGTTATGAAGTGGCCAAGGAGGTTCTTTAGGGAAGAGATTGAGGCCTTGAGTAGTGCATGGTACCAGTCTAAGGCCTTACTAGTGAGTGACATGGGGAACATGCACATGATGGCATGTGGCTAGGCTTGAAAGAGTAGAAACTTAGATCAAAATGTGACCAGGTGTGCATTGGGATCCCCTTCACTATTGTACTTGGTGAGTTGAGGCAGTTGGACCTCATTTGGGAGAGTTAGAGGTGGTACCATAGGAATTATGGGATCATCTTGGTAGAAGCACACCACCTTGACAGTGTTGGAGGAGGTAGCCTTAAGTCAGTTGATCTCATCCACCAAGCTTTGGGTCAACTAGAATGCTTGATCCAAGCTTGGGGATGTGCTAGCCAGTTGCATTAGCTAGGCTTGTGTTGGGTGTATAGCATAAGATTGAATGCTTGGTTGTAGAGTTTACCAATTTAACATTGTAGTGGATGGGCATTTCCAGTTTAACATCATAGTAAATAGGATTAGTTGATGTGTTAGTTGAGGTATGGGTGTAGTAATTGAGGTGGGCCACACATGAGTGGGTTGAATGAACACTGTGGGTGCCAATGAGATAAGCAGGACGTGGGATGCTTGAGTCATTTGGGGATGGGAAGTGGCCCCTACATGAGCATAGGGTTGGGAAAATGCAGTAGTCACTTACAAGGAAGGCTAAATTAGCATGGTTACCATCTCAGAGAGGATGGGTGGACCGAATTGAGGAGGGGCTATACTAGGGAGTGGTTGTTGGAAGATGGTGTAGAAGGGGCTCTTGCATTTGAAGTAGGCCTTGAACTCATCTTCTTCCTCCTGTGAGGCTCCCTCATAGGTTGTTCCTACATCATGCTTATTTGCACAAATGAGTTGGGACAACAGCTGATGGTAGGACTCTATGAGTGGGATTATATCGAACAAGGCAAGGTTGTATTCTTGTGCATCCTAGTGGACTCATTCATAGTCCTATTTTTCCTCCAAATTAAGGTAATCCATTAGTGATCCTACTTGGATTTTGGCACAAACAAAATTGTATTTTTTATGGCTTAGTGCAGCATGCTTTGGGTGGATCATGATGTTAAATGTGTTAGAAACCAATATGGAAGGTTGATCTAGATTCATGTTCATAGATCGAGTTGTGAGAGTTACTGTTTTCCAAAAAAAATGGCTAACTCTAAAAAGTACAAAAAAATATCGGTAGCAAGAAAATGGCTAAGTATAAAAATGTAGAAAAATGGCTAAGTGTAAAAATGCAGAAAAATGGCTAGGTATGGAAACTACAAAAAAATTGATGAAGTGTAAAACTGTAAAAAAATTGGCTAAGTATGAAATTGTGGAAATTTGGCTAAGTATGAAAATTTAGAAAAAATGCTAAGTATGAACATCTAGAAAAAATGCTAAGTATGAAAATGTAGAAAAAATGCTAAGTATGGAAATATAGAAAAAATGCTAAGTATGAAAGCTGCTAAAAATGGCTAACGCTGGTGCTACAATTACTACGCTAGAGCTTGCTATGCTCTGAGAACTTGTTACGCGCTCCAAAGCATCTAGAGTTCAACACCATGGATACACTTGAGCTTTGGTCTTGTGATTTTAGGGGAATCGATAACTAGTAACGAAGGTGTAGAAAGCATGTGAAACTACCCTTGAACATAGAAGGAATGGGAGCCCTCCTTCTAGTCCCAAAAATTGTTACATCCAAAAGCGTCAATGGTTGGAACACCAAGAGGTCAGTGGGCACATAGCTTGACCTTGAATCTATGTGAGGGTTGTGTTATGAAATGGAAATGAGGTGCCTTGAATGGTTTGGTCAATCAAATAGGGACTTGTACTGTGTCACTTGCAAACACTAGGATTGGCTAAGCTAGAGCATCATAGGGTGTGCCAGCATAAAAATAGTGATGTGAACATGCAAATATGTATGAAAAAGTGAGAAAATACAAGTGTTACACTAAATACCAAGTAGAAATGCTTGAGAAATGCAATAGAATTTGAGAACAGAAGTGCACTACCCTAAAAAGGGGGAGCATAGCTAATTCCAAAAGGGTTACAAAAGGTACACAGTGTATAACAGGCATAGTGGTAGCACGGTCACAGCCTCAGTGATGTCAGGCCATGAAGTTTGGTGCTTGCTATGATGAACTATGCCAAATGCAAGTGCCAATTGCCCCACTAGTGAAAAATGAAAGCCAACCCCTAAAAAATTAGGGCATAGGGGTATTTATGGGGCTAAGGTTAGCCCAAAATTTAGATTAGGTGCCATAAGGTAATGTGGTAGGTGGGCCACAATAAAAATTTAGAAAATTCTTCAAGTTTGGAGGTGTCTGGAAAAAATTTCAAAAATTTTCTAACTTTTGCTGCTATGCTTGTCCTGTGTTATATGCAGAACATGGGATGCTAGCTGCTATGCTCGTATCATGTTACATGTAGGACATGGAACACTGGCTATTATGCTTGTTCCATGTTATGTGTGGGACATGGGACATTGGCTACTATGCTCATTCCATATTACGTGTGGGACATGGGATGTTGGCTACTATGCTTGTCCTGTGTTACATGCAAGACATGGAACACTAACTACTATGCTCATCCCATGTTACGTGCATGACATGGGACACTCCCTAGGAATAGGGTGTAGCATGGATACTTAGAAGAATCTAGTGAAGATTGGAATCCTTATTCTTATTATGCTAGCTATGCTCTAGAGCATAGTAAGAGGGATAGCCTTAGGAGTTAGAAAATCTACCAAATGCCTCTTCTATGCTAAGCTAGCTTGATAGCTTTTTACTTCAAACTTAGGCAAAATTGGCCACTGAAAAGTGTGCTATGCTAGCTACACTCTAGAGCATAGCAAGTAGAGTGAGAGTGTAGTAGAAATGTTTTGATGCAACTAATGTTCATAGTTAGAAAATTTTGCAAAATAGGCTACACTAGATATGTTGGGGAGTGTAGCATCAACAGTTAGAAAAATTTTCCAAGTTTTAACACTTATAAAAATTTGTAGTTGATGTGCTAAGGCCCAAAATTGGTGGTGTTTCACATGTGTTTGCAAATGGCCTTGAGAACTAGATCCCCTTTCTTGATTGGGTGTTGATGCTAGTTATGATGATGTTTCTACTGTTGCTTTTCTTGGTACCATTCAATGAGATTAAGAATTTGCATGTAGTCCTCCTCTATTGAATCAAGGTCTAAAATTCTCAACTCATTGTTTTGAGCTTCATCAATGAAGTTTGAGAGGATCACCTAGAGTGATAGAACTTGTAATTCAAGTGACAAAATTGCTTTAGATCTATGAACAAGGCTGTAAGGCATCTTACCTATTGCCATTTGACATGTTGTGTGGTAGGCCTAGAGTGCGTAGACTAGTTGATCATGCCATCATCATTTGCTATTTCTTAGCATCTTCTTTAAAGGGTTGATGATGACTTTGTTAGTGGCCTCTACTTAGCCATTTTCCTAAGAGTAGTATGACGATGAGAAGAAATGTCTGATGCCAAAGTGCTCACAAAAGGCTTTAGTTTTGGCACTGCCAAATTACAACCCATTTTCTATTACTATGATCATGGGTAAGCTAAAATGGATCACTATGTTATCAATCATGAATTTACAAACTTGTTATGATGTTTTCTTCCTAAGGGGAATAGCCTCAACCCACTTGGTAAAATACTCAGTTGCGGTTATATAGAAACTATGCCCTATATAGGACTTAGGAGTTATGGGGTTGGTGATGTTCAAGCCCCAACATTGGAATGGACATGTGATTGGCATTGTGTACAATTCAATTGGTGGCACATGCATTAAGTTGCCATGCTATTGATACATGTCACATGTCTTGACCTTCGAGACACAATTGCACTCCATATAAGGCTAATAATAGCCTAGCTATCTGATTTCCATTGCCATTTCCATAGGTGCTATGTGACCTCTACATAATCCCTCATGGACTTATTCAATGATCATTTTCACTTTGTTATTACTTATGCAGGTTAGCAGTATGCCATTGTAGGATCTGCGACATAATGTGTTATCACCTATAATGACATACTATCATGAACATTTGTGTACTATGTATTTTTGGGTGATATTTAAATGTTATAGAGGCTCACCCTGTAGAAGGTACACCTTGATGTATTCATACCATTCTCCTATGTAGGTTGTGCTTACTATGGCTATGGATGCAATGTTGGTGATTTGTGTGGTAGGCATAGTGCAATTTGCCACCAAGATGGGCAACATGTGGAACATGTTAAGTGTGATGCTAGGGCTAATGTTGCTAGTGCATCAACTATGGCATTTTCATTCTAGGGAATATATTGGACATTGGCAATTGTAAAGTGTTGAAGTGAGTGCTTTGCTAGATCATTGTAAGGCTATAAATGTTGGGCCTTATAAGCATAAACCTCTATCACCTAGTTGATCACTAATTATGAGTCACCTTGGATTGTTATGTGTTGGATCCCTAGGTCACATGCTACAAGGATACCCTAGAAAATACCTCCATACTACGCCACATTATTAGTACAAGGGAATGTAAAACAATATGTGAAGGGTCATATATATATAAAGGTACATGATAATGGTAGCAGCACTATCCCCTTAGAAGGTTGAAGCTCTATTGAAATGTAGGATTGCATCATAGTTGTGAAGCACTTGGCTAATGTTGTTAACATGCTTATCTAGGAATTCTAGGTCTATGGTTGCTTAATCATTTATGGGTAAAGCCATGAGTTGTGTGGCTATAGCTTGACCTTTTGCTGTAGCTTGCACAATGTAGTGTAGGTAAAACTCCACTATTATTTCTTTCCATCATGCGATGTGACTAATTTCGTAGATATTTGTTGTTATTGCTTAGAGTATGTTGTTTTTGCAAATGATATTAACCTAATTATGGAAAAGGTAATGCCTCCATTTCCTTAGTGAGAAGACTAAGGTAAGGAAATGCTTTTCCACATTGTTATATTTTGCTTCATGGGATACTAATGCATGGCTCAAGTAGTAAACTAGGATCTGTGTGCCATCATCTCACTTCTGGCAAAGCAGAGAAGTGATGTACGTGTCAAAAGTGGAAAGTTAGAAGTAAAAGGTTTTATCTTCTTGTAGAGGGTAAGCCATAGGTAGTAGTTCTAGCTCTTGCTTAAGGTTGTCAAATTCTTGTTGACATTGAGTTATCCACTCAAAGTGGGCTCCTTATTTGAGCAAATGTTGCATTGGCTGTAACTTGTCAGTTTAACTAGTTGATAAAACTATGTATGAATTGCAACCTACCTTGCAACTCTCGTAGCTCCTTACAGTTAGTTAGGGGTGGTAAGTTAGTTATGGCCTTAACCTTGTTAGGGTATACGCATATGCCTACTTTAGATACTACAAAACCAAGAATATTCCCATCTTGAAGTTGAAAACATACTTCTCAAGGTTTAACCTAAGATCATGTTTCAAGCAACATTTAAGCACTAAGTCTAGATTATTTGCATGGTTGTTTGCCACTTTGGACTTAACTACAATGTCATCGACATAGTCATTAAGCAAGCTTAGCATGTAATCACTAAAGATATATTTCATTGTGTGTTGAAACATTGCTCCTGTGTTCTTGAGTCCAAAGGGCATCATGGTATAGCAAAATGTACCCTAGGAGGTCATGAAGGTTGTGCTAGGTTGATGCTCAAGGTTGATCCTAATCTATTTGTAGCCCAAGAACCCATCCATGAGGGATAACAAGGCATGTATAGCCATGGTATCAATTAGTTAATCAATACTAAGCAATGGGAAGCATCTTTGATGGTTGCCTTGTTTAGGTCTGAAAAGTCTGTGCAAATGCATATACTTCCATTTTTCTTAGGTACAACTATGATGTTGGAGACCCAGTCTGCATAGTCAATAACCCAAATGAAACTAGCTTTGTAAAGCTTGGTGATTTCATCATAGATGGCCAACACCACCTCAGGTCTAACCTTGTGCACTTTTTATTTAACTGGTTTAATGCAGGTTTCAAGAATGATATTATTCTAGACTAGCTAAGGATCTAGGCCTAGCATATTCTCATATGACCATGTAAATGCCTTAATGTTCTCATTAAGCACCTTAGCGATGTCTCGAGCATATTGGGGCTCTAGAAAGGAACTTAATTTTAGTGTCTTATCCTTGCCATTAGGTATAGCCATAGGGATCTTAATAAGGGGATCCTCCATGATGTTGCTTGCCTCTAGATTGAGAGCCTTAACTAGATGGTCAAGCTAGTCTAATGGTACCTCTATGGATGCTATGCATTTAGCATAGGTTGTAGGCTCAAGGTCTAGGCAATAAGGATCAATGCATCACTTGATATTGCCATGAAGTCTCATGAGAAATAGAGGCGAGAAAAGTAGCTCCTGCATAGCCATGTCATATTCTTGCAAAAATGAACTAAAAAAATGTCAAATGGCAATTGTTTTAACAAGGTGAATATGCTTAAATGAAGAAAAAGAAATGCGATGAAATATGCCTAAGTATGCATGCAAGGTATTAAGGAAGGTAAACATGTTTATGCTAGTTTTAGGCCTTGGTAAGCCATGTGCATGCTAGTTTTAGGTCTTAGCAAACTGTGGATGTGTCAGACGTGCTATTCTAGGAAGGGCTAGCAATGTTCTAGAAGTGGAATTGGCTTGGGTATTTGCAGGGTGGTGAAAAGTTAAAAATTTTGGCTAAGTATGGGTGACTAAACTCTTACTCAACTACGCTCTCACCCAAATACAATCTCCACTAGGTGTCTAGTGTGGAGCATAATCCTAAGTTGGTGGATCATTAAATGATCCTAGGAGGATATATAGGTGCATTTTCATAGTGGGTAAGTTGTCATTTTTTTGCTTTCAACTGTGATGTATGGAGTGTAGTCTTGCCATTACTATTGCATGCTACTAGTGGAGAGCATAGTTAGAATAATGATGCACTGGAGTGGACACCTACATCTAGGATTGGCAAACATCATTGAGGGGGAGAGAGCACTAGACCATTTTCCATAGGCACATGTGGAGGAGAGGAGGCTGTTGGTGTTAGCCAAGTACCTTGACTATGCTCTCCCCTTTGTTCATTTTTTCATTTATTTTTTTTATCATTTTTTCTAAAGAGGATTTGGAAGCATGTAGGTTAGAGAGCATAGGATTTATATTTGCATCCTACCATGGTGCCCTACTAATGTGGTGTCCACCTTCACTACATATTGTTTTGATCATGGTGGTGGCAAGGAGGGTCATGATGGTGGGGAGGGATTTGGGCATTGGTTTTTGCTTTCTCCCATGTGCTATAGGGCTTGATGTTGTAGGGCCTAGGATTGTAGGTGGGCTGAGGTGCAGGCAAAGTGGGTAGGCATTGTGGGTTCTAATGGCATGGCTGTAGGGGATGGTTGTGGCGACATAGGGTCAGCATCAACAATGTATGGGGTAGAAACATGATGAGGATTTTTGTGGGGAAGTAGGCATAATGTGGTAGGTAATGACCATGGTTGATGACATAGTGGAGTTAGATGAATGTAAATATGATGACATGTGCAGAAGTAGTAGCATGTCATGACAAGCCTTGTTGCTGCTTACCATTCGGACTGACCATGACACTATAGGTCATATTGCAGCTAGTAGTAGGGTGGATTGTGGTCCTCTCTAAGGCTAATTTTTTGGGGACAATGGCTTCGTGAATGATGGCATGGTAGTGGTTATAGGAATAGTGATTGCAGGGTGCAATAGAGGTGATGAGCAGTAATGGCAAGGGTGGCAAATAGTGGCAATGACTCACGTTGACAAATGATGGGGAGAAGAAGGTAGCACAAAGAAGTAATGGTAGTGCATTTAAAGGAAAATGTAGACAGAATGTAGTGTAAGACATGTCAGGAGTAATGCAAGTAGCAAGGCGATGGTAGCAGCCCTGAAGGTAAGTTAGTAGCAACGATAGTGCATGAGGTTACACTCTCCACTGCCACAACCAAGACTACACTCATTAGGCCTTGGAAGAATAGTTGATGCCAAGTGTTTGATGAAATATTTTCCTCACCAAATATTTGTTGAAATGTGTCTACCCAAAAAGTTATTTTTTTTGGGACTACACTCTATAAAGAGCATAGTTAGTAGTTAGAAAAATTTGTAATTTGAGACTACACTCTCCATGGAGGTAGTCCAAAGTTAGAAAATTTTTGTGATTTTTAGACTATGTTTTTAACTGAGGTAGTCTAGAGTTAGAAAAAATTTCATGAAAATTTTGTAAACTATGCATAATGCTAAATCTATGAAATGGAATGTTAAGCATATTAAAATGTGTTTTACCTTAGTGTGTACTAGGCATGTCAAATGGATTGGTCGACATCCTATACCCATAGGGTTCCAAAGGGCATTACCAAAATTAAGAATTTTTTCTTAATACATGTTGTATAGTGTTAATTTTTCTAACTTACTTTAATGCTAGAATTTGCATCTACGTATGTATACTAACACTTTCTTTGTTGCTTGGAAATTGCAGGGTGTTGCTGAATCCTATCTTGATCATAGTGAAGATTCTGGGCATCCTATGCTACATGAGTGAACCTATCTCCAACATGCTTGTGCTAGATATATGGGTGGGTCACCAAGAAATGTGGTTCTAGCTAGGGGCTCATGAATTCTTAGCATATTTATTGTAGTAGTTTAGTGTGATCATGTGGTCAGACTTGGTAGTGGAGGCTACTAATGCCATCATAGAGACATTGCTACCTAGGGCTAACCAAGGCAACTTGAGGTTCATCTCAGATGAGCCTACTACTAGTGATGATGGAGCAGGTGGTTTGGGCAGAGGTCCTAGGAGCACTTGGCACCTATCCAAGATATGGCACATGATGGGGTTTCATTGCTACAACAATAGCAACACTCTCTTTATCACACTACAAGTGCATACCCTATTGTAGAACTATCTACTGCATCAAAGGGTAAGTGCTTTCATGATTTTCATAGTATTTTTCTTGCCATTTTCTCATGTTAAAATGCTAATGCTTCATGATTCATGCCAAGCTTAGAGTTAACAAGGAGCGCCTACATGGTGAGGTGGATGTTCTAGCCTTGACTTGCACTACCCTGGAGGTATTCTCATCTAGCCCAAAAAGTTCAAGTAGCCATGATCAAGCAAGTGGGGCCTGATATGGAGGCCTATCCCACTTGATACCTAAAGGCATATAGGTGTTGTAGGATCCATGGTTGGTTGGATGAGGAGTGGACCACTAGTGAGCTTAACATTGAGGAGATGCTTACAGCACCACCCTTGTCTCACACCCCATTTGTGCCACATATGCATCTATTGTTTTGGCTTATGTGGTCACTTGCGTATGCTTATTGATTTGCCTTTGCATGATGCTAACATTGTTTTGCCTTTGTTGCAGTGATGGTTACCTCAGGTGAGTTGACAGTGATCACCACAGGCCCCACAGAGGCCATCCTCATTGTGAACTATGACAATGTGAAGGGTACACAACACTAGCTGTCCCATAAAGCCTTAGATGCACTAAAAACTTGGCTCACATATGCAGGGATGATGGACTTATTTTTGACCCTTATCTTGAGTATCTCGATGGTTGAAATGGTCATGATTATTTGACTCCTTTAGTAGTGATGTCGGTTAGTTTGTCATTCGGATGCATAGCATGAGGGTAGTGTTGGACCTCAGTGAGACTTTCTTTGCTGATCTCTTTGGACTCCCCACTAATGGCATAAGAATTATCAATAAGGCCATTAGGAAGTTGGACTATATAGGAGAAGAAGGATTGGTTGGAGGCCACCCCATCTCACAAGGGCATACTGATTAAGGATGTTCTTGTGCCTGAGGTATGGGAGCTCTACTCTCTTTTCCATACTTGTGCCTTTTCAAAGTTGCTCTCCTAAGGAAAGATCATTGGGGTGGAATAGGCATAGGTGATAAAATAGGTGCTAATGGAGAGTATGAGGTTTAATTGGTCTACATATATAGCCACTAGTCTACATGTGGAGATCTCTCAGCTATGGTTTAACATCTAGGTGAGGTCCCACATTGACTTTGTATTCTTTGTAGGATACTTGTGAAGGTTTGTGGAACTCTTAGTTGTGCATGATGGTGGGTGATGGATGGTGTAGGATTGTGAGTAGTTGTCCAAGCCATGGATTAAGTACATGTTCACAACCACTCATATGTAGGACTCCCAAAGGGGATTGATGAGTCATTATTCGTAATGACTAAGGGTCCTATGGAATAGTCACATTACTCATGTGATAGCACAAGTGAGGGTCCTCCAGTTGGCACTAGGAATGTGGCTAAGGTAGATCGTTGTATTATAGAGATGATGGGATCGTCTAAGGTAAATATCAAGAGGCCATGTCCTACAAAGGATGCCACCCCTAAAGTCAAGAAGCTAAACAATAAGAGGATTCGTATTAAGCTTCAAAGCTTGCATGCAAAGGTGGTAGGTTAGTAAGCATAACTTATTAGATGCATATATTGCATTAATTTATGTTTATATTTTTATGTTTTTCTTTTATGTTATGCTATTAACTAGCTAGTGATGTGCATATGTATACTAATGTGCTATTTATGTGTGTTAATTATAGAGATAGGAGAGAGGTCTGCTAGAGCAATAGCCAAAGTCGTAGCAAAAGAAGAATCCCCTCAAGCTAAGAAGGGGGAGGCTTATGGGGATGAGCCTCATGAGGTAGTAGAGATCCTATAATATTTGGAGAAAGAGGGTTTGCTCCACCTTGATGAGGGTGATTTTGATAGCCTATTCGATGGTGTGTAGCTAGGTGAGCCCCCTGCACTAATGCCTAAGGGCTTGCTAGGTAACTATCTTGAATTGCCATTTGTCCTCGCTTAATTGCTCTAGCATATTTAGTTATTTAGTTATATGCTAATTGCATCATTGTGTTACAAAATTAGATGTTCTCACTAGTGGTCCCATGTATACCTACCACATGGAGCCATGGGTAGACATGCTTGATAAATTTACCTTCATAGAGAGCATCATTGAGGACATGGTAGACTTCTTGCAATAGGTAGATCCTAAGCTAGGTATGTGCATGATGTTGTTTTGCCCTATGTTTCTTTACTACTTGGATGTTTGGTTCTTAGCTAAGATTGGTTGATTATTGCATGCCTATAGGTCTTAAGCTACGATGGAATTTGAGCAAGCTGGCCAAGGTGGATGCCCTCCCTAACATCCCTCTTGAAGTTGATCAGGTATCTTGTTACATGTACAAGACATTAAAAAAGTGCATGCTTTCCTATGCAAAGGCATTGTGGGTCTATAGGTGCTCGAATGAGTGCTTATGGAAATGCATGCATGAGCTATAGGAGAGGATGGCTAACTAGGATATGAAGGCCAATGATCTTCAATCCAGATATGATTTCTTGGTAGCTAGAGCATAGAGAGACAACACTTGCTATACCTATAAGATAGAGTATGCTTGATATTAGATAGCTCTTAGAGGTAAAAATGAGGCCACATAGGAGGTGATAAAGTAGTGGCTACAAATGGACTTGCTCACCCAAAAGAACCAAGATTAGAAGAACTATAGCATGAAGTTCTACAGATGGGGGCAGATGCAGAAGAACCACATGCACCAATAGAAGTCAGAGCATGATGCATACCTACAATGGCATAAGAAGGAGTCTACCAAATGCTACTACCTTGATATGTGTCTTGAGGTGACTAGGGAAAGGAAGGCATATAAGATATTTTCATGACACATGGTGGTGAGTGGCTCTCCTGAGAGATAGATCATCATCCTTTTTGAAGAGGCTTCTTTTGCTACCTTTTTGATGGAGCTGTCCACATGGACCATCATGTACAAAGACAAGATCCTTATAGGGATTAACTTTTCCTAGGAGGACTAAACACAATGTTTTGATGCTGAGATCCTCCGACATTTGGAGGCAAGCCTTGGAAAGTTATTTCCAAAAGTCACTGATGCAGGGCCCTCTTAGATTAGCTTTTATTTTTGCTTTTTCACATTTAGAGTTAGCTTGTGTAGTACATGTTCATTTACTAATTGTGTGTTCTCATTATGATTATGGTGGTAGGTACCTAGCGATGCTACAGGCCCTAGTGACCTAGTGGAGGAAGAAGAACCTCCAGCTCCACTTAGCACCACTAGTTGAGCATGACCAAATTTAAACACCACAAAATTTTGAGTCCTAATTTCTTGATTGCAAATTTGGCTAAGTGTCAAAATAGTGGCACTTTGCCCAAATTTTTCTAAGTGTTGAGCATAGTTAACTCAAATTGCTAGATTTGCAAAAAAATTTGAAGTGTTAGAATGATGAGACTTTCTACAAATTTATCTAAGTGTGGGGACTATGCTCTTCACTATGGTAGAGAGTAGTCAGCTTCAACAACCAACTATTTACAGTTTTGGCTAAGTATCTGAATGAGGTCACAAGTTGCAAATTTTTTTTAAGTGCTAAGACTATGCTCTCCATTGCTACGACTACACTCTAGCATGTAGTCAGTATAGTCAACATGAAAACACTAGTTTTGGCATAATTTTTCTAACTATTGGAACTACACCTACCAACTACACTTTAGAGTGTAGTCAGTGTAGTCACCCCAAGTGCTAGATTTTGCACATATTTTTATAAAGTTTGAGCCTATGCTTGCTACGCTTGATATGCTCAGGAGCATAGTTGGCCTCCCCTAAAGCATAATCAACACTTAGCCACATTTTGCTAGTTTTGCAAGTTTTTGACTAGATTTTGCTTAAGTCTAGGACTATGCTCTCACTATGCTCTTGAGTGTAGTTAGAGCATAGTTGGCAAGAACTACCTCCAAAGGCCTCCACACTATAGAATTGGCATTCACATCAACTTCAACACTTCTCTAGTAGTAGCATTTGTTATTTTTTGCCTCTTCCTTTTCCAAAAAATTGTAACTATGCTTTAGATCATAGTCTCCAAAAGTTGCATTTTTAAGCATTGTTTGGCATTTTCAGGTACATTGCGGTCTTCTCCATGTAGTTGGGTAGCGAAGTCATAGTCTTGGCTTCATAGACTCCATCAAAGAAATGACACCACTCAACACTGTAGAGCTTAACACTAGAACATAGTTGGGGTGTGTGTAGTCCCACCTACCACTCTGCCACTATTACACGATCTACATTTTGGACTAATCCTAGCCCTATAAATACCCCTACATCCCAATGTTTTAGGTTTGGCATTTTTATTTGACATCTAGCATTTTGGCATTTAGCACTTAACTTCTTAGGTGAATGAGACCCAGATGCATTGGCAGAGAGGTAGAGTTGCACACCATGAAGTACACTGTAGCCTCGTTGCATCCTTGTAGGACACCACATGGTACACTATGGTGGCCAACTCAATAGGCATGGTACATCATAGTGAGTGCCAGACTTCACAACTTGACATCATTGAGACTATGACTATGCTTCCACTATGCCTATTGCACACCATGTACCTTCTGAATCCCTTTCAGAGTTAACTATGCTCAACCCCATTTTGGGTGATGTTCTATTTCTCTCTCTTCTTCCTTTGCATTTTTTCACACTTTTGTCACATTTTATCCACATTTGGCCTAAAACTATGCTTGGGTGGTAGTCCACACATGTCAACACTCTTATTTTCTACCAAAAAATGGTAGCAAGCTTGGCACTATTCACATTGTTAACACCGACTACGCTTGACGCTATTCATACGGTTGACAGTGCTTGACACTTAGCTTCATTTTCGCATTAGCATCATTTGTACTGTAAGTCCATGTTCAATTGATAAGATCATTCAGGGCACCTCATCTCTACATTCAGCAAGGCCCTTGCATGAACATGGGATTAGGCTATATGCCAACGAACCCCTTGGTGTTCTAGCCACTGATGTTTTTACTCATTATAGTTTGTTGTGCTAGAAGGAGGGCCTACGATTTCTTTATTTGCACTTTGTTGTGGCTGTCTTTGCGTGCTCTCTACACCCTCATCAGTGTAGATTGATCCTCATTATTAATCTCTCTGAGACCCCATGTAGAAACCTAAATAATGCCATTCTCCACTTTTTTCTAAGTCTTTAGTCTTTAAGCATAGAGAGCATAGTAAATGGAGAGTGTAGTTAGTGTGGAGCATAGTCTCCATACTTGGCATTTTTTCTGCAGTTTTACACTTAAGCCATTTTTTCAGCATTTTCATACTTAGTCATTTTTCTGCATTTTCATACTTAGCCAAATTTTCACAATTTCATACTTAGCCAATTTTCTATAGTTTCATACTTAGCCAATTTTTTGTAGTTCCCAGACATAGCCATTTTCTACTACCTGTAGACTTAAGAATTTTTTTACAATTTTCAAACTTATTCATTTTTTACAAATAGTAATGCTCACAACCCAATTTATGAACATGAATCTAGATCAACCTTTCATATTTATGTCTAACACATTTGACACCATGATCCACCCAAAGCATGTTGCACTTAGCCATGAACAATATAACTTTGTTTGTGCCAAAATCCAAGCAAGATTACCCATGGATCATCTTGACCTGGAGGCAAAAAAATACTACCAATGTGTCCACCAATATGGACAAGAATACAACCCTACCTTGTTTCATATAATCCCACTCATGCAGGCCAACCACTAGTTGTTGTTCCAAATCATCCGTGCAAATGAGTGCAATGCAGGAATAAACTACAAGGAAGCCTCACAAGAGGAAGAAGGTGAGTTCGAGGCCCACTTCGAAAGCAAGAGCCCTCTTTACACCATCTTCCAACAACCACTCCCTAGTATGGCCCTTCCTTTGTTTGGTTCACCCATCCTCTCTGAGATGGTGACCATGCAAGTTCAGGCTTCCTCGCAAGCAACTGTTGCATCTACCCAACCCTACATTCATGTAGGGGCCACCTCTCAACCCCAAATGATTCAGGCATCTTACATTTCACCTATTTCATTGACACCCTTGGCATCAATCCAACCCACACATGTGTGGCCTACCTTGATCACTACATCCATCACTCAACCAACACATCAACTACATCCATCTACTATGACATTAAACTAGCAGACTTTGCAAACAATAATCTAGCCCTTCACCATGCAACAAACACAAGTCTAGCCAATGCAATTGACTAGTACACCTCCAAGCCTGAATTAGGCATTTTAGCTAATCGAAAGTTTGATAGAGGAGATTAATTGGTTCAAGGCTACCTTATCCAAAATTGTCAAGGTAGTCAGCTTTTACTAGGACGTCCTTATAAGTACTATGATACCACCCTAACCCTTCCAACTGGGGTTCTACTCCCTCAACTCACCAAGTAGGTGAAGGTGACCCTAACATGCACTTGGTAACATTTAGGTTTTAGTGCTTACTATTGCAAGCATGGCTGCATGCCATCATGCATGTTTTCCCCATGTCTCTCATTGGCAAGGCCTTAGACTGGTACTGTTTGTTACCTAGGGCCTTAATCTCCTCCCTGGAGGATCTCCTTAGCTAGTTTGTAACATGCTTCAGGTACAACCTAAAACCTAAAGCAACTCTGAACTAGCTCACGTAGGTCAAGTAGGAGCCCCTAGAGTCCATGGCCAAATTCATCCAATGATGGAGCATCACCTTGCAAGAAATCCATGAGCCACTAGTAAGGACTCATCTATTGGCCATTTTCAAGGGTGTAGTCAATGACTTCATCAAGTTAAAATTGTACTACCTAGCCCCAAAGTCTCTCAGCCAAGCCTTTGCCCAAATGAAGGGCATAGAAGAGGCAACACAAGCAAGTAACAACCTAGCTTACATGGCTTGTAGAAACTAGCACGCACATAAGCAAAATACAATAGTGGAAATAGTAGCCACACCTACAAAAGAAACCAATTAGGGCCTAAAGGCTAAGTAGCCCAAGGTCCTAACACACAAAGCCATCAACTCTGGCACCAACTCGTCCACATTGGTAAGGGCCATAGCACAAGCCACTACAAGGCTCCACTTTGAGCATAATGATCACTCAAAGGACACCCCATTACTAATGAAACCCTCAAAGTTGCTAGACAAACTCTTGAAAGTTGGGCAAATCCAATACAAACAAGTATCAAAAATTGCTTGTCAATAACACAATAGGTACTGCAAACTACCGAGGAACCTTACCTTAGTAGTACTGAAAGAGCTCCCGACTGCACAACATTTTCAATTGAACCAATACTATCATTACCATCAGATGTTCAGTCATAGTATGGACAACTGTTAGGCTTTGTAAGATGATCTACAAAGAATGATAGAAAGGGACCAACTGGTGCTTGATGTAGCAAGCCAATCCAAAGATGATGGTCCCTACATCATAAACTCCATCAATTTAGGAGGCAAATATAAACATATGTAACAACCTTTTGTGATCCAAGTGCCTCTCAAAAAGGTAATGATTCCCTCATTTTCCACAAGAAAGAGACCTCCTTTTTTGATCAAAGTGCCACCTTGGGCAATCACAATACCCTTCATGGTCAAGGTTCCATAGCCTTCATCCGCTAAGACATTAAACTAGCATGACGTAACACCAATAACCACTAAGCAACACTTCATCATTAAGGTGTGAGAATGAATTGGCCTCATAGTAACAACCCCCAAACAACTACTATTTATCATTAGGATGCCACAACATGATGGCCCCTCACCTACCTGAAGCCTAATAATGGGCAACATGTTGATCCCTTCTTGTTCAAGGGTTTCTCCCATTGGCAACCTAGGTAGGCCTACAAATGGTAATGCCAGAGGATGAACGAGTGCCTTACAACCTCCATGGCCAAAGTAAAGGCCACAATTAGTAAGCCACAACTAAACACTAGGGCCCTTGGTCCCTAGTAGGCCAAATAACCCATGTCCAAGTCCCTTCCATGAGAGATTTGTCTCTTGAGCCATATGGAGGAGGTCAAGGCCAATACAATAGATGATGATAAGGACTTCATAGTGGCACTACCCTAGGTGAAACAAATGCTCAAGTAGAGGAACATAACACTAAGCTTGTATGACCTGGTCATGACCTCATCTGCTCATTGCCAAGCACTAGCCTAAATGTTGACCTGCATTCTTGTTATGGAGGACATCCTTGTAGATAAGAAAGCTATCTGTGTAGCAATCTTGCCTCCTACATCATAGGAATTGAGTTCAACATTCTTTTCCTTTTATGATGAAGCAGTCAAGGTCAACCTGAATGATGGAAGGTCACAATAGCTCTATTATCAATTAGCATATGTGTTGGGTAGTGCACCATCTGCAGGGTGCATGTTGATGATGGTGCAACAAAAAATGTAGTTCTATACACCATCATTAACAAGCTAGTCCTAAAAGACGAGATCAAGCCTACCAAAACTCATGTCTAAAATCCTTCAATGGATCATGCTTCACCATTAGGAGTACAATCAACATTGCCTTTATGGTAGATAAGTAGTTCCCCACCTACACAAATTTCACAATCATAGAGGAGATGTAGGGCTTCAACCTCATCCTAGGTTGGCCTTGGCTAGCTTAATTATAGGCTTTATCCTTTCCAATCCATCAAGAAATCCACCTTTCATACCAAGGTGGTCAAGTTATCATCCATGGTGATAACATCTCTCCTTCAGCTACCCATAACATAGACATGGGGCAAGTGTTAAAGGTGGAGTTTCTTTGTGGTACACCTATGGCAACCAATGCAATGCCTAAGGCTAACACACTTGAACGAGTGGTTGAAAAAAACTTCCTCCTAGAGGATTTTAAGCCTTATGTTCCCTATAATCCATGCCTACTTAGGAAGAAACTATGTGAGCAAGACTTTCCCTCTGCAAAAAAATGTACTAGGAACTTGCTTAACCCTTACCTCCACATGCCATGCATTTTTGGTTTTCACTTGCATTGCATTTGTTCATGCATTTACATTTCACCTGCTTTCTTAGTTTACACACTGCTTCACTTTATTTATGCATTTCTACTTTTTTATGCATCCATTCACTTCTCTTATGCATTGCATTTGAAAAAACATCAAAAATAAAAAAAATCATTAAACTATAAAAACACATGGCCTGAAAAGGCCTTAAACTAGTGATGGCCTAAAATAGCTTTAAACTATTGTTGTAGCCTAGAATGATCCAAAACTATCACTTTTGCATTTCTTTCCTTTCACTTGTGCATATTAACTTTGTTACAACAAGTACCACTTGATGTTGTTTTTCTAGTTGATTTTTGTAGGATCTTGTATGCACATAGCATGGCTATGCATGTAGCACTGTACCTCACCAAAGTAAGGTAAGTATAGAGATTTTCCACCATGATGCTAAAACTGGCATAGCACTCATTCGCTATGATGCTAAACTAGCACAACATTGTTCACTATGACACTAAACTATCACAACATCATCTACTATGACACTAAATTGGTGCATAGACCATCTACTATGATGCTAAACTAGCACAACTCATCCTTGGGTTATGACGTTAAACTAGCACAACATCCACCATCCACTACAATGTTAAACTAGCACCCAGTAGTCTACTAGGACTATAAACTAGCACAACATAGTCTACTAGGACCTTAAACTAGGTTCATGGTCTGCTAGTTTCTTAAACTAGCATTTTGCTAATTTTGAAGCACCTATCATTAGTGTAGCCTTTAAAGCACTCACAACATCATTGCACTAGCACTTCCATCGGCTTCCTATACACTTGCAATTGGTTCAACTTTTCACACATCTCCAACATCTTTGCATCTAGCATTTCACTTTCATTTCATGTTTGTGATTTTCTTATTTTCTTAAATTTGTTTTTGCAAGATGAAGCCCTAGAGGTGATTGTGCAAAGGTGCATCTCATTGCAGTGGCAAGTTGCTACATTGCTTTGATGTGCATGATTGGGCTAGCTAAGCCACTCGAAAGTGCACATCCCCTTCATTTGATTTTAGCCAACACATGTCCTTGCATTATAGCGTATGCATGTCCCTTGCATTTCAATACCCTCTTGCATTTCCTACATTCCCTTTCATGCAAACCCCGCTAATGCATACACACTGTAAATGCACATAGCATATTTTATTCACATCACACTATCGAACCCATGGCAGACATAATGCAACTTGTCCAATTGGGAGCCTCTATTAGCTAGTTAAAGCACAAGTAGATGTGACATACCTCATCCTTGGGAGGAAATCTATGTCCTACAAACATGACATTGTTGCATCAAAAGCAAAGTCCATCTACTCGATGGCCCAAAAAGCCCATCCAGTTGATGGCCAACACCCTGTAGCTAGCATTCAATAGTAAGCCAGATCCAATGGAGGTTTTCCTGATGTTAAAAAGAAAAAGAAAATAAAAAACAAAAGAAAAATAAAAAGAAAAAAGGAATAGGAAAAGAACATTCCCAAGCAAATTGACAGTGCTATAGTTTTGCAACCGACCTAGCCTTGGATCAACTTTGACTCTCTCATGAGTACCTTGATGAGAGGTCAACATTCCAGGGGCAAGCAACTTCATGCCATGGTCACTATCAGCCATGCTAAATTCACATCTGGCATCATGATACACTATTTTTATTTCACCTCCCCTGCTTGCATTTCATCTCCCTAGCATTGCCTATGCCCTTTGCCCTAGCATACCCTATCCATACCACTCTTGAAAATGGTGGAATGATACCTGATCAAATACTAATGAGTGATGTTGGTGCCATGTATGATGTGGTTTTTTGTTGTTCTTTATTGATGTCTCTTAAGCTACTCCTCCAAACATCAATAAATAGGCAATAATGAAACACCACAAAATTTCTGGTCCCAGTGTCTCAACTGAAAATTTGGCTAAGTGTTAAAATAGTGGCACTTTGTCCAAATTTTTCTAAGTGTTAAGCATAGTTAACTTAAATTACCATATTTGCAAAAAATTTTCAAGTTTTAGAATGATGACACTTTCTACAAATTTGCCTATGTGCTAGGACTATGCTCTCCACTGCAATAGAGTGTAGTTAGCTTCAACGACCAACTTTTTGTAATTTTGGCTAAGTGTTTGAATAAGGTCATAAGTTGCAAAATTTTTCTAAGTGCTAAGACTATTCTCTCCATTGCTAGGATTACGCTCTAGAGTGTATTTAGTTTTGTTAGCATAAAAACACCAATTTTGACATAATTTTTCTAACTATTGGGACTACACCTCCTAACTATGCTTTAAAGCATAATTAGCATAATCACCCTAGGTGCCAAATTTTGCACATATTTTTCTAAGTGTTGAGCCTCCGCTTACTACATTGGCTATGCTTCCTATGCTTGGGAGCATAGTTAGCCTCCCCTAGCATGTAATCAACACTTAGCCACATTTTTCTAGTTTTGCATGTTTTCAAGTAGATTTTTCCTAAGTCTGCGACTATGCTCTCACTACACTCCAGAGTGTAGCCAGAGTGTAGTTGGTAAGAACTATGCTCTCACTATAGCATTGGCATTTTCATTAGCTCAAACACTTCTCCAGTAGCAGCATTTATCATTTTTTGCCTCTTCCTTTCTTTAAAAATTGTAACTACACTCTAGAGCATAGTCTCCAAAAGTTACATTTTTTTTGTCATAGTTTGGCATTTTTAGATACATTGTGGTCTTCTTCATGTAGCTGAGCAATGTAGTCATAATCTTGGCTTTGCAAACTCCATCAAAGAAATGCCACTACTCAACACCACAGAGCATAACACCAGAGCATAGTTGGAGTGAGCATAGTCCCACCTACCACTTTGCCACATGTTGCACGATCTTCATTTTGGGCTAACCCGAGCCCTGTAAATACCCTTGTGTGCCAATGTTTTAGGGGTTGGCATTTTCATTTGGCATCCGATATTTTGGCATTAGCATTTAGCTTTGTGGGCAAACAAGACCTAGATGCACTAATAAAGAGGCAGAGTTGCACACCACATAGTACATTGTAGCTCCATTGCACACTTGCAAGACACCACACAATACATTGTGGTAGCCAACCCAGCATGCATAATACATCATGGTAAGCACCAGACTTCATATCCTAACATCACTGAGACTATGACTATGCTCCCACTATGCCTATTGTACATTGTGTACCTTTTGAATCCCTTTCAGAGTTAACTATGCTCAACCCCATTTGGGATGATGTTCCATTTCTCTCTCTTCTTCCTTTGCATTTTATTCACACTTTTTTCACATTCTATTTGCATTTGGCCTACAACTATGCTTCAATGATAGTCCATGCATGCTGACACTCCTATTTTCTACCAAAAATTAGGAGTACACTTGGCACTATTCACATTGTTGACACCAACTACGCTCAACACTATTCATACGATCAATGCCACTAGACACTTAGCTTCATTTTCGCATTAGCACCGTTTGCATTTTGTAAGTTCCTATTTGATTAACAAGACCATTTAGGGCACCCCATTTAGGTTGTATGCCCACAAACCCCTCAGTGTTCTAGTTGCCAACATTTTCGGTCGTTACACAGATGTACCCTTGTTGTTGGGAATTTTTGGTATTTTTGCTATGTTTTTGTCACATGATGGCACTCATGCTATGTACTATTATTCATATGACATCTACAGAATTCATTTGCTATATGTAATGTGTAATGTACAAACTTTTCCTTTTATGATTATTTGCTATGCTCTAAATTAATGTGCTAAGTTAGGATTATGTAATGATAGTGTGACTAGGTCAATTTGAGCCCCATAGTGGGAAGGCCAATGCTAGTTTAAGGCCATTTTGGGCTGTGATGATAGTTTAAAGATTATGGGGGTATTTTAAGGCCATTTTGGGACATTGTGAGGGGATTTGGAAATAGTAGTTTTAGGCCATTTTGGGCTATGAGTTGCCAATTTAAGGCCATGGCAGGCCATGTATACTACTAGTTTAAGGCCATTTTGGACCATGCATTGCTAGTTGAAGGCCATGGTGGGCTATATATTGCTATTTTAAGATCATTTTGGGCCAGAATCATGGGATTGAATTGCTAGTTTAAGGCTGTGGTAGGCCATATATTGCTACCTCTTGTTTTTGTAATTTTGATTTTTATGATTTTTATGCGTTTTGGTGTTTTTTATGCATGAAAACAAATGCATCAAAGTAACAATGGAATAAATGTAAACTAAGCTATCAAATGCATAGGGAGTGCAGGCTAAGTGATTAAAATAAATGTAAATAATATGCTATAGTACTAATGTAGTGGAAATGGGGAGTAGGATGCAGGGTGTAGGAAAGCAAATAGCAGGAAGGTTTCTAATGTGCTTTGGACTAAGGGGGTATCTTTGTGGTGTAGTTTCTTCCTAATCTGGTGTGGATTAGGGGGCATGTAGGGCCTAGAGGGAACTATTTGGTAGTCTCCTTGACCCTCACTCTTTATGTTGAAGGGCAATTCTACCCATAGGGCATCCCTTGGAAGGTCAGTGGCTTCTACTACCTCTTCAAGTGCATTGGCGTCATGTGTTTTTTTGTCTTCCAAAGGTATTTCATTATGGAATCTAACCTCTGACCATTGCTCCATGTCTATGTTGTTGATAGCAAGGGGGGTGGAATCATCACCATGGATGATAGCCTCACTACCTTTGTATGGAAGGTAGATTTCTTGATGAATCAAGAAGGAGGTGGCCCATAGTTGGGCCAGCCAAGGCTTGCCCAATATGAGGTCTAATCCTAGCATCTCCTCTACGATAATGAATTTGATAGTGATGGAGAATTTGTCTCCTACTATGAAGGCTATGGCAATGGTACCCTTAATGATGATGTGCGACTTGATAAAGGACTTCAAGAATGTGGTTTTTGTTGGCTTGATTTGATCTATAAGGCCTAGTTTGTGAACAATGGTGTATAGTATTACATTTATTGTTGTCCCATTGTCAATGTGCACCCTTTTAATCTTACATTTCTCGACTCGTATGGTGATGAAATGGATGTTGTTATGACCTCACCCTTCTTAGGGTTAACCCTAATTGCCTCATCATGAAATGCGAGGGGTGTGGAGCTTTATTCCTATGGTGCAAGAGGTAACATTATAGTGTGGATGGAATTCTCATCTACTGGGATGTCCTTCATGATAGGAATGGAGGTTAGCATCTGCACTAGCACTTTGCAGTGGGTAGATGAGGTTATTATTAGGTCATAAAGGCTCAATGTTATGCTCTTCTACTATAGCACTTGCTTAAGTTTTGCTAATGCATCTACAAAGTCTTTGCCATCAATTGCATTCTTACTAGCTTTGACTTCTTCCATAGATCCTAAGAGACAAATTTCATGAGCAAGCAACTTGGGCTTTGCTTGCTTGGCCTACAAAAGGACTTTAGTGATTGATTATGAGTTGATGGTGGTGGCCTCCTCAGTTGTTTTGGCCATGGGGACTATAGATAGGGGGACTGGGTTAGGAGAACTGAGCGCTATTTACTCTTGATGTTGCCTGATCATCCTATTTGTGAGATGCTCATTAGGCCTCTTGGGTTGCCACCTACAGGGTCTATTAATGTTGCTCACAAGATTGACCCTTGGACAAGAAGGAATTGATGCATTAGCAACCATTGGGCTTTAGGTAGGTGAGGAGTCAACATGTTGTGGTACCCTAATGACAAAGGGTGGTTGAACTATTGTTGTTGTAACATGTTATGGGACCCTAACCACAAAAGGTGTTTTGGGTGCTTAAGATGACACTCTAACAACAAAATGGGGCCTTGAACGCATGGGGGCTAAAGGAACCCTTGGGATACTAGATGGCACTCAAACCACAAATGGTTGCTATGCCAATTCTGAATCATGATTGACACTAATAAAGTTTATGATGTAGCTGGCATCATTTGCATTTAGAAGGTCATTCTAGACCCTCATGGATTCATTTTGCAACCTAACTAGGTTTGTAGCATGGAGCACTAGTTGAGCCATGTAAATCATTTTTTGGAGGTCATCTTGTAGGGCTAGAGAGAAATCCATGCTATGAATGGACAACTAGCGGTAATCATATAATCAATCTAGCCTAAAATGCCTTGGGACCAAGGGCTCATTTGGTACCACTGAGGTGGGGTTCTTGAGTAGCTCACGATACTTGTCATGCCTTTTGTGGGCATCCTTAAACATTTTCTTATATTAAATACACTTGACTTTCAATAGTTTATCCTACAGTGCTAATGGTTTCAATGGAAATGGGATGTATTTAGAGCAATCCTTGGACTTGAAATTAGGCCTTTGACTATCTTGCATCATGGCCACTATAGATGTAGGGGGATTGGTGGCTTTAGTGCTAGGGTTGATGGCTTTGTTGTTAGCTAGGCCTTTGGGTAGTCTAGTTGTAGGCCTCAAGTTGGTTGTTTTGGCCTCTTTGGCCATAGTTTCCACGGTTGTAGTTTTCTTCCCCTTATCCTTGCCTTTTCAAGCATGTTGGTTTTTGTAGGCCATGTAGGCTAAGTCCTTACTAGATTTTTCTGCATCCCGTATGCTTTTGGTCTAGGAAAAGGCTTGGCTCAGAGACTGTGAGGCCAAGTAGTATACTTTTGACTTAATAAAGTAATTGACTACACCCTTGAAGGTGGCCAGGAGGTTCATCTTGGCTATAGGCTCTCAGATTTCATTCAATGAGGCACTTCAACATTGGATAAATTTTTGCATGGGCTCTAGATGACCTTGCTTAATTTTCATCAGTTGGTTTAGAGTTTTTTAGGCATCAAGTTGTACTTGAAGTTCATCACAAACTGACTCAGAAGATCCTCCAAAGAGGAGATAGAGCTAGGCAATGCACGATACTAGTCTAACACCTTACCAATGAGTGACATGGAAAAAGCATGTATGATAGCATGTGGCTATGCTTGTAGTAGTAGGAACTCAAAGCTAAACATGACTAGGTGTGCGTTGGAATCCCATTTACCATTGTACTTGGTGAATTATGGTAGTCGGATCCCAATTGGTAGAGTTAGCAGTGGGATAGTAGGACTTATGGGATCATCCTAGTAGAAGTTCACTACTTTAAGTATTTCAAAGGAGGTGGCCTTAAGCCACTTCGTCTCTTCTATCAAGGTTTGGATTAGTTGGAATGCTTGATCTAAGTTTTGGGATGCTACAGTGGGCTATGTCAATTGTGCTACCCACTATGCTAGTTGATGGTCCATTACCTATTTGTAGATTGTAGGATGATGCAAGTTGCTTGCTGCATTGGTTGTGCTATGGGCATAGTCACTAGGGCAAGCCACATGTGCATGGGTTGGACCACTGCTAAGGATGTTGATGAAATAAGTAGGACGTATGATGCCTAAGTCTTTTAGGGCTAAGAGACATGCACTATGTGAATGTAAGATTGAGTAGGCGTGATTGTTGTTGGCAAAGATGGCTAGGTAGGTTACGAAAATGCCAAAAAGGGTAAGTTGATAGGAAGTACTACATCATGATGTGTAGGCTACATCTGGTGCATCACTATCATTGATTTTAACCTAGAAGATAATATCAAGGCTATGACTATCTCAAGAAAGATAGTTGAATGGGACTACAAGAGGGCCAAACTGAGGATTGTCTCCTAGAAGATAGTGTGGAATGAGTCCTTGTGCTCAAAACAAGCTTCAAACTTGTCTTCCTCTTCCTATAGGTGCTCCTCATAGTCTATCCCCACTTCGTGCTCATTTTTCGAACAAGCTAGGCAAGTATCCTATGGGAGGGTTCTGTGAGTGGGATGAAGTTGACTAGGAAGGGGATATACTCTAGTCCATTTCGTGAATAAGCTCATAGCCCCATTTGGCTTTCATGTCCAAGTAGTCTACAAATAGGCCTACCTGGATCTTCATGCATACAAAGTTATATTGTTTGTCATTTAGTGTAATATACTTGTGGTCTTGGCCATGCAACCTAATGAACTTCCCTAGCTCTACCATAGTAGGACTAGTAGGATGGTCAATCCTAGTTTCTTGTTGGATGGGTAAGACAGCTACTATGCTTGAGATTGATGTTGAAGTTTGCTTGTAACACATGTGTGTAGATTAACTTGCAAGAGGGGATTGTAGAGGTTGCTGATTGTAGATAATGACTAACTTTGTTGATTGTAGAAAAATGACGAACTCTGGTAATTGCAAAAAAAAATGACTAGCTTTAAAGACTGCAGAAAAATGGCTAACTCTAGAGACTATGCGCTCTACATTAAGGGCTAACTATGCTTTCTATGATGAGAGCTAAATACTTTCTCTACTGAGTACTTAGAATTTAACTAATTGTGGGAATGTGGTGTTGCTATGCGGGGTTTTGGAGGAACTGACTACTAGGTCCAATCTACACCAACCAGTTAGTAGAAAATACTTACACGAACAACTAATGCATGGCTAAGATAGTATACTAGCATTTTGGCTCCATCATATCATTTTTGACAAAGTAGAAAGGTAATGGATATATCAGAGATGGCCAAGTAGATGTAAAAAGGTCTACCTTCTTGCAAAGGATAGACCATTGGTAGTTGTGTCAACTCTTGCATAAGGTTTTCAAAGGCCTCTTAGCATTGAGCTGTCAACTCATAGTAAACTCTTTTCTTAAGCAAGTGTTACATGGGTTGTAATTTATTCATAAGCCTAAAAATAAACCTATGAATAAATTACAATATTCCTTGCAATTCCTAAAGCTCCTTAAGGTTGGCAAGTGTTACTAATTTTGATATAGACTTAACCTTATTATGATCAACACATATCCCTGCTTCAGATACCATGATACCAAGCATCTTGCCAATCTTGACACTGAATATTTGAGGCATCATTTAAGCATAATATCTAGGTTATTAGCATGGTTATTAGCCTCCTTGAACTCAACAACTATGTCATCCATGTCATCATTAAGCAAACTGATGAGTGGCAAGTACCCTTTATGTCCAACCATATGAATCACAAGCGTTCACGAATGATCTAGTCATATTTCATGCATAGGACTAGTTGTGCATCTAGATCATTAAGCATTGATCATAGTTCATTGTCTTTCCACTTGGATTGATGAAAGCTTTGTTACGTATGGTTTAGTCTAAAGTGAGGCATATGATTCTTGATATTGTTTTGGTCTGATGCTACTCCTAATGATAATAAAGAAATAAATTATTTAAACTAATTAACAATGGAAAGTATAATCTAAACTAGCCTACAAGTGATGAGTGTCCATTACCAGCTTGTCATACACATAATGAACCCACATATCCACTCCTAGGATTNGAATATAAATTGTATTAAAAGTAATTTTATTTAAAGTCAATGTGCTGCAATGAATAAGAATCAATCTCAATCTCGTTGTCATCCATGAAATGTGTCTAGGTACATTTCCACTCAAATAAGACACCGTACAACTAACTTAGATCCACATTGTGGGCACTCACTGACTATTCTCTAAGACTATGGAATAAAATTTTAAGAGTTCAGCAACTTTGTTAATAAAAGAATGTCAATACATAGTGGGAGCACACATATTTATAGGTGAAAATATACATTACATCAATAGGGCCATGTTAATGCGTCAAATCATGTCTCGATTGGGCCTAGTCAACATTTCCTAGTTGTTGCAGCTACGTCAAGGATACTATGTCGAATCACCTACATCGAGGTAGTTTTATTAAAGTGGCTACATTGAGGCTATTGTGTTGAATTGCCTACATCAAGGTAGTTGCATCGAAGTGGCTACATCAAAGAGACTATGTGGACACAACCAATTGATGCTCCATCATACCCCCATGACTAAATAAAAAATCATCCTCGAGCTAATAGGATAGGACCAATCTTTTTTTACAAAAAATTAGGAATGATTGGATTATTAACTAATGCTAACTATTGACTAACTTTGAGTGTTGCATTACAAAATTTTATTCGAGTGGATGCATTACAAAATAAAACAATGACAAAAAGATTGGACAAACATTAAAGATTACAAAATTTGCAGAGGTCTTCAAAAATCCACTGAAGATGATTCTTCTTGTTGCCACTAGTAGTGGTAGACTTCCAACCTTGATTGTTATGTTGATGCATTTTTTGTTATGTAGAACATTCTTGAAGCATGGATTGAAATTCTTCTCATTGTTCAATGGATTTGGTAAACACATGATTCTTGATCTACTATCTTGTATGTGCTATGATATGTCTATGGGCATATTCTCTATTCCCATCTTGGCTTTGTTTTTGTGCCGAGCAAAAGACATTCTTCCTTAGGTGTTTCTTTTAGCATCACATATAGTCACCAAAGGATCAACATTAGTTTTGTTAAATTTTCCTTAATAATTAACCC
Source organism: Gnetum montanum (assembly GCA_015680685.1). NCBI lineage: Eukaryota > Viridiplantae > Streptophyta > Gnetopsida > Gnetales > Gnetaceae > Gnetum > Gnetum montanum. The sequence goes on from MNCI01022218.1 coordinate 116,554, forward strand.
TTTATAGATCCCTTAGTTTTTGTTTAAGCATAAGGAAATGATAGCATATTATGCCCAATGCTACAAGGTAACTAAAACCATCAAGTTGTTTACATTATTTTGATCAATTACTATTAGTTACCATGATGTTTGAAAATAGGATATTATAAAAATTTCAAAGCAAATATCCCTAGCCCCCATGACTAATAAGTGTAACTCTAGAAGCACATAAGTTTTTAAATAATTCAAACCAAAGGTATGATTTAGCAGATGAGCAAGAAATATTAATGGATATGGAAATAGAAAAGTAGGAAAAATTAAGTAGTCCCAAAATCATGCATAAATTTAGAGAAATCATCACTAACATTATGGAAGATGTAAAGGTCCATTCAAATCCATGATCAACAAAGGTTATGTAAGTCGTTCCTCCCCAAAGTAGGCTCCTACCATAATGCCCTTGCATAACCACTTCTATAGAAGGTAAATGTAGATCATTCCTTTGTTCCAAAAAAACACACAACTACTATGGCTAGGATGTTTCACTATACTAAAAAAAACCAGAAGGCTCATAATTGCATGCAAAAATGAGGTAAATAATGAGATGAGAAGGGATTATAGAGATTGGGATGTAAGGTACTTGACCATTTCCATAATAGGTTCTTGTGAAAAATGTGATTAAAATGATTAGCATACCTATCCATTCAATCTTAGACCAAGTCCATACCATAAATAATGACCTTACATTGATGTGTTCCCTCTTGCCTACCACCATGAGTCCATAACGACATCAAAGAACAATCATCACTCCAAAAAGAGAAGAAAAGAGAAGGAAGAAAGGGCATTAGTTAGAGGGAAGCATTTAGGCATGAGTAACATGTATTTTTGACACTATAACCAGTGCTTGTATCCCATTATTATTTCTAAGGGGTGTGCTTTGAATTCCCATTATTGTTTTTTTTTTCTTTTTATTATTTTTTATCTTTTTTATTTTTTTTCCTTTTTTTTCTCTTTTTTTTTGAATTTTAAATATTGTTTGAAATGGGAACCACACCATGCAAATACATAGCTTCCTATTTATTGGTTGATGAAGGAGTGATGATACATTCTTCAAGGAGTCATAAACCATACGAAGGAAGTCAAGAAGAGAACACAACAAATTCCCTTATGGACACACCCTTACCATTCCCACTCAGTTGTTCACTCTTTCATCAAGGTACAATGATCATTAATTAATTTTAGTTTCATGAAAGAACAATCAAATTGTTTTCATAAAAAGAACCTTTTATTTAGAGAACTAGAGGGATGGATGAGGTGGTCTCATTATTTTACACAATTACTTACCCAATCATCTTGATAGTATAGAACAACAACCCAACACATACTGGTGACTTTTGCATCATTACTAGCACTATTTTTAATAAAAGCACAAAAAAAAATCATAAAACATAAAGAAAATGATCCAAGAAAAGATAAAAATATAAATAAAAGAAAAATATTAAGAAATAGAAAAGATAAAAATTCATAAAATAAGAAAGTGAAAAACACTTATTAGTTCTTGAACTAGGATGGAGCATCTCCCTCGTGACTAATCTTATGGCTGCACATTCGAGAGATGAACCACATAATCCCTTAGTTATACACCACCAGATTCCCATCTATCACCATTACTGATTTAATTAATCATGTGGTAGAACATCTAAGATTAGTGATAGTCTCATTTGGATCATTTATAGATGCATCTTCATTTGAACTTAAAGATATTTCCACTTTGGGAGATCTAGATGTGTTTTCTTCTTCTTCTTGATTTTCTATTTTAATTCTTGAGTCTCCATGTTTAACATCCTCTTTTGATGTATAATCAAAGTGTAAGATATCTATGTCTAAGTCCTCTATTTTGTCCATTTTCTTAAGTATAGAACTAATAAGTAGATCAGTCTCTTCCATGCATCTTTGAAATAGTGTTATATTCTCATTTTCAAGCCACTAGGTGTCTTTTAGTCCAGTGGCTAGTACGTAGACTAATTTTTGGTCACATACTTGTTCCTTAGCTTTGTTGTAGGTTGTGTTAATATTTTTAATTTCTAGATTACAACTACTTTTCTCATTATTACTGATGCATGGAGCTTTTTGTCTCTCCAAAATTATGTGTTCATCATTTCTATCCAATGTTGGAGTGATGATGGTTGTTGGCTTCTACATATGATTATGAGGCATTATTTTGGCAAGGAAGGATGTTGCACTAGATTGGCCTTGTGCTAGTTTTAATGTGCTAGTAGGTCTATGTTTTTTGTGCTTTTGCATGAGAATTATTCTAAAGAAAGTATGTTTTTGAGTTTGTGGTTGAGATCTAATAGCATTATCATTTCTATGTATTTTCATAGCACAAGTGGCATTCTTTCATTGATGTTGTGGTGCTGAATCATCCTATGTTACTAGCCATGACATGTGATGGAGGGAAGTATGATAATATTGAGGAGGTGATGGAGGACAAGAGGCATGAATTGGTGATCCTATAGAAGATGTTGTGGGTTGATGATATTTGGGAGAGTGGTAATAGTGATTTGAGATAGAGGAAGTAAAACTAGTTAGGGAAACAAGTTGTTGAACATAATATCCATATGGGTCTGGTAGGTAGTAAGGGAAGTGTTGCTTTAATGATGGCCTCCCCCACAACTCTGTGTTTTTCAACTATGTTTGATAGTATTTTTGAGCTTGATAATAAGTCCCACTAGGATAGTATGGTTGGTTGTATGACTATCTATAATTACCTTGTGAGTATAATAATTTCCTAGGCATTTGCTTTTGTACAAACATTGGATTCAATGCAAAAGCCTAATACTCATGTAGATGTAACATAACTAGGTAATAGCCCTTCAGGTGATCATATAGGCTAAAACACCACAAAATTTTGGGTCTCAGCATCTTGACTACAAATTTGGCTAAGTGTCAAAATGATGGCACTTTGCCCAAATTTTTCTAAGTGTTGAGCATAGTCAGCTCAAGCTACTAGTTTTGCAAGATTTTTTCTAAGTGTCAAAACACTGACACAAGTTGCAAATTTTTCTAAGTGTTGAGACTACACTCTCCACTACTAGGACTATGATTTAGAGCATAGTCAGCATAGTCAACATGGAACACTAGTTTTGAGCAGTTTTTCTCATGGTCAAAACTATGCTCTAGAGTGTAGTTAGAGCCTAGATAGTTTGGAAGCCTAGTATCTACTAGAATTTTTCTAAGTATTGAGCATAGTTAGTCCTAGATGCTTGATTCTATAGAATTTTATAACTATCGGGACTACACCTCTTGACTATGCTCTAGAGTGTAGTCAGAGCATAGTTAACCTAGAGGCCAGATTTTGTAGACTTTTTCTAAGTGTTGAGCATAGTCAACCCCACCACTCAACACTATTTACAACACTGCAGAGCTTAATACCATAGTGTAGTTGGTATGAGCATAGTCCCAACTACCCCAAAGAATAGTCCCACCTATCGCTCCACCATGTGGCACTCAATCTACATTTTGGGCTAACCCTAGCCCTATAAATACCCTTGGGCCTCAATGTTTTAGGGGTTGGATTGCATTCTCACTAGTTGGCATTTTTGGAATCCCCATTAGTGAGGACATCCTTGATAACAAGAAATCTATCCATGTAATAATGGTTCCTTCTTCACTAAGGGAAGAAAAGTCAACATCGCTAGTGTTTCATAATAGTGAAATTAAAGCCATCCCACAAAATGATGAAGTGACAAGGGCTCCTCTTTTCATCATGACTCAGATAGTGTAATTTAAGGTGCATTAGGTGCATGTTAATGATGGAGTTGTAATGAACGTCATCCCATGCACCATCATTTAAGACTTAGGCCTAATAGAGTAGATACATCCCACAACTACCACTCTCAAGTACTTCAAAGGGTCAAGGGTTACTATCAAGGGGTCTATGTCCTTGGACTTTGTAGTGCATGTCCAATTCCCCACAACAACTAATTTCTTGGTGGTGAAGGAGATTCTAAGGTTTAACTTTATCCTAGGAAAATATTGGATGGATTAATTACAAGCTATATCTTTGCCTATCCACCAAGAGATTCAACTTCCTTATGAGGAAGGTAAAATCATCAATCACACTGATAGTGTAGTTCCCTTGGCTATCAAAAATGTGAACATAGAGCAAGGGTATAAGGTGAAGCTTTAGGAGGAAACTCCCAACCATGAAGTCCACCAACCTAAGAGAGAGGAGCAAGCCAAGAATGATAATAATGAGAAATGAGATGTGTCATGGGATGAAATCCATTTCAACATCATTAGTGAAGGGGATGGTGAGTACAAACTTATGGAAAATAGACCTTATACTTTTTCTAACCTTTCAAAGATTATGAAGAGTCTACACAAGTAACATGCACCCCTAATCCTTCCATGATACAGCCTTGTAACCTTTGTAACCACATGTACCACAACCATTTAGCCTAAGTTTTTCTTCGTATTGACTAGCTATGCCTTTTTCTATGTTTTATTCTACTTTTTATGCATATAGCCTAGAATTTTATTTTATTTGAATTTCTATTTATTATGGCCTTCTTTCTTTCTTTACTTTACTTTATTAGCATCATATAAACTATAAAATCATAAAAAATTTAAAATAGAAAAATCACCAAAAAATTTGTATTTCTTTTCAACATCAATGGCCTACCATGATCTAAAAATGGAAACACATCAATAGCCCACCATGGCCCAAAATTGGCAATGTAACATTGCCCACGATGGCCATAAGCAAGCAAATGTCTCTTTTATTCTATTTATGTTTAGCCTATAATCGCATTGATTAGCCATTTAACTTTATAACCAAAATCATGGACATAGCCATTTACAAATTTTATAACACTAGAACAATATATATAGCCAAAATGAAACCAAAAATTTAAATTTAAAGTGTTTATAACATACATAGCCATGGCCACACTATGTGGCAAAATGTCAAAAAATAATAATAATCATCCATAACATAGTCTTTGCTAACAACATCCTTCAACATAAAAATCAAAACTTGTAGTCAACAAGATGAAATAGGTAGATGGAGGATGCTAAGGGGCATCTAGAGGAAAAAGTGTTGAGCCATCCCCACCCTCATTGTTGGGACCACTAATGTCTCTTAATGCCTAAAATACAACACACAACCAATTAATAACCAACAACCAAAACTATAATTTAAATAAAACCAAAACTTAAATTAAAACTAAAACATAAAAATACATCAAAATTGTGGGAAATCTAGATTCATGACTTTTAGGGATAGATGTTGAAGGCCATTTTCCAAACGATAGAGAATCTAGTCCTCTACCATGTTGGCCCAATCAATATCCCCAAAATCAGTGCTAGTGAGGATGTTAGTCCTATCTACTATAATCCAAGAAGGTGATTCCTGAGTAATAGTGGTCTCAAAGGTCTCACCTACAACAGTGGTAATCTAAGGAGTAGGGGATTTCTCCACCATGAGAGTGCTCTTAAAGAGCTAGTAGGCATTTTCCTCCTAGATCCCCTAGATGAAGAGATCTCTCTTGCATCATTTAACTAACTCCTCTTTAAGCCACTTTAGGTAGGCCTCACAATCAACCTTGTACTATCTCTTGTGATCCTTTTTTATCCTACCCCACTCTAGGGGCCAAGCGTAGTGATCTTTCCAATCCTCAACCATTTGGAAGATGAGGTCCATCTGCATTCACTAGTCCACCATCTCCTATGAGAGCACTACCTTGTCCTAGATGGCATGCTAGTAGTGGGTCCACATGATCTCTTTGATCCACAATTTTCCTAAGTTAGCCACTTGGGCTTTCACAAAGGCCTTGTAGTTCTAAATATCTCTAATCACCTCCTCTTGCCATTGAGTTTTCTCCATTAAGACCAGAACCTACTCTCATAGGGATTTATTGGACCTCTCCATCTCCCATGAAGTTTTTGTACATAAAAATGCTAGTAGTTTTGTATAACTTTAGGAGTACACTCTATACATCAAAGGAAAGATTTGATGATGAGTCAATCTCCATGTCTTGGCTGGGGTACCACTTCATAGATGGCACTACCTAAATGTAAAATACAATCATAAACATAGTTTATAGCCTAAGATAGTCATGACATGAACACAACCTATAGCATAGAAAGAATACTGAAACATAGAAAACAAAATTATTACCTATCTCAAGTGCAACTTGGTACAACCAGTTGATGATGTCCTTGGCCATTCCATGCATGAACTCCACCTTATCTAGGACCTCTACCCATGGTTTTTCATGAAACTTAGGGACTGAGGCCCACACTAGTGGCTCAAGAACTACTATAAGCATAAGAATCATCAAATGGTTAGGAAGAAATCCAAACTTAAAACTATATGATATAATGAAAATAATAAAGACATGTGCATACCTAGCTTCTCCACTTTTTTCTCTAGGAAGATGATGAGGGATGTACCTAGTACTGTCTCACTGAACAAGGTATTGAGATCATCTATATCTATGTTGGCTAGCCCTTCAATCTCATGCTACTATAAGAGTGTCTCTGCTACATGCCTTTATTCCTCTTCTACTGCAATAGCTACATATCTCTATGCTTTCTCATCCATGGAAGCTTGGGCTACCATGTACCAATGCTTGTCTACAACCATAGCAGATAGAAAACTAATTGGCACACGAAACCATAATATAGTCATAGAACCTTAAAACATAGAATAGCTAGAACATAGATAAAACATACTTGTGACCACCTAATCTGATGTCTTGATCTTAATCTTAAGCTTCTTTTAGACAAGTTTCTTTAATGCTACTGGTGCTTCTTCTACAGGCCCCATAAGTGTCGCCCTAGCTATCCCTTCAGCTTCTCTACATTACTATTTGGCTTCTATGATGCTCTTTGGAATCATAAGGGGATTTTCCTCCATGCTATCAAGGGATTCAAATCATCTAAAACTAAGATCCTTGATTGTAACAAACAAAAAATCATCTATCTCATCTAGTGGGTTCTAGGCCTACATGGTTGAATAAATGTGCTTTATCCAAGGCCTAGAAAGTTGGTCTAGGTTTTGGAAAACCCATCACCCATTCTTTCACACCAATAGGAACTCTAAAAACCTCTTAAATTAACCTAAGAAGAATAGAAAATGCATTTGGATTATGGTAGAGGTATCATCGTAGAATTTGAGAATTCCCTCCTAAAGCATAGTAGCCAAAGTAGCCATCCAATTGAATTTGATACCATCCATCAAGACCCTCTTAAAGCTCCACCCCTACATGATGCTAATTACCTTCTTTTGTAACAATATTTTAGGAAACACATGGGACCTAAACAAAGGATATGATGCCTTTGCCTTAGGGTTCACGAAGCTTTCCATGGAAATCTTGAAGTGGCCCATGCTGATACCAAGTCACTTCAAAACTTCCTCATGATGACCCACTTTCTTTATTATTCTTGTGGAAACCTTTGCCTCATTACTGGGGACACCAATAAAGTTGAAAAAGGTATCCTCATTGATGGTTATGGTAATTATCATGCCTCAAATGGTGGTGCTAAAATAATTAGCTTCTTTGTTGAAGGAGTCAATGACATGCAACATCTCTATAGTAGGGATGGAAGGGATAGGTGTCATAAACAAATTAATAAAAATTTCATGCTTAATGTTTGCTTGAATGTGTCTAGAAAAATGTTCCATTAGCCACTCCTATTGTGGTATCACCTCATTAAACTTTAGGATGATGGTATCCTTGTGATGTCCTGAAACTGATAAGGTGACATTGGTAGAGGTGGAAGGCCCTACAATGTAACAACAAAATGTTTGACATCAACATAGGTGTTGGCACATTTTGGCCATTTCATGGAATAGATTGATTTAAACAAAGGAGAAATTATTCCTACCATTTACTAGAAAGCATGAATATGTGAGAGAATTTAAACAAGCTCATCGAAGGGATGATGACATTACAATTGTGAATGCTGACATGATTTATTGGGAAGCCATGGACATTTGATACTTTTGAGAATTCTTTCAAGGTGCTACAACAAGATGTTTCGATAAAAAATAATGCTCCTGGTGGCATGGTTGAATTTAGGAAATCATTGACGTTGAGTTTCCTTTTCAAATTCTTTGGGTGTCTGAAAAGGAATGGGTCTTCCAATCGCTCATTTTTTAGCAAAGCTTCAAGTTTAGGACTCACAGGTATAAAACGTGGCTATGGAGAAGGTGGTTGTGGAGCATGCATTGTTCTTGTGTCTCATTATGATTCAGAAAAAAAAATCAATACATTGAGTTATCAATGCATGTTTGGCTCCATTTTATTCTATAGAGGAAATGCATGTAATTACTGTGGAGGGTGTAGAAAATGAACAAAAGCTTCATCCTATCCAAAAACTATTGGCTAAATCTCATGGATCTCAATGTGGATTCTACAAACCAGGTTTTATAATGTCCATGTATACCATATTAAGGTCTTCTAAGAGCCCACTGAACAAGGTCAAATTGAAAATTGTCTTGTAGGAAACTTGTGCTATTGCATAGGTTATAGACCAATCCTTGATGCGTTAAGACTGATAACATTTTGTATATTAAAAACAGTTCAGGAGTTTTAGAACATTTAACGTTAATTTTTCCTTTAATAAGAAAGCCTTGTGAATGTTGGTAGGAAGTTAAAAATATGAATGTTGAGACAAAAACCATTGAAACCCTATGTAAAATCATCGCCAGAAGAAAACCATTGTGCAGAACAATGCAAAACAAAACAAAGATCAGGAGGAGCAACGCAGAAACAAGGATTTGCTGTGCTTAAAATCGAAAGCAAAAATGATGTTCATGTGTTGAATCGTTGTGTTCAATCCAAATCTGCGCTAAGATGTCGTGAGGTTTCCAACAAGAAGTCTGCATGATGCCAACATTTTTTCAAACAGATCAGCAGCGCCTGTAATTCTCGATCGATGGCACGACCCTCTTCCTGCGCCAGTGTCGTGAGAAAAAAAATGTTCAAGATTAGTGTGGCGGCTGGAAAAACGTTACGAGCGGCGCTGGAGACGAAAGCCCGAGAATTTTGTAGAATGGGGCATCATGGCCAGCCATTTCTGTTAGGGTTAATTTGTTTGCTGATGTGCAGCCTCGTGAGGATGTGCTTGCTGAAAAGGAGCTGAAGCCGGAGTCGTCGAAACCTACACCAAAGAAAACCCTCATCAAGTCAACGACCGCATGCTCTGCCATTGTTTTGAAAATAGATAAAAGGAAAAAACAAGTTACTTCCTGACTGATAAAATGATGCTTTATAACCTCGGTGATGAAAAAAAATCATGAAAGACAGATCCGAAACACCATACGCACGAGTTAGGGCTAGGGCCTTGCTCCACAGCGCGTGGATGGAGGACGAGATCTACACTACGGCCAGGAGGGAAGACGAGGAGATAATCCTTTCTGTGTTTTTTTCTACTGAGAAACGACAAGCCTCTATGATATTTTAGGGTTAAAGTTCCAAAGAATACGGAGGCATTCTATATTTTCAGAACAGAAGCCATTACCCCATGCTTGGAGGTTTCAGATCGATATGTGGTACAACACGGCAGGGCCTTGTTTTATGATGGCAGGCAGGAAGTAAATTATGGGATCATGTTCCGAATAACACCGTTGATTCCAAAGTTCTTTACCCTACCTTCCAATTTTCTTCAAATAAGGATGTCTTGTGTGCAGATAATTTATTCCATCCATTATCCTACGAAGGCACCATTGATTTGGATAAAATAGATGATCCTATTGATGCAAAGTAATCTGGGAGAATTGATATACCAATTAATTGAAGCTTCATTCCACACAAAAACTAGAAATACTAATGGAGATCTTGATTTGATTAAAAATTTGGGAATTGAAAGTTCTTGTAAATTAAAATTTTGAAGGAGATCAAGATTTGGAAAGAACTATAAAGAGTGATGTGACAGAGCTTAATCATATAGAAGATTTCACCTATAAATATTTAAACCTATGGTAAATATAGGCACTAGATACTTGGCTTAATTTTATATTTCTTGTAAATGTTGTAATTTCATGACAATTGTAGCCTTTCAATTGAAGTGGTGGTTATAACCACCACCAAGGCGACTTGTCAACTATAGCCTTTTTGTCTCCAAAATGACCACTTGTCAACTAAATGGGCTACTTCTCAACCACCAAGGACACTTGTCACCTACAACTTGTTTATCTCCATGGTGACCACTTGTCAATTGAACAAAGACACTTGGCGACTGAAAGGCCACTTGTCAATTGCATGGGACACATGTCAACTACAACTTGTTTCTCTCCATGGTGAACACTTGGCGACTGAGTGAAGACACTTGGCAACTACATGAAGACACTTGGCCATGGAATAGGACACTTGTCCATTGTAGCTTTTTTGTCTCTATGGTGGTTAAAACCACCCAAGATATTTTGTAACTTCCCTACCTACCTTTGAACCCTATAAAAAGGCTTCAGGGGTCAAGGAGGAGGGGATCATCATCATAAACATTGGGAATTTTGGTAGGTCTCATACACATCACTTGGAAGACTTTTGGGAGAAGACTTGACATCTCATTTTGAGAAGGCTACAAGTTAGCATTTGGGCTCTCACTTGAAGACATGCTTGGGGTCTTGAGAAGAGCTTTGTAAAGAAGAAATTGTGACAATTGCTTGCAAGATGGCTTACTAGAATAAAGATTTCAGCCTCTTTGTCATGGTCCTGTGAGTTATGCATTTCATTTTTTGTTTTGTTTAAATTGTTTAGCTAGTGGTTTAGATAGTATCATCCTTGGCAAGTAATTTTGGGATTTTTAGATTGCTCTTA
>MNCI01022218.1:127902-184031 GCA_015680685.1 Gnetum montanum
AAAGTAAGTCATTTGTAGTTTACATACAACGCAATCGTTACATTTCTCACAACCACACACTGCAACAGCACACACACATACTCACATTAACTACTGAGTTTATTTGGAGGTATCTGGGCCTTGGTGTTGCCAGAGACTAGCAGGCACCTAAATCCTGTTCGAGGACACTTGTTGGCGGTCGCGTCCCAAACGGTCGCCAACAATAGGTATGTTTAATAACTACTTAAAATGATAGGAAACTTACAACCTTAGTGACCATAAAACATTAGATGTTACAACTATTACATTTGCCTTTCTTCTTCTTGCTTAGTATGACTTGAGTAGAGGTCCCAGTCTCAAAGGGATAATCTTGTGTACTCCTAGAGTCCACCCACTAGTTGTGTATCATCTTGTTGGTCATAGAATTCTTATAGAAAAGGCTTAATTTCTTAGTGTATCCATCAAGATACCCTATTTACTATTCATAAAAAATGGTCTTGATTTGGGGGACTTTGATAAATACATATAAGATGGTTTGAGCCACTACCAAGGTTTGATTGTTAGTGATCAAGCCTTGATCATTGATCCTATACCTACAAGAAGTTCATAAAACAAACAAAGTTAGGAAATTTAGTTTATCTAATAATGCCAAAAACTTAAAAATATTATAAAAACTAGGCTTACCCCTGTAGATAGTATATGGTGCTAGGAGGGTTTTGAAACAATGTGTGGACTCTATGTGCCACCGTGAGAGTATTATGAATAATATACTGACTATACTCTAGCATAGTCTAGATATCCATAAGGTAGAATGAGCTAATGATGTATGCTACTTATCCTTCCACCTAAGATGGTGGATCATCAGTGATGAACCTAGTGATTAGACTGGATTCCTAGGGCATCAGTGTCTCCACTATGATCCTAGCCATGTTTATAAACAAGTGTAACCCTAGCATCACACTGAAATTTTGTAGGATATAAGTAAGGAATTCCCTTATCCCTAGCTAAAACCATAGTGAGACCTTATCCAAGGTCATATCAAGCAAAGAAATGCTTACCTTAGGGTGGCCAATGTAGCATAAAATGTCCACTAACTCAACAATGATTAGTATGGACTTCAATAAGACCCTGCTTGACAAATTTGTAAAAACATCCTAGTCAGGGGTGAAATTAGCCCCTATAAAATGCTCTAAGGTGTTTATTCAAATCTACTCAATAAACTCGAAAATAATGTTATTACAACCTTTCATAGCCTTATATATCATAGCCAAAGCATTATGTCCTAGATAACACATCAATTGACACATAAACCAGATTTAAAATATAAAAAATAGCCAATAGCATGAATATTATCAAAAATAGTAAAAATCACATATGACCTTAAAAATCAAATTTTGAGAATTAAAAACATGTTTTAGGCCTTCCCAAGGACATGGAAGTTAACAAGAGAAAACTATATTTACATCAATAACATTCATCTCCAAAGGGGTAAAGTGCTACAAAAAAACATTTAGCCTTATTAACACAACCTAGATCAAAAATTCATTAAACATTCATCCAAGCTTTAATTTTAGTAATTCCAACATGGAAGGAATCCTGAAATAATAATATTTTAAGCCATAGTCATTAAAACCAAGGACACATAACCATTTTTACACAAAACATAGCCAAAAATAGCAAACTCGTAGCCATCAACATAAACCCTCTTTCATGCAGGGTTGGAGAAAAATTCACCACAAATTTCTTTGAGCTCCAAAAAAAGTGGTTTCACATCATTTGAAAGATTAAATTGATCAATATACACCGAACTTAACAAAAATTCAAAACCCTTACCTTTTATTTAGAAAATATTTGTTAACTTGGATGAAAATCTGAAAATGGCACAAACCCCTTTTACATGAGTCTACTAAAAAATTTGTTAAAAATTCATTCAAATCAAAATGGAGTGATTCTACCTCCATTGGAAAGATGAAACCAAGACCTACCCATTCATGATAGAAATTAGAAACAAGTTATTAATTTGTATGAAATTCTAAAAAAATGGTACAAAAACCTAACCACACAACCAGATTGAAATGGCCATAACTCTATCAATTTACATCCAAATAAAATGAAACCATAACTATTCAAAACCTTAAAAATAGACATACAAAACCATAATATTATATTTTAAAAATATGCAACCTTTTTCTTATTTAAAAAATAACAAAAATGGGCATTCCCTAGCTAGAAAAAATAAAAATGGCCATGTAGACCTACATTGGGGTGGCTACAGAGGATGCCTAAATGGAGATGGGTTTGTGTGGGCTGGATAATTTTTCAGCATTCTCATTTATCTTCTACATATTTAGGATTCTTGTTCTTTCCTCCATGCTATTTTGGCACCATGGTTACACCAATGTTGAGAAACTCTAAAATCTAGATGGAATGGAGGTTCTATGTTGGCTAAAGGGAGGATCTACTACCTCCAAATTGAGAATGGATGGTATTTGCTATGAAATTATTTTCTAGAGCTCTCCACCAATGTGTTGTTTTCCTAGAATGAGAATTATGGTTTAAACTTGTAAAAATCAAACATGAAAGTCCAATCTAAACAAAAATGCCCACCTCCAAACTCCTGTTGCCAATTCAATTCACAATAACTCCAAGTGCACTAAAGTGAAAAGGGGAGAAAGTCATTTCCAAAATGGGATTGGTGGAAGATAACTTCAGTTTTCAAAATTTTAGATTTTAAGTAGTGGACTCCACCATATACCTTCCCTACAAGCAATTCTTAGCCTAGAAACCTAATGAATGTTGGGGTTTTAACCTCTTGGAAACTTAAAACCATGTCCAGGCCTTAATCCACATGCATTCATGCTATAGATACCATGCCCGATGTGCATACATGTCTCCCACCTCCTAAAACCCTTAAGATCCAACTTTCTTACCATTTTTAGTAGTTATAACTTACCTTTCACAACCCCAAGCTCTAAGAAAGGGGTTAATCCTTACCAAAACTACACATCTTAGGTTTTCATGCTAGGGAAACACTACCTAGAATGGAAGAACGTGGGTAACACCAATTCTTACCCCCCAACACCCATCTAGCCCAATCTTTACCCTCGAAGTAGGACCACATGACTTAGAACCCATCCAATCACCTCTGGTAGCCCCAAAATCTCACCAAATCCATTTGAAAGCACTCAAAACGTTTGGATTTTGTGGTTCCACACTATGGGAGGACTCATCCATGCTAATCATCCTAGACCTATCATGGATGGATTGGGGGATGACCAAAACTACCTTAATTAACTACCTAGTAGCCATTTTTCAAGCCTAACACTTTCTCACAGCCTCTAGTAGCCTAGTTTGATCTTTAAACAAGTCAGTGATCATTTATAGCTTGTTCCATGATGGTTAACCCCATTTCCATGATGCCTAGTGTGGAGCCAACATGGAAACCCATGGGGTATGCAAGAAAACCTAATTCATAACCTAAACCAACTAAGTAACCTACTCTGGTGATCCTTGGACACTACCAAAACCTTCTAGAGCTTTTGAATGCCTTAAAAGTAGTTTAAAAAATGACACAAAACTATCATCCCCATTTCATCCATGCTATGGCCATCATGCCTAGTAGGAATGAAGGGGGTGATTACATGAGGCACCTAGAAGCCTCCAAACTAGTAAATCTTGACACCAAGTATCAACTATTAACACTGACAACCCTGAAGATTGACATGCATGGTTAATTGGCTATCAAACTAGCCTAGATCTAAAATTTTTCATTCATCCATGCTAGGGGAGATCTCTTCCATGTTTCCTACAATGAAAAAAATGTGAATGTAGCTAGGAACATTAGTGGGTAGTCCTAGATGCATAAAAACAACATCAAATTGCCTTGCACTAGTACCAAAACCTTGATAGCCCTTCCAAAAGCCACCAAAAATCCAAAAATTAGCTCCCTAAGGTTCTTTCATGCTAAATATGACCTCATCCATATTGAGAATCCTAGACCCAATGTGAATGAAGGGGAAAATCAAAACTATTGAAGTTTACTCAGAAACTAACTTTTAGAAGCAACCTAACCCTTTCAGAAGACTTTAGACTTTTATAAGTTGACTAAAACATCGCAAAATTTCCCCCCATGAATTCTCCACACTAATGGGGATCCCATTCTTTTTAATCATTCCAACCCTAGCATGGATGGAGTGGGGAAGCCTAAAAACCACCTAACAATCCTTGAAATATCTAGATTTTAGCCTTAGACATCAACAATTAACATTCATAGTCTAGGAGATCAACATGAATGGCCAGAAGTGAGAAAAAATAGAGAAAAATAGAGTTCCTTAGTTCTTCCATGTTGGGAGCCATCTATTCCATGTTGGATAGTGTGGAAGTAGGGGAAACATAAGGATGATTTTAAAATGGTGCATAGACACCTTGAATTGACACTAGATAACCTTACTAGCATCCTAGGACCATGTTTGCATCTTCCAGAGCCCTCCAAACCTACAAAAATGATCATAAGTGATCAAAAAGCTATTCCCATTTATCTCCCTAGCTATATCCATGTGGAGAACCCCATCCCTAGTGTGTAAAAAAGGGACAAAGCTGAAAAACCACTTGGGAGCATTTGAAACTTTGAAATTTTAACCTAAAATCGTAACCTTTGACCCCGATAACTCTGAGCATTTACATACGTAGTCAATTATGATCCAAATTGGCCTAGATCTAGGATTATTATTCCATCCATGTTTGAAAATTCTCCTTCCTCATTGCACAACATGGAAATAGGAGGATGAAGCTACCTTTTTACTTTTGATGACAAGATGACACTCCTAGAGACTAAAAATCTATGTTGGAGAAGCCTAGGATCATAAAGCCTAAAGATTATGCTTGGTTGACTTCATTCTGTCCTTCAAAACTTAGTCTTCCCTCCCTCCCCCATCCCNTTAGCCAAAAACCTAGAAAATCATGACCTACAGCCCTAGGAGCCTAGAAACCTAGTCGATGTGCTCCCAAAACATCCCAGAGGCATAGAACAAGTGCACCCTATTCTTTCATGTAGGGGCCAACATTATCTACATGGAAAAAATGGGGGAAAGTAATTTCAAGTTGTTTTAACACTTAAAACTTACTCAAGTGGCTTCAAAATGAAGCTAGAAGATGCACAACTCTCATATTTAGGTTCTAGCTAGTAGTTTGACCTTGTTTGATTCTATTTTGACTTGCATTTAATTCTCCATTTTTATCCTCCTCCTCTCCATGCTAGCTATCATGGAAATAGGAATTGTGGGAGGTTTTAAGACCTACTTTTTGCCTTTACTGACCTCTAGAGTGCCTAATTTTAACAAATCTAGCTCTATTCTACCATGGGAAGGCCTCAAAAACTCACTTTTGGATGTCTAGATGTTCCAAAACATACCTTTCTTAGTTTCCATGTTGGAGGGTTACTCCTTCCATACTAACCAGCATGGAAACAAGGGGTGTCCAACATGGAAGCCTAAAAACTCTTGATTTTTGGGCCCAGATAGCCTAGAAATAGCCCCAATTGATGCCCAAACTTACCTAATAGCCTTGTATGCCTAAACCATGGTTAGCTAAGGCCTAAAACTAGCAAACTCTAGCCCTTTTAAACCTATATTAGCCAAGTTTCTTAATATGTAGCTTGTTTTGCTTGATTTATCCTTATTACATGATGTTTTTGACTTTTTTTCTAGCCTTGTGTTGCATTGTTGATGTTATTCAGCTAGTATAGCCTTTACATAGCCTACTATTTTCTTTATTTACTTTATTATAGCCTTATTTGCCTCTATTTAGCCTTGTATTGGTGTCAAATAGTGGGGTTTGACCATCATTTGGCACCATGTGCCATGGTCCACTATGGCCTTAAACTAGCATCATGGTTTGCTAAAACTCTCAACAGGCATCATGGCCTACTAAGACCTAAAACTAGTAAACCTATAACCCTTGTTGACCATTTATAGCCTTATTTCTCATACTTCCCTTTGTTTGACCTTTATTTGGTCCTTATTGCACTTTGTTTGCTAACTTTTGCTCTATTTATAACCTTGGATGACCTTTTTTGCATTAGAATAACACATATTTACATAATTTTATGGCACTTTAGCATTTTTTATTCATCTTTACCAAGATGCCACTTAATGTGCTTATGGTTGATATGCAAGACTGAATTATGAGTACCTAGAAGTAGATCAATTTACCTTTGAGCCTAAGTGGGTCTCATTGTGATGTAGAATAGTATATTGATGTTAATTGCCTAGATCTTAAGCCTAAGAGTCTTTTCAACCACATAACCTTGTTAGAGAAGCCTCTAGAATGGCCTAAAAACCTAGTCAATATCCTTGACTTAGAGGTAGGTGACACAACGTAAGACTCTTTAGTTGAGGTTCCTATCATGACACACAATGGTAAGGAGAAAACCCTTTAACCAAATTCCTCACTAGAACCTAAACAGGTTCAAGACATTACCATGGTCCTATAAGGCAATATTAAGGTCTTTTCCTAGTAAAATGAAGATATGCTAGGACTAGAATTGCACCTAATATAACACAACTTCATACTAGATCCTAGCATTAGACCAGTTAAGCAAAAAGTGTGCAAAATAAGACTTGATTTGGCATTTGAAGTTTGTGATGAGACCTCATAGATCTACCAAGTTACATTCATTAGGGCTATTGACTATGTAAAATGGGTGTCAAACATAGTGGGAGTCCCTAGGAAAAATGGGAGTATCCATATTTGCATCAATTTATGAGACCTAAATAAAGCAACTATAAGGTATGACTTCCCTCTACCTAATATTGATTAACTTATCAATACTATGGTTGAACATGTCTTATTGTCCTTTATAAATGGGTTCTTGGGATATAACCAAATTAAGATCAACCTAGAACATCAACTTAGCATGACCTTCATGGTCCCTTAAGGTACCTTTTGCTATACTATGATGCCCTTTGACCTTAAGAACTATGAAGTATTCTATCAACAAGCCATGACCTGCATCTTTAGCGATTACATGCTAGGATTTCTCAATAATTACATGGATCATATAGCCATTAAATCCAAAGTGTCTAGTGACCATGCTAATGAATAGGAGAGCTCTTAAATAATTGCTCAAGTATGAGCTTAGGCTCAATCCCAAGAAATTTTTCTTCAGTGTCAAGACCAATAAGATGCTTGGCTTTGTAGTTTTTGAAGCAAGGATTCATGTTAATCCTGATAAGGTTAAGGTCATATGAAAATTAGCAGTGCCTACTAACCTTAAGGATATTTGGGAATTAAAAGGTAGATTGCAATTTATTTGTAGGTTTATCGCTAGGGTCATGAATAAGTTACAACCCATGAAACATTTTCTTAAGAAAGGAATTCACTATAACTTGATGGATCAATGCCAAGGGGCTTTTGAAAACCTTAAGCATGAGTTGGCACAACTACCAACAGTCTATTCTCTACAAGAGGATAAACCATTTTATATCTCCCTTACCATCCTTGACACATCCATTACCTCTCTAGTCTTTCAGAAATATGATGATGAAGTAGAGATGCTAGTATACTAGTGTAGCCATGCATTAGTTGCCCATGAGACCTGATACACTGAAGTGAAGTATTATCTAGCACTTGTCTTCTCATTGAAGAAGTGAAGACACTACCTCTTTAGAAGCTAAGTCAACATCATTTGCAAAGGTAATATGCTCAGATCCATAATGACTAACATTTATGAAAGTAGTTGTATAACCTAATGGAAAGCCATAACTATAGAGTTTTACCTTCATTACATTTCTCAATCCTCAACAAGAGGTCAAGCTATAGTTGTACAACTCACAGTTTCACCTACTAATGACCAAGCAACCATAGATATTGAATTCCATGATGATTACATTAACATCATTAACCAAGTGCTTGAGGGCTATGAGGTAGTCATGCACTTTGACAGAGCGTCAACTATCCATGGGGCTAGTGCGATTGCCATCATAACATTTCCATCTAGTGATCCTTCACCTATCATTTTGAGTTTCCATGTACCAAAAACATAGCAAAGATTGAGGGTTTGATCAAAGGGATGATGGTAGCTTATAACCTAGAAACTAGATGCTTAACAATCAAAGGTGATTCCCAACTTATGGTTAACCAAGTAATTGAAGTCTATGCATGTAAAGCCCAACACTTACAATCTTACTGTGACTTAGGGAAATAATTGTTACAATAACTTATAGATGCTAATTATCCAACACATACCCCAAAATGAGAACACCATAGCCAATGCAATTGCAATGTTAGCACTCAATGTGATGCTAGATGTATTTAGTAAGTTACCCACCTTAACCATGGACTGTGTTATTTCCATCATGTAGAATGTTGAGGATACCTTTGTGTTCATTGTTCATATTGCTCCTTCCAAGGAGTGGTATGATGATATCAAGTTTTACCTTATGCATGGTGAATCCTCACAAGTCCTAACTACTACTCAAAAGGACGTTGTACATAAATGATTAGAGCAAAATGTCATTATATGTGATAACATGTTTTGTTGACATTCCTATGATGGCATATTACTAGATTTCTTAGGTAAAATTTAAGCCAGAATGATCCTAGAGAAAGTTCACAAGGGTTTTTGTCGAGGACATATAGGACTTAGAGCTATGCTTACTAAGATAAGACAATTAGACTATTACTAGACCTATATGAAAAATGACTACCTATAGAAGGTTAAGCAATGCAACACATGCCAACAACATAGCAATGTGATACATGTGCCACCAACTAAGTTACACACAACTTAGATCACATGGCCATTTCAATGATGGTGGTTGGATATCATTGGACCTATAACACCTAAGTCTTCCATAGGGAATAGCTTCATCATCACTGCAACCAAATACTTTACTAAGTGATTTGAAGATATTCTCCTACGGAACACTACATTAGAGCAAGTTTATAAATTTATCCTAGATAACATTGTAGCCTATTTTGGCATACCCATGACCATAGTTATAGATAATGGACCATAATTTAGCAACTAAGAAACAAAATATTTTTTCCATGACCTAAGCATTAAGCATTATTTTTCATAGCCTTATTACCCTCAAGCCAATGGTCAAGCATAAGCAAGAAACAAAACTTACTAAAAAATATGCCAAATAGCAGCAAGTGGAAATGGCATGAGTGGCTTATCCATGCCCTTTGGACTTATTGTACAACTTACCATATGACAATTGGTGTAACACATTATAGTTTCATTTATGGTTTTGAAGTTGTTTTACCACTTGAATTACATGTACCATCACTTTAAGGACCCTAAGTAACTTCATCAATGATGAACAGAGTAAGGAGCTATGAATAGTGAACTTGGACTTGATGGAGGATCAACATATGTGATTCCTTGCTCACATTGAGCATTATCAAGAGAGGAAAAAATAGTAATATCACCATAACTTGACCAAGGGTAAGATCAAAGAGGGTGATCTAGTCCTCAAAGCCATTTTCGAGCAGGTGGATAAATTTTCAGTTAATTAGGAAGGGTCCTTCCTTATTCCCAAAGCCTACAAGAATAGAGCATTTAGGATTACTAACATGGATGGAAATGAGTTGGTCAATTTATTCAATTATTCCTTTCTAAAGCCATATTATATGTAGCCAACAACCATCAATAATCAAGCCTACTTTACTATAGCTTGTTGAGGCCTTAAGCTAGCACCATGGTTTGTTATGACCTTAAATTGGCATCACAGCCTGCTAGGGCCTTAAACTCGTATCATGGTCCACTACAGCATTAAACTAGCAATATTGGTGACCTAGGTAGCTTGGTTTTATTATTTCATATGGCCTTTATTCATTGTAATGTTATAACATGCTTTGTTTACTTATTTTTCTTGTCCTCTTGTAGTTGTGTTTGCAAGATGAAGCCTGGGACCATCGCAAGGATGCAACTCATTATGGTAGCACGTCACCATGAAACCCTAATGTGAATGATTCAATGAGTTTTTCCTATTATGTTAAGAGTACTTGTACTATTGCCCTCCCTTTAGCATCCCTCCTTAAGCCCAACCTCATAGCCTCATTATAGCATCCCATAACTTGGAAAATAATGTTGACCCATGTTTGCCACTCATGCACTATATCCATATGATATCTCTTCATCATACTCCATCCTAAAGTCCATTTGAATGTATCATAGCTCATTCAATGGAAAATCATTAAGTCCATTAAAGATAACACATATCATTCAATGGGATAACCACCAAGTCTATTGAGTGTAATGCAACTCACTCAAATAGGAAAACCATGTCAAACTAGCCTTGGTAATGAGACCCAATGAAGGCCTCACCCCTCTTCCCCCCACTCCCCTCCCTACCAAAAAAAAAAAGAAGGAAAGAAAATTTCCAAGAAGCTAAATGGCCAATGAAGACTCAATGCCCCATGCCCAGAGTAACCTTGAAGCAAAGTGATTAGATCCTCAAATGCATTTTCCAAGTGACCAACACTTCAAAGTCATCAGCATCATGCAATAGCCATGATGACAACACTTGGAATGAATTGTTAGCCTCCATACCATTTCCTTAATTACTATTTCTTCATATAGCTTTATCCCATCATCACAAGCACTCTTTGGCATGGTTCGACACAACTAGATCAAGTGAGAAGAGGGAATGTCAGTGGTGGACTTGTAGTGGTATTTTGTATTTTTTGTTGGTTCCTCTCAAGTTAATCCTCTAGACATCAACAAAGAGGTACCATTAAAACACCACAAAAATTTGCATTTTGTAATTGATTTCCATCATGTATCCTTCACCCCATAAAGCGTGAGGCAAAATTTCATTGTAAATGTAAAGATTGTAACCCATAAGAGGCAATCTCACATATTTCATACTTTTGAGCTAAAAATGCCTCATAAGTGGTCAAAGCCTCATATTCCAAGTGAAAAGAATTACCTAGTGTCTATATTTTGGCTTGGGAAGGTCAAAAATGCCTTTTGGGATTCAAAAAAAGGAAATTTAATGGGTTTTATGGGGGGTATACACTTGCAAGGGTGTAAATCGTACCTACCCTCAATGTGGAAACTTCACACCGTAGCATGAAGATTGCATGCACAACATGAAGGCTTTCCCCTTAGCATGGAATTTTTCCCCTAGTATGGAGGCTCCACACCTAGCATAGAAACTACACACCCCCAACATGGAAATGACATGAGTAAGATTTCTTCTCTCCATTGACTTCAAGGTTGACCAACCACTCCAACAAGGATGGTAAAAAGCCCATTATAGAAAATCTACCTCTAGCATAGAAGGTATGCCTCCATTACTATTTATAGTAAATGGAATGGCAATGAGGCTTTGACACTTACTATATATGATAACCCCCCAAATTTGGGCACCCACCTCACTTGTACAAGGTAGAAATTTGTAGCAATTTTTAGCCAATCTATCAACCAATTTGCAGCAAAAATCATGGCCTAGGACCTATAAAATCAAAGTCCCAACACCCTTTTGAGGTTCCACATTTTGGCATATTTAGCATTATAGTATTTTTGGCTTCCAAGAGCTCTTGCAACACTTGCAGAATGTAACTTCTTGGAACCTCCTAGTGTGGAATCCCTATAGCTCTATTAACCACCTTGAGACTTATGGATTTTTGGCTTCAACACTACATTTCTAGGATTTCCAACTACCAACATGGAGCATTATGAAAGCCAAATCCCCACTCTTTTTAACAAACCCCACCCCCCCACACCCCCNNCCAAGTAGTAACCAAAGTTGTAGATATGTAGTTTGCAATAGATGAGGTACAAAAGCATCAGGAGCGGTTGAACACCTAGATCATGGGGAAAATCACATCAACTTCAACAAGCTCTAAACTCCTTCCATAGTGAACACCCCCCCTTTTTCTCTCTCATAGGCATTTCTTGTACACATTTCTAAAACTCATTCTTTATTATTTTAAATAAATTGTTAAGGATTCTGTTGGTGACCGTTTGGGACACGACCGCGTCCTCGAACAGGATTTAGGTGCCTGCTAGTCTCTGGCAACACCAAGGCCCAGATACCTCCAAATAAACTCAGTAGTTAATGTGAGTATGTGTGTGTGCTGTTGCGGCGTGCGGTTGTGAGAAATGTAACGATTGCGTTGTGTGTAAACTACAAATGACTTACTTTAAAGAGATTCAGCCAACTTTGCCAAGTACTGTGAGTTCTTGAAAATTTCCTATTTTGTTCAACTGCCTAGTCTACGCGGTCCTTATAATACCTACTTGTAACAAATAAAATTTTGCAAAAACATTTGAGCACAACTCCGCAATCTACTCCTAATTTTCCCCAGAGAAAGAGATAGTTCCACAAGAAAACTAGAAATAGAGCAAGATTCGATGGAAATAAGCAGAAAAGAAAAGAAAGCAGATTTGTGTAGACCTCAAATATTTAAACAAGGTAAAATGACACGAGTAAACACTTCGCAATAAAGCTATCCCAAATTCAATATCTACGAATTGTTCAAACTTCCAAGGCTCAAACAAGCAATATCTTCAAGACAATCCTATTATGCTACCAAAAATTGCTGCGTAAACTACCACGTACGAGACTCCATTTTGACTAGATAATAGATGTCAACGATTGCATTCAAACAGAACCTTTAAAAGACTTGACAATTTCTGATTGAAATACCACGGGAATTCACTTTAAAGATAAAAAGAAGCTATTCTGGTCCCATCAAAATACCAAAGATTTTCTGAACCCTCTCGACTACTGAATTGTTCAACGGCGTGACTACAAACAGAGGCTCTCTTACAACAATCCCAATAGCAGTTCCCACACGTTGCACAATAACGAAATTTACTACTAAAATGCTCTTAAGGCTTTTAAACACAAGCGCTTCTATGGCAAAATTTTAATAGAAATTTCTATCGGGCAACAAGAACAATAAGAGCAATCTAAAAATCCCAAAATTACTTGCCAAGGATGATACTATCTAAACCACTAGCTAAACAATTTAAACAAAACAAAAAATGAAATGCATAACTCACAGGACCATGACAAAGAGGCTGAAATCTTTATTCTAGCAAGCCATCTTGCAAGCAATCGTTCACACTTTCTTCTTTACAAAATGCTCTTCTCCCAAGACTCAAAGTGTCTCCAAGAAAGAGCTCAAGTGATGATGATATGAGACTCTCAGTATCCTTCCTTTTCAATTCCCTCCCCCCACTTTTTTTTTCCTCCTTGACCCCTGAAGCCTTTTTATAGGGTTCCAAGGTAGGTAGGGAAGTTACATATTGAAAATATCTCACCTAACTTCTCTCCCAAGTAACTTGGCCAACCAATCGGAAGATTACTTGCCCAACAAGTTAGGTAAGTTACAACAATTTTGGGTGGTTGCAACCACCAAAGAGAAAAAGAGGTTGACAAGTGGCCTTGGTAGTTACAATATACAATCTTTAAGATACTTAGGAATACAAGCTATAGTTGCAACTTACTCCATACATATATATCCCTTGTATTTTGCTTCTCCAAAATGAGATGTCAAGTCTTCTAAGTGATGTATAGGGAAGTTACAATTTCCAAATATCTCAAAAATATCTCTCCTAACTTCTCTCTCAAGGAATTTGACTAACCAATCAGAAGATTACTTGTCCAACAAGCTAGGAGAAGGTTATGTGGTTAGGGAGTTAGGAAGTCATGCATGAAATGAGGAGCATTTTATGCTAACTTTAATGTAATGTGACATTGAATAGGATAACCAATATTGCAAATTTTAAATGGGTAGTAAATAATATATTTCATAACTTGGGATAAATGATGGCAGGTCTCTAAGACTTCATACGATGAGTACTTCATATTGTGAATATATATGTATCTACATGTATATATTATTGGTTAATTTATACTCCATTTGACCATATGCTTGAGCGGTAGAAAGAATTGAATAATTTTTGGAAAAGAAGAGGGGAAACGATTTTCCTTCTCTTCCTTGCAAATCGCGTGGAGGTTTTGCCACAGTTCCAGGGCAACGGTCTTTCTCTTATTTCTACCCAGAACCTGCAAGAAATGACACATGTTTGCATAGAATTTGAAATGCAGCATCAGCAAAACCGCGGATTCAAACTACCTCCGCACAAGAAGGCTCTACAACCACAATCCATTTTTGCTGTTGTGCGCTGGAGAGAGAGGGGTTTTTCTGAAGAACAACATGCCCCAAACAGAGGGTTTTAATTTCTATTTTGCCCTCAAAATTAATTTAGGGCTTCCTGCATTTTTCTGTTTGCCTTTTCTTGCGTTTTTTTTCTGTTGCCTCCCTGCGTTTTTTTTTGTTGCCAAATTTCGGGCCAATATTTTGCAGATCTTCGTCCGGCAGATCTGCAGCCTGCATCATAAAAAAGAAAGAAGACAAATACCATGGCCTGCAGGGCATAACCCCTTTCCTCACGTGTTGTGTAAATGAGGGTTTCAAAATTTGTTTCTGAGTCTGCGCCAGGGTAAACATCGCGGTGAATGATGTTGTGCATTTTCTTGCAACGCGGTCTTCTTTTCCTTTGCTGTTTTCCTCTTCCGCAGGTGTAGTTTATGGTGGAGATTGATTTGGCTTCTCTTTCTTTTTTTTTTAACCTTAAAACAATGAAGGCGTTGCTGGTTTTGTTACATTTTGATTTTGTCTTGCAAGGATATATCCGGGTTTTGGACAACCGGGATCTGCAACTTTAATAATTTCTCATGAATCACATACTCCCTTCCTTGGCCATAGTACTAATTTCTAATTTTAATAAAGAGATAATTTAGCACCTTTACCTCAACACCCAACCTTCAACATTAAATCTGAAATTTACTTGTGCCAACACAACCATAGATTCTTCTAATAAAATATTTCAACTGATCCATGGAATGGCCAAATGTGCCAACAGATTCATTTTCTATGAAATCTACATTTGGATTTCCATTTTCTATATCTATAATTTTTGCATATTATTTTCTCAACCCTCCATTCTGCATCTCATAACTCCCTCAATGATCTGCTAGACTATCCAAGGCATCCTAAATCCCATATTTTGGAGGCCCTATGGATTCTGGATTGAGACTACTACATCAAATCTTTTGATTTTCTAGCAATTGATTTTTCCAGATGCAACACTCCATATGTCTTTTTGGCTTCTTTTCCCTTTTCCTATGGCTTGGGATCCTCCGATGATTAACTAGTTGATGTGATTTGAGCACTAGAATTCATCGAAATATATGAGATGTAAGTGGGCTTTGGTAGGTCTACTTCCTTCTATGCATTGGCCTCTTTGTTTTCATTTTTCTTGGGCTTTGTTGTAGGGATCTTTGCATTCTTTTCTTGGGGATTTTTTGTTGTTGTTTGTTAGTCATGCAAAAACCATTACATTGGCCACTACGAGAGGACTCTTATTAGTTGTAGGAGCAAGTTTGTCTTTGGCTTCAATAGGAGGGAGGGATCTTCACTACAAAAGGATCATTGGGAGGCATATGTGGTGGGACCCTTACAACAAAAGAGGGTCTTGAGGTAGTAGAAGCTAAAGGACCCTTGTCGTTCAGAGCAGGTATCCATATCATGAATGGATCCCACATAGGTCTAGAGTTATTGGCCATATTATATGCCATAATAGTGTATGAATTTCAGTTGACATTCAATGGGTCTTTATAGATTTTCATGGGTTGATTTTGTGGCTTCACTAGGTAGGAGGCATCTAGGATCAATTCGTCCCTATCTATCATCTTCTACAGGTCATCATTTAGTGCTAGGTAAAAGTTTGTGTCATGACCTAGTAATTGATTATAATGGAAAAAAAGTATTTAGATACTGGAGGATCATATTTGGTTTCAAGAGTGGGATTTTTTGCTATCTCACATAGCCAATCATGATTTTGATGGGCATTCTCATTCATTTTTTTGTATTGATTTCTCCTATACTTCAGCAATTAGTTAAGGAGTTCTAATGGTTTTAATAGTAACCTAGTGTACTTAAATCAGTCTTTGCATTCAAAGCTAGGCCCCATGGTACTTGATGCAAAGGCCCCAGATGTTGAAGGTTGGTTGTTATAAATAAGAACCTTGGGTTGATTGGTCTTAGACCCCTATGTGATTATTTCATTATTTTCTTTAGCCATTTTGGCCATCGTTGTGTCATTTTGCCTACCCTTCTTCTTGTCTTTCTGTGCATGTTAATTCTTAAATGCCACATAGGAAGGGTCATGGCTACCCTCAATCGCATCCTCTATGTATTTCGTTTGGGAAAAGACCTGGCTAAGTGATCATGAATCAAGGTAGTATAGTTTTGACTTAATAAATTCATTAACCACCCCCTTGAAGAGGGCGAGAAGGTGTGTTTTAACTATAGGTTCTAGAATCTTGTTTAGGAGAGCAGTCCATCAATATATGAATTTTTGCATAGGCTCAAGGGATCCCTATTTGACCTCTATTAGTTGGTCAAGGGTTGTGTCGGGTTTTAAGTTGCACTTGAAATGGTTAACAAACTATGAACTTAAGTCTTCCAATGAGGATATAGATCCCCTTGGCAACACACAGTACTAGTACAAAGCTTTTCCAATTAAAGACATAGGGAAAATCTGCATGATGGTATGTGGCCAAGCTTGTTGTAATATGCATTTAGAATGAAAGGTTATGAGATGGTAATTCAAGTCACCTTCACCATTATACTTGGCGAACTAAGGAATGGAAATGCCAGATGGAAGAGTTATTGGACTAATAGAAGGATTAATGTAAACATCTTGATAGAAGTCCATTATTTTTACTATCTAGCTTGTGGAAGCCTTGAGCTTTCATAATTCTTCTGGCATGTCTTGGATCATCTGGAATGCTTGATTCAATTGTGGTATTTGCACAAATTCCTATGATATTAACTAGGAGGTTTGTGGCCTTGTGATAAGCTATGGTACAAAAGGAAGATGTTAGATTATGGTGATCATAGGTAAGCTAAATAAGGAAAAGGATGTTTATGCTAGAACTTGCGGCACAAAGGGGAAAAATGGTGTATATATTCCTTGGGTTGTTTGTGATCCCACTGCGGGATCCATTGGTATAGAAAAGGGATGAGTGGTATTGAAAACCATCAGTGAAGACTATGTAGACTAAGGCTACATGGCCAAAGATGTGGATGAAAGTAGGAAGATCATTTAAGACATAGAATATTCCTGATGGACCGTTATAACAAGAGTTGTCCCAAATATGGTTGGGTATATTGGAGATCATAGTCAAGATGCTTGTAAAATGGAAGAGATAGGTAGGGTCAAAGTGACCATAGTGGTTTGAGGGGCCAATTTTTGGAATAGGCTTCCTATAAAGGTTTTTGGTTTGAGGTCAACCTCAAACTCATTGTGTTCTTCATGTTGTCTTTCTAAACCTGATTTTACATCTTTGTCATCAATCTTTATGAACTAAGAGATTATGCATGAATGGGTATTATTCAAAGGTATTGTATCATAGAGATATGGTATGTACTCCTTCCCATTGTAATGGATTAGATCATACTCATTCTTGATTTCTACCTCTATGCAAGGAAGGAGTAATATGACTTATATTTTTGTGTAAATATAGTTATAGTGCTCTTCATTGAGCATAATGAATTTTGGGATTTTCCCCCTTGCCTAAGTGATTTTCTATGCTTGGCTACAATAGGGTCTCTAGTATCATAGATCCCTACTCCATCCTAGCCAAATGTCATGTTGGTCATGTCAGTGGGCAAAAAAATTGACTTACGAAAAGACATTATCAAAAGAGTTGATTAGAAAATTTTACTATTTTTAGTAAAGCTTTAGCAAGTTAGGATTACACAATGGTGTAGTTGGCTATAAATGAAAATTGAGGTATAAAATGTTGTTATAGTGTAAATTGTGTACACCACCCTTGGGAAGATGGTGTTGTAATTTTGAAGCTGGTAATATCAACTACATTAGTGTTTCTAGTGGTAGTGTCTATGTTGGAGTGTGTGTAGAATTCCAACCAACTACACTGTAGTAGATGATGGAAAATGGGTTTTCACTTGGGAAAACCAAGCTCAAAACTTTTAGTCCAACAGGTGCACATTGGTCTTAGGAAGTAAGATGTGAAAAAAAATTTAGTTTGAAAAGACTACACTAGAGTCCTAGTAATGACTATGCTAGATTTTTTACTACAAAATCTCACAGTAGAGATGTTCACTTTGAAAGTTCCCAATGTTGGGTTCCAATTGTCCATTGTAGGTTTCAAAAAATCCAACAACTGTTAAAATGCAATGAAAACCCAAATCCCCCACCACAACTATTCTAAGTATTATGGGTAGAAAGTGGAAATCCACTATTGTTTTTGGCTGTAAAAATTGTAGGTTTCAAAGGTTACAATAATGAAAATATGTTTTAAATAATGGTTGAAAATGTTTTGCTAAATATTTTCACAAGTTCCAAAAAGTGTGAAAACAAGTTTTGGTTGAGAATTTAGGCAGAGGCCCTCCTTCTAGCACCAGAAAACTATAGCACTTGGAAAATTTGGTTGCTAGAAAAAACCAAAAGATCTTAGAATGGCTACTAGTTTTAACCTTGAACTCCTCAAGGGCCTCCAAAAGTGGAAGTTCAATGTGCCCTGGATGGTCTTGTTGATCACCTAGGGACTTATGAAGTATAAAAAGAGAAATGAAATTGCAAAAATATAATTTTCAGTACAAATGAACTAAAAAATTTATAAAATGAAAGTAAAAGAGTTCGAAGAGTACATATGGATGCTTAGAATACAAGAAGTTAGCTTGATTAGAGCTTGAAGCCTATTGGAGATGGCAAGGTGTATTTTGGAATCAATCTCAACAACCTAGGTACTTCCCAATTCTAATCTCCTACAACTCCTTGCTGGTGTTCTATTTGAATTTGCAATTTTGGCTATGGTTGGTGGTAATAGTGGTATAGGCTTTTTGTTTCACTAGAACTACGTTGAGAGTCTCAATGCCTAGGGTAGACACCAAGCTAGAATTCAAGCTCTCAATGTTACAAAATGGTTATGGATTGCTTGATTATAGAAAAATGTTGGAAAATGTTGAGAAATGCTAGTAATGATTGAATTTTTTCACTTTTTCAAAAACGTTAGAGCCACTAAAAAAACTGTTAGAACCAATTATTTTTTTAAAATTAAAAGTTAGGAACCTAAATTTGTGTTCAATCTTCAATTTTTATAGGCTTTGGGTTGTTGATTTAATGCTACAAATTACTTTCATGATTGCTGATAGATTGGCTACATACATAATTACTATAATTTCCAATGTACTTGACCATCTCTAGTAGGTTTTGATGCACCTAGGCCACCAAAACTCATTTGCATACCAAAAATAGTAAATAGACTTTTGTGACTACACTAGCCTTCACTTTGACTACACTACCCATAGAGACTATGTTGGGTATTGTTGAAGTATGCTAAAATCATGGTGACTACACTAGCCAAAACTATAGATACTAAAGATAGGCATGACTACATTGCCCATGGAATCACCATTGTAAGGTTGTCAAGACATTGCTGACCATTGCTTGGAAAATGGAAAACCCAACAACACCAACGTTGGTCCTATATCTACATTGGGTTTTGTGCTGACTACAATGGGTGTTGTTGTTGGAAAGTGAAAACCCAACACCATCTACATTGGGCTTAGATGGTTTCAATGTAATTTTTTATGACCAAAAATGTCATCAACTAGAACACTGAGCTCCATAGGTGCATAGCGTAACCCTAAGTATGCCCAGGGGCTTGCTGGAGGTGGAGACGAGGTGCCCTAAATGGTTTGGCTGATCAAATAGGGACTTACCAAATGAAATAGGGATGCAACATGGTTAGCTATAGTGCTAATGAAAAATGGTGCTAATCATTCAAGCGGTGTCAATGGTGTCAATGGTGTTAATGGGGTTGAGCATAGTCAAGACTTTCAACAAAAATAAGGATGTCAACATGCGGAGAACACTACTCAAGCATAGTCTTAGGTGTAGACATGCAGTGAAACAACAAAAAAATGCAAATAAAATTCTAAAAATGTAAACAAAGAGAGAGGGAGAGAGAAGAAGAAAACGACCCAAAATGGGGTTGAGCATAGTTAACACCAAAAGGGATTAGAAGGTACATGGTGTATACCAAGCACAATGGATAGCATAGTCATAGTCTCAGGGCTATTTGGCTGTGAAGACTAGTATTCCACCAAGGTGTTTATGCTTGTTGGACTGACAACTGCAATGTACCATTGGTTGTGGTGTTTGATTGGGCTACAGAGGTGTGCAATGATCTGCAACTTTGCATCTTCTTTGATTCATCAAGATACCTTTAGTTTTCTTCCAAGTGCTCCTTAGATTTGCTAGAGCCAAAAATTTTCCAACACTTCAATTTTGCAAACTCTAAAAACATTGAGGATAGCCATATTTATAGGGTTAGGTTTAGCACAAAATGCAAGGTGGCTACCACATGGCAGAGGGACAATTAGAACTACATTATCACATAGCTATGCACTTCATCGAGCTAGTGGTGTTGTGTTGTGTTATGCTTTGTTGGACTTTGTGAGATTGTGAGACTATGACTACATTTCCAACTACACATATATGCACTTCGAGGACTACCAAGTACTTGAAAAAATGAAATTTTGCATACTACACTATGGAATTATGCTCTCCACTGTGTTGCATGGGGTTGAGCATAGTTACAATTTTGGGGCCAAAAAGGGAATACAAAATGATGCATTCTGCTAACTACACTTGTCAAAGATGAGTTGGAGCTATGCTAAGTGCTAGTGTTGTGTTGTGGAGGTTGTTGGAGACTATTCTAGCTAACTATGGTTGACTACGCTTTGGACTAGGGGTTGGAACATTGAGATCCACGGGTGCACAGCCTAACCTCAAATCCACATGAGGGCATGCTGGAGGTAGAGATGGGGTGCCATGAATGGTTTGGCTAATTGACCAAGGACTTATCAGATGCAATGGAGGTGCAACGTTGTTAGCTATAGTGTTGATGCAAAATGGTACTATGTGTTTAAGCAATGTCGACGGTGTTAATGATATTGACTGTAGTTAAGAGTTTTGGTAAAAATAGGGGTGTCAACATGTGAACACTATTGCCCAAGCATAGTATTAGGCACGAGTATGTAGTGAAATAGTGGAAAATGCTAGTAGAATGCTAAAATTGCAAGGAAAGAAAGAGAGAGAGAAAAAACACCACCCAAATGGGGTTGAGTGTAGTTAACACCAAAAAGGGTTAGAAGGTACATAATGTACAATAGGTGTAGTGGACAATGTAGTCATAGTCTTAGGGGTGTCTGATCATGAATTTTGGCATTCTACTGAGGTGTTTATGCCTACTAGGTTTGTTGTCGTAGTGTACTATTGGCTGTAGTGTTTGGTTGGGCTGCAAGGATGTGTGGTGGTCTATAACTTTGCCTCTCTTTGGTTTGCCAAGATGCCTTTGGTTTTCTCCCAAGTGCTCCTTAGATTTTTTGATGCCAAAAATTTTCCAACGCTTCAATTTTTCCAAACCTAAAAACATTGAGGGTAGGGGTATTTATAGGGTTATGTTTAGGAGGAAATGTAGGGTAGCTACCACATGGCTAAGGGATACTTACAACTATGCTATCACCCAACAATGCCACTCACTAGGCTAGTGGTGTTGTGCTCTGCTATGCTTTTCCAAGCTCTATGAACTACAAAACTATGACTACATTGCCAAATACACATATATGTACTGAGAAGACCACAAGGTACCTGAAAAATGCAATTTTGGAGACTACGCTCTCCACTGTGTTGCACAGAGTCAAGTGTAGTTACAATTTTAGGGCCAAAAAGGGGATACAAAAAGATGCATTTTGCTAACTATGCTTACCAAAGATGATTTGGAGCTAAATTGGGTGTTGGTGCTATGTTGTGGAGGCTACTAGAGGCTATTCTAGATGACTACACTTGACTATGCTCTAGACTAGGGGAGAGCATAGTCTCACACTTAGAAAAATGTGCAAAAAATTGGCCATGTGCTAACTACACTCTCCATTGGAGGCTAACTATGCTCCCAATTGGGGTCAAGTGTAGTCTCAACACTTAGGAAAATCTACAAAAATAGGGCCTTCATGCTAACTACACTCTCAATGAGAGGTTAACTATGCTCTAGGGTAGTGGAGAGTGTAGTCCCAACACTTAGAAAAATTTGTAGTGACTAGCTTTGTGTTGACACATAGAAAAAAATTGCAAAACTAGCCTTCATGTTAACTATGCTTTTTACTAAAGGCTAACTATGCTTTGGGGTAATGGAGAGAATAGTCCAAACACTTAGAAAAATTTGTAGTTAGGATGTTGTGCTTTGGATTTTGTGATGTTTCATTGGTTCCTCTTTGTTGAAATCTAGAGGAGTAACCTAAGAGAGAGTGATAAAGAACAAAAAAATGCCATAGTAGGCTTGGAACCAGCATTGCTCTTTAGTACCTGGTTAGATGTCACTGCACCATGCTCAAGAGTGCAGTGGATAGGAGCATGCTAGATGTTAGGTGAAAAGTGAGAGAAGGCATAGGCAATGTGCTGGGGATAACAAAGGAATGAAAATGGGGTATTATGACACAACATATGAGGGTTACCAAGGCACTAGAGTGGCTTGTCCTTGAAAATGTTAACTTCTCATCAAAGTGCTCATGAGAGAGTTAAGGTGTAGGCTTAAGGCTAGGCTAGCTGTGAAACTACTTTGTTGCTTGTTTTCTTGGCAACATTTTTTTCAATGCTTACTACAAAGTGAAATGATTCCCATCAAGTGAATTGTGTGTCACTATATGGGCTTCACTTCGTCATTGATGAAACTACATGATGTCTATATGATAGGTGTTTCCTCCCTAGGATGACTGATGTTACATCTTCC
Organism: Gnetum montanum; assembly: GCA_015680685.1. NCBI lineage: Eukaryota > Viridiplantae > Streptophyta > Gnetopsida > Gnetales > Gnetaceae > Gnetum > Gnetum montanum. The sequence continues at coordinate 150,732 of MNCI01022218.1, forward strand.
TAGGTTTTGACTGGCTGATAGAGGCTTCCCACGGGGTGACTTATATTACGTCCACCTTGGGAAGCTTAATGTTTGATAAGATATGTGAAGAGGATGATTTGTTGTCATATCACATGAGTGTTAAAAGGTTTTTCTAGCTCTGCTACATGGAGAAGGGAGGGGTATCTAGATATATGAGTATGTGTGAGTAGGCTATAACTGGATGAGGGGGATGTGCACTCTTAAGGGGCCTAGCTAGTCCAGTCATGCATATCAAAGTGATGTGGTGACTTGTTGTTGTGATGAGATATGCCTTTGCACAACTACCTGGGGATTTTTCCTACAAACAAAACTCTAAGAAGACAAGAAAATCACATAATACAAAAAATGCCAATAAATTATAGGGGGTGAAGATGCTGCAAGTGCTCTAAAGGCCACACCTATTACAAGTGCTTAGAAATCCATTAAAATTGTAAGAAGGAAAATATGTTGCAAGTGCTCCAAAGGTCGTGCTTGTTGCAAGTGCTTAATTATGGGACTACAACATGCTCACCCGCATGGTGTAGAAGGGGGGTAGGGGTTATGCTCACTCACTCACTTGTAAGAGGACCAATGGAATTATTACTGGTTGACCACAAACCTAGTTTAAGGTCTTGGCAAATAGTGCCTTAATAATTTAAGGTTCTAGTAGATTTTGAACCATGTTTAAGGTCCTGGAAGACTGTGCTATGCTATTTTATAGTCCTAGTGGACTTCTATGTGCTAGTTTAATGTCATAGATTTTTTTTTGCCACTTTAAGGTCATGGTAGACTACTAGTTTATAGTCATAGTAGATGCATTGTGTCAATTTAACATCCTGATCCAAGCTTGAGCTATTCTAGTTTAACATCATAGTGGATGAATGGTGTGTCAATTTAGCATGATAACAAATGAATTGTGTGTGTCCTACTTTAACATCATAGTGGACAAATGCTTTCCTAGTTTAGCATCATAGTGGATGACTATTGTGCCAATTTAACATCATAATGGATGACTGTTGTGCCAATTTAGCATCATAGCAAATGAGATATGTTTATGCCAATTTAACGTCATAGCCAATGAATGCTAACCTTGCTTCATTGATGTGTGATGCTACATGTTAAATGTAATATTGTTTTAAGGATGAATGGTTCACTAGATTGGCAAACTCATTTTTGTCTTGATCAGTAGGCTTGAATGCTCCATTGTCGTAGGCCTTAGTGACTAGAAAAGGCCCTTCCCAATTGGCTAAAAATTTATCCATAGGTTTACAAATGGCCTTGAGAACTAGGTCCATTTTCTTGATTAGGCATTCATGCTAGTTGTGATAATGCTTTTGCTGTTGCTTTTCTTGGTACCATTCAATGCAATTAAACATGTGCATGTGCTCCTCCTTTATTGAGTTGAGGTCTACAGTTCTCAACTCATTATTCTGGCCTTTGTTGATGAAGTCTGAGAGAATCACCTAGATCAATGGAACCTACAATTCAAGTGGAAAAATTGCTTCAGACTTGTAAATAAGGCTATAATGTGTCATACTTGCTGTTCTTTAGTGTGTTGTGTGGTAAGCCCAAAATGTGTAGACTAGTTACTCATGCCATCCTCATTTTCTATTGCTTAGCATTTTCTTAAGAGGATTGACAATGACCTTGTTAGTGGCCTTTGGTTGGCCATTCACCTAAGGGTAGTATGAAAATGAAAAGGAATGTTTAATGCCAAAGCACTCACAAAAGGCTTTAGTTTTTGCATTACTAAAATATGGTCCAATATTTGTTACTATGGTCATGGGTAAGCCAAAACGGGTCACTATGTTATCTAACATGAATTTGCAAACCTGCTATGATGTCATCTTCCTAAGGGGAATAGCCTCAACCCATTTGATGAAATATTTTGTTGCAGTTATTATGAAGCTATGCCCTGTGGAGGACTTAGGTGTTATGGGTCTGATGATGTCAAAGCCCCAACATTGGAACGACCACATGATTTGCATTGTATGCAATTTAGTTGGTGGCACATGCATTAGGTTGCCATGCTATTGAAAAATGTCATATGTTTGGACCTTTGAGATGCAATCGTACTTCATGTAAGGCCAATAATAGCCTAACTATATGATTTTTACTACCATTTTCCTAGGTGCTATGTGGCCTCCACACAGTCCCTCATGGACTTGCTCAATGATCATTCACACTTTGCCATTGCTCACACAGGTTAGCAGTATGCCATCATAGAATCTGGGACATAACATGTTATCACCTATGATGATGTACTACTACAAATGTTTGTGTAGTACATCATTTTGGGCAATAATTAAATATTGCAGAGGCTCACCCTGTAGAAGGTATGCCTTGATATCATCGTACCACTCTCCCATGTTGGTTCTGCTTACTATGGCTATGGATGCGTCTTTAATGTTTTGCGTGATAGGCACAACACAATCTACCACTAAGATGATCAATGCGTTGAACATGCTAGGTGCTATGCTAAGGGCTAAAGTTCTCAGTGTGTTGGCAATGGAGTTTTCATTTTGAAAAATATGTTGGACATTGGTAGTTACAAAATGTTTAAGTAGGTGCTTTGCATGTCACAGTAAGGCTGTAAATGTTGTGCCTTGTAGGAGTAAAAATCTATTACATGGTTGACCACTAATTGTGAGTTACCTCGAATCACTATGTGTTGGATCCCTAGGTTTCATGCTACAAGGATACCTAAGAGGAGACCTTCATACTTTGCCACATTGTTAGTGTAAGGAAGTGCAAAACAATATGTGAAGGATCAGATCTCTCTAGAGGAAAACTTGATTATAGCAATGGTGCTACCCCTTGAGAGGTTGAAGCTTCATTGAAATGTAGGAGTGCCTCATAGTTGTCAAGCACTTAGCTAATGCTACTAACATGCTCGTTTGGGAATTCAAGGTCCATAGTGGCTTGATTATCAATTGGCAAAATTGTAAGTTGTGCAACTATACCTTCACCTTTTGTTGAGGCTTGCACAGCATAATGTAGCTCAAACTCCACTGTTATTACTTTCCACCATGCAATGCAACTACTTCCATAGATATTTCTCATTATGTCTCATAGTACATTATTTTTGCAAATGATATTAACTGGACTACAGAAGAGGTAATGCCTCCACTTCTTTAGTGAGAAGACTAGGGCAAGGTAGTGTTTTTCCACATCGTTGGATTTCTTCTCATGGGCTACTAATGCATGGCTCAAGTAGTAAACTAGGACCTCTATGTCATCATCTCTCTTTTTGGAAAAGTAAAGAAGAAATGCACATGCCAGAAGTGGCAAGGTAGATGTAAAAAGTTTTATCTCCTTAGGAAGGGTGAGCTACAGTTAGTTGTGCTAGCTCTTACTTAAGGTTGTCAAATACTTGTTGGCATTGACCTATCCACTTGAAGTGGGATCCTCTTGAGCAAATGTTGCATTAGTAATAACTTGTTAGTTAATTGGGCTATAAACCTACATTTGAATTGTAGTCTAACCTACAACCTTTGAAGGTCCTTAAAGTTGGCTGGTGGCACCAAGTTGTTTATGGCCTTAATCTTGTTGGGGTCTACGCATATTCCTACATTGGATGCTACAAAGTTGAGCATCCAGCCCATTTTGACACCAAAAACACACTTCTTGGAATTTAACTGAACCTCGTGTTTTAGGCAGCATTTAAGCACGAGGTCTAGATCATTTGCATGGGTGTGGGTCACTTTAGACTTAACAGCAATGTCATGGATGTAGTCATTGAGCAAACTTAGCATGTAATCACTAAAGATATATGTCATCATGCATTGATACGTTGCTCCTACATTCTTTAGTCCAAAAGGCATCATGGTATAGAAAAATGTACCCTAGGGGGTCATGAAGGTTGTACTAAGCTAGTCCTTAGGGTTTATCCTACTTTGGTTGTAGCCCAAGAACCCATCCATGAAGGACAACAAGGCATGCTAAGTCGTGGTATCAATTAATTAATGAATATTGGGCAATGGAAAGTCATATTTGATGGTTGCCTTTCTTAGGTCTCGGAAGTATATGCAAATTTGTATGCTTCTATTTTTCTTAGGTACAACTACAATGTTGGAGACCTAGTATACATAGTCAATAGCCTAGATGAAACCAACTTTATAGAGCTTGGTAATCTCATCATGGATTGCCAATGCCACTTCAGGTCTAAATTTGTGTGCTTTCTACTTAACTGGTTGAATGCATTGATCAAGGATGATGTTGTGCTAGACTAGCTGAGGATCTAGGATCAACGTGTCCTTGTATAACCATGCAAAGGCTTTGATATTATCATCAAGAACTTTAGTGATTTCTTGAGCACACTAGGGTTCTAACAATGAACTTAGCTTCAATGTTCTTGCCCCACCATTCAATGTAGCCACAAGGATATCAATAAGGGAATCCTCTATGACATCCCTTATCTTTAGATTAAGAGCCTTAAGTAGATGGTCTAGAAAATTTAGTGGTGCTTCTACGAATGTTATTTATTCATTGTAGGTTGTAGGGTCGAGGCCTAGGAAATGAGGGTCTATGCATCGCTTTTATGTCACCATGAGGCCCTATGAGGACTAGAGGTGAGAAGATCTACTCTTTCATAGTCATGTTGTGTTCCTACAAAATAAATTAGAAAAACATCAAGTGGAACCTATTTTAACAAAGTTAATATGTACAAAATTAGAAAAGCAATCCAATGAAATTTCCTAAGTATGCATGCAAGTTGCTATGGAAGGTAAACATATTTGTGCCAATTTTAGGCTTTGGTAGGCCACGAATGCACCAAACATGCCATTTTAGAGAGGGTTGGCCATGTTTGGGAGTGGAATGGACTTGTGCATTTGTAGGATAGTAAAAAATGATGATTTTGGGCTAGGTATGGCTGACTATGCTCTCACCCAATTATGCTCCGACCCAACTATGCTCTCCATTGGGTGTTTTGTGTGGAGCATAGTCCTAGGTTAGTGGGTTATTAAATGACCCTAGGAGAGTATATAGGCATACTTTTACCATGGTAACTTGTTATTTTTGTCATTTCACAATGACGTTGGAATTTTAGTATTGTTGCTACTTTTGCTTTCACTACCAATGGAGAGCATAGTCAAGGAAAAGATGATGCACTGGAGTGGATGCCTACACCCAAGACTGGTGAATGTTATTGAGGGAGAGATAGCACTAGGATGTCTACCACAAGTGCATGTGGAGGAGAGGATGCTATCAAAATTAGTCAGGTACACCGACTATTCTCTTCCTTTCTACTCATTTTTTGTTTATTCAAAGGATGGTTCCATGTGTTATTGCACATGCCCTGCCATGGTAGTAGCTATCATGGCTACACATCATTTGCACCATGGTGGTGGGGAGGGTTTTATGGGTAGGAAGGGTTTAGCCTATTTTGGGCCATGGGTTTACAACCTTGTGGTGGCCTTGCAATGTGGCTGCAGTGGCTACCATTGAACCCTACGATGTGGCTATGGGGGTGACTACTTTTTTTTATTTTTTTCCGCTTCTTTCTTTTTGTAGGGACATAGGGTTTGAGACTATGCATCTTGCAATGGCATGGCTATGGGGTCCATGGCCACCCTTGCAAGCCTCTATGCTGCCATTTATTTGTGTTTTTTCATCCATTGGCAAGCATGGGGTTTAGGGCCATGCGAGAGGCTAGGGTTTAGGCCTCTACACACCATAGCTAGGTTGTAGGTGTTCCTGTAGTGACTAGGATGCAAGTGCAAGTGCTATGTTTTCTTTGAATTGTGAGGGTTATGACTAGCCATGAGCCACATCCTACAGTGTGGCCATAGGGGCCATGGGGGTAGTTATGGTTGATGGTAGAGTGCACATATTTTTTTCATTTTTTTTGAAATTAGGGCTACCATGAGGCATGGTCGTAGGGACTGCAACTACCATTGCAATCTGTCACTTGGTTGTAGGGGTCATAACCACTATTGCACCTTGTGGTGTAGTTTCAAGAGATGCTAGGATTCTAGCAGTGGCTAGGGATGCCTTTCTACAAGGGCAATGGGTAAGGTAGAGGTCTATCCATATATCTTTTTTGTTTGTTTGGGGTAGTATTGAAGGCATGGCTTGCAATGGTAGGGGCAAGGTGAGACTTAGCAATGAATGGTGATGTTGGGAGACTACACTCTCTACGACCATGGGACTACACTCTCTAGGCATTGAGAGCATAGGATGTTAAGTGTTTGCTAAAATGCCTATCTTCCCAAGTGTTCATTGAAATGTTGGTCCCAAAAGTCCATTTTATAGGACCATGCTCTCCACAAGAGCATAGTTGGGGTAGCTCCAAAGTTAGCCAAAATTATGATTTTTCTAGACTGTGCTATCCATTGAGGTAATTGAGAGTTAGAAATTTTTTTTCCAAAATTATGTTAACTATGCATGTTGCTAAACTACCTATAAACATGTGCTATACCCTAGTGAGTGCCAATAATGTCAAATGAGTTAAGTGATGTTCTACACCCATGAGGCCCCAGAGTGTATTACCAAAATTGGAAATATTTTTGTTAGTTTATGTTGTATTTTGCTAGTTTTGCTAATTTAGCTTAGTAATTTAATGCCAAATTTTGCATCTATGTATGTGTACTAATGCTTTTCCTATTGCTTGCTAATTCTAGGGTGATGTAAAGCCTGTTTTGATAGTAGTTAAGCTCATGGGCATCCTATGTTGCATGAGCAAACATGTTCCTAACACGCCTACACTAGATATGAGAGTGGACCATCAGGTGGTGTGCTTCCAGCTATGGGCTCATGAGTTCCTAGAATACCAACTATAGTAGTTCAATGTGATCATATGGTCACACTTGGTAGTGGAGGCTGCTAGTGCCATTACTAAGATGTTACTACCCAGGGCTAACCAAGGCATCTTGAAGTTTGTCTCAAATGAGCCTCCTAAAAGGGTTGATGGGGCAAGTGGTTTAGGTAGGGGTCCCAAGAGCACTTAGTAGCTATCCAAGATATGAAGCATAACAAGGTTTTATTGTTATAACAAGAGAAACATCCTTTTTATCATGCTACGGGAGCATAACTATTCTAGAACCCACCTAGAACCATCTACTACACCAAAGAATAAGTGCTTTCATGGTTCTTGTAGTGTTTTTTACTACTAGCTTATGTTAAAATACTAATGAATAGTGGTTAATGCAAGGTTTAAAGTTGATGAGGAGGGCTTGCATGATGAAGCAGACACTCTAGCCTTAGCCCACACTACCCTAGAGGTGTTCTCATCTTGCACAAATGTTTGGATAGCCATGATTGAGCAAGTGGGACACAATCTAGAGGCCTACCCATCTTGATACATAGAGGAATACAAGGAATGCAAGAGCCACAATTAGTTAGATGTGGAGTGAACTACTATTGAGATTAACACCAAGGAGATTCTTGCAGTGCCACCCCCACCTCACATACCATTTGTACCAAGTACGTGTCTATGTTTTGGCTCATGTGTTTGCTTGTGTATGCCTTATAGTTTGCCTCATTTGCATGATGCTAATGCTGATTTGCATTGTGTTGTAGTGGTGATTACCTTAGCTGAGGTGATGGTGATCATCACAGGTCCCATAGAAGCCACCCTCATCATGAAGTATGGCAATTTGGAGGGTGCACAACACTGGCAATGACACAAAGTATAAGATGCACTGACGGCTCAGCTCACACATGCTGGGTTGATGGATCTATTATTAGCCCTTATCTCGAGTATCCTGGTGGCTAAAATGGTCACCATCATCAACTCTTTTAGCAACAATATCAAGTAGTTCATCACCTAGATGCACAGCATGACAATAGGGATGGACGTTAGCAAGGCCTTTTTTTCTAGCCTCTTTGGCATTCCTATTGATGGCCTGATGATTATTTATAAGGTTGGTAGAGAGGTGGACCACATAGAGAAGATCAAGGATTGGTTGGAGGCCACTCAATCTCACAAGGGCATACCAATTAAGGATGTGCAAGTGCTTGAGGTGTAGAAGCTCTACCCTCTATTCTGTGCTCATGCCTTTTCGAAGTTGTTGTCCCAAGGGAAGATCCTAGGGGTGGAGCAAGCACAGGTGATAAAATAGGTGCTGCTATAAGGCACGAGGTTCAACTAGGCCATGTACATAGCCACCAACCTACATGTGGAGATTTCTAGCCTACAATTCAACCTCCAAGAAAGGTCCCAAATCCACTTCATGTTCTTCGTAGGATACATAAAAAGGTTCATAGAGCTTTTGGTTGTGTGAGATGATGGGTGATGGGTGATGTAGGACCATGAGTAGTTGTTCAGGCCATGGATCAAGCATATGTTCTCGACCATACACATGCATGATTTCCTAGAGGAGATCAATGAGTCATTGTTAGTAATGACCAAGGGTCCACTGGGGCACTTGCATTACTCATGTAATAGTGCAAGCAAGGGTCCTCCAATTGGCATTGGAGATATGAGCAAGGTAGATCACTATATAAAGGAGATAGTGGAGCCATCTAAGGCTAAGATTAAGAGGCCACATTCTGAAGAGGAAGGTGGCCCTAAGATTAGGAAGCCAAGCAACAAAAGGATTCACATCAAGCTTCAAATCTTGCATGAAGATGTTGTAGGTTAGTACATGTAGACTCCTAGATTCCTTAGTTACACTCATGCATATATTTTTATTTTTATGTTTTTTTCATGCTTTTCTAGTAGCTAGTGATGTTTTATGTGTACTAATGTGCTATATGTGAATGTGTATGTGTTAATCACAAATAAAGAAGAGAGGGATACAAGAGAAATAACCAAGGTGATAGTGAAGGAAGCACCTCCTTAAGTTGAGTAGGAGGTGGCTCATGGAGATGAGCCTCACAAGGTGACAGAGGTCCTCTAGCTATTGGAGGAAGAGGGGTTGCTCCACCACAATGGAGGTGATTTTAATAGTTTGTTTGATAGTGTGTAACTAGATGAGCCCCTTGCTATCACGCCTAAAGGCTTGCTAGGTAATCAGCTTGTAGTGTCATCTGTCTTCCCTTATTTGTTCTAGTATCTTTAGTTGTTAAGCCATATGCTAATTACATCATTGTGTTATAACATTAGATATTCCCACTAGTGGTCCTACATCAACTTATGGCATGGAGCCATGGGCAGATATGCCAAATAAATTTTCCTTCATAGAAGACATCATTGAGGACATGGTGGACCACTTGTGACAAGCAGACCCTAAGCTTGGTATGTGTGTGATGTTCTTTACTTTATGCTATCTTACTTATTACTCAAATGCTTGATTGCTAATATATGTACAATACCTATAGGTCCTATGCTACAATGGGATCTAAGCAAGGTGGCCAAGGTGGATGCCCTACCTAACCTCCCCCATAAAGTTGATTAAGTGTCTCATCACATGTACAAGACATCAAACAAGTATGCACTTTCTTGTGCAAAGACATTGTGGGTCTGTAGGTGCTTAGATGAGTAGCTATGGAAACCTGTGCATGAACTACAGGAGAGGGTGGCTAGCTAGTATGAGAAGATCAAAGATCTTTAATCCAGATACAAATTCATAGCTATTAGGTCACAGGGAGATGGAACCTAGCATACCTCTGAGATCAAGTATGCTAGATATTGGACAACTCTTAAAGGTAAGAAAAAGGTCACATGGGAGTTGATAGAGTAGCTACTCCAGATGGATTTGCTCATCCAAAATAATAAGGATTGGAAGAATTATAGCATAAATGTTTATCAGTGGAGGTAGATGTAGAATAATCATAAGCATTAGCACAAGTGAGAGCATGATGCATACTTGCAATGGTACAATGAGAAATCTATTGAATGCTACCACCTTGAGATGTTTCTTGATGCAACCAATGGAAGGTAGGAATATGACCTATTTTTGTAGAGTATAGTTGTGAGTGATTGTCCTGTGAGATAGATTATCACCCCCTCTAGAGATGCCTCTTCTACTACATTTTTTATGGAGCCACTCGCATGGACCACTATGGAGAAAGGCAAGACCCTTATGGGTAATAACTTTGGCCATGAGAACTGGATGTAGCTTTTTGAAGCTAAGAACATACAACTCTTAGAGGCTGGCCTAGGAAAGTTGCCTCTAGAACTCACTGATGTAGGACCCTCTCAAGTTCATTGATTCTTATGCTTTTCATGTTTTAAGTTAGCTTTTATAGTGCATGTTTGCTTACTAATTGTGCATGTTTGTTAATGGTTTTTGTAGGCACCAAGTAATGCTACAAGCCCCAACGATGTGGTGGAGGAAGAAGAACTTCCACCCCCACCTACTGCCACCAGTTGAGCATAACCACATGTACCTCCCATTGGGCATTTTGGTAAAATTTTTGCTACATGATGTTATTCATGCTATGTATTTCTATGCATATTAAATTTTATGGATGCTTATTTTCTATGTGTAAGATATAAACTTTTATCCCTCTATGGTAATTTTCTATGCGTATTATTCAATGTGATGAATTAATGTGCTAACTTAGGATTATGCAATGATAGCATTACTAGGAAATTACGGGCCCCATGCTAGTTTAAGGCCATAGTGGCAGGGCCAATGCTAGTTTTTTTTGGTCATTTTGGATCATGCGTTACTAATTTAAGTCCATAGCGAGCCATGGAAATAGTTTAAGGCCACTCCAAGCTACACATGCTATAGTCTAAGGCCATTCTAGGCCATTGTGAATGGAGTTGAAGGAAATAATTTAAGGCCATTTCAAGCCACATGTTACTAGTTTAGGACCATTCCAGGCCATAACAATAGTTTAAGGCCAAGCCAAGCCATGGATATCTAGTTTAAGGTCATTTTGGATCATGTGTCGCTAGTTTAAGGCCATTCTAGGCTTAGTGATGCTATGGCTCTTTCTTGGTAATTTTTTGTTTATGATTTTTATGCACTTTGATATTTTCATGCAGTAACCTAATAACTATGAAAGGGTAAAATAAATGAGCAAGTGCATAAAAAAAGCATATAAATGCATAAACAAAGCAAACAAAGGTATAAAGAAAGCAAAACGATGTGTAATCTAAGCAATTAGCCTAAGTGTAAATGCATAATTAAATGTAGTGTAAGTAAAAGGTAAAATAAATGGTATGCAGAAGTGAAGGATGAACAAGCACTAAGCTCATCTTGGGCTAAGGGAGTACCCTAGTCATGCAATTGCTTCCTAATCTAGTGTGGGTTGGGAGATGCATAGGGCCTAGATTGCACTATTTGGTAGTCTCCTTGACTGTCGCTTGCTATGTTGAAGGGCAATTCTTTCCAAAGGGCATCTTCTAATAGGTCATCAACTTCTTTTGTCTTTGTGGGTGTGCCCACCTCATGCATCTCATTCTCATCTTTGCTACGGATGCATCATCAAGAAACTCCACCTCTAACCCTTACTCTGTAACTATGTTGTTGATGGCCAGAGGGGTTGTGTAATTATCATGAATGATAACTTCAACACCTTCATACAAGCAGTGAATTTCTTGATGGATCAGGAAGGAGATAGCTCATAATTAGGCTAGCCATGGTCTACCCAATATTAAGTTAAAGCCTAGCATTTCCTCTATGACGATGAGTTCAGCAGTGGTGTCAAATTACTCCCATGCTACACAAGCTATGATGATAGTACCCCTAACAATGACATGCAACCTATTAAAGGATTTCAGACATGTGGTTTTTGTCACTCTAATCAAGTCCACGAGGCCTAGTTTTTCCACGATGGTGTACAAAATTGCGTTTGTTGTTGTCCCATCATCAATGTGCACTCTCTAAATCATGCATTATCCAACATGTATGGTGATGAACATGGGGGTTGTTATGACTTCATTCATCTTAGGATTGACCTTAATTTCTTCATCATGAAATGTTAGGGATGTGGAACTTGATTATTGTGGTGTAGGGAGCAACATCACTATGTGGATGGAATTCTCATCTACGGGGATGTCCTTCATGATAGGAATGGAGGTTAACATCTGCACCAATGCTTCATTGTGAGCAGATGAGGTCATGATTACATCATATAGGCTCAATGCTATATTCTCCTATTTGAGTGCTTGCTTAACTTGGGCTAATGCATCCAAAAAATCTTTGCCATTACTTATGCTTTTTCTAGCTTTGACTTCTTCCATGTATCCTAAGAGATGGATCTCTCTTGGAGGAAGCTTGAGCTTTTCTTGGTTGGTTTGCCTAGGGACCTTAATTCTCCTTAACAATTTTCTTATTATGGCCTATTCAATCATTTTGGCCATGGGAACCGTAGATATGGGTACCGGCTTTGGTGAACCTAGCACTCCTTGGTATCAATGTTGCCTAATCATTTGGTCTATGAGATACTCATTAGGCCTCCTGTGTTTCCATCTAAGAAATCTACCCATGTTGCTAGTAAATTCAGCTCTTGGATGGGAAGGGATTGATGCATTTCCTACTACTAAGCTCTAGGTAGGTGAGAAGCTAGTATGTTATGGCATCCTTATGACAAAGGATGGCTGAATGGTTATTGTTACGACATGCTATGGGATTCTAACCACAAAGGGCATTGTACATGCTTGAGGTGGCACTCTAACAATGAAAGAAGGCATCAAACCCATAGGGCTTGAGGAGGCCCTTACACTACCAGAGCACACATGGACCACAAATGGCCGCTACACCAATTCCAAGTTGTCATTAATACTAATAGCATTTATGACATAGCCTCCATCATATACATTAAGAAGGTCCTTGTACACCCTCATATATTGGTTCTGAGGTCTAACTAGGTTAGTCGTGTCAAGTACCAGCTCACCTCTGTCAGTCATTATTTGGAGATCATCATACATGGCTATGAAAAAATAAATGTTATGGCTGAGAAACTAATGGTAGTGGCAAAATCGATCTAGCCTAAAATGCCTTCGAACTAAGGGCTCATTTGGTGTAGTAGACATAAGATTGCTTAGGAGCTTGTAATATCTATCATGTCTTTTACAAGCATCTTCAAACATTTTCTTATACTAGATGTGCCCAACTTTGAGCAATTGGTCCAATAGTTCCAAAAGTTTCAATGGCAATGAGGTGTACTTAGAGTGATTTTTATGCTTAAAGTTAGGTGTTGGAACTACCTGTGCTATGGCCACAAGTGACATGGGCTAGTTGGTTGTCGTAGTGCTAGGGTTGGCAACTTTGTTTTTAGCCAAGACTTTGGGTGGCCTAGTTGTTCACCTTGGGTTGGTTGTTTTGGCCTCTTTGGCTATAGTTTCCATGGTTTCATTCTACTTTCCCTTATCCTTGTCCCTCTTTGCATGCAAGTTTTTGTAGGCCACATAGGTCAAATCCTTGCTGGCTTCTGCCACATCTTGTATGCTCTTTATGTGGGCAAAGGCTTGGCTTAGGGACTGCAGGCCCAAGTAGTACAATTTTCACTTTATGAAGTCATTGACTGCATCCTTAAAGATGGCCAAGAGGTGTTTTTCAACTATTAGCTCTCATATTTTTTTTAATGAGGTTCTCCAACATTGAATGAATTTTTTCACAGGCTCTAGGTGGTCCTACTTAATTTGCATCAATTGGTCTAGGGTGGTTTCTAGATTCAAGTTGTATTTTTAGCGCATTATGAAGGTCCTCCAAAGAGGAGATAGAGCTTATAGGCAATGCACGGTACCAGTCTAGCATCTTACTGGTGAGTGACATGGAAAACATGTGTATGATGGCATGTGGCCATGCTTGGAATAGTAAAAACTCTAATCTAATTGTGACTAGATGTGCGTTGGGGTTCCCCTCACCATTTTATTTTATGAACTAAGGTAGTGGAACCCTAGTTATGAGAGTTAGTGGTGGGACCACAGGACTTATAGGGTGGTCTTGGTAAAAGTCCAACACTTTCCTAGTTTTGAAGGAGGTAGCCTTGAGTTACTTCACCTCTTCCATTAGGCTTTGAATCATCTAGAACACTTGGTCTAAGTTGTGAGATGTTCTAGCTAATTGTGTTGGTTGTGTGATTTTCTATTGGACTAATGGTGTGGTCCATGGCCTAGTTTTGGGTTGTGGAATTATAGAATGTGCTTGATGTATGGGTTGTGCTACAGGGAAAGTGATTGTGATAGGCAATGCATACATGGGTTGGGCTAACGCCAAGGACACTAACAAAATAGATAAGATGTGGGATGCCCAAGTTACTTGGGGCCTAGAGATGTGCCCTATGTGGAATTGTTGTTGAGCTAACATGGTTGTAATAGGCAATGGTAGCTAGCTGGGTGGTAATGATGCCATTAAGGGTAAGCTAAATGAAGCTACAACATCAAGATGTGAATGTTGTGTTTGATGCATCACTATCATAGGCGTTCACCTAGAATGTGATTCTAATGCTATGACAGTCTCAAGGAGAATAGGTATATGAGACTGTGGAAGAGCCAAACCATGGATCACTCATTGGAAGATGATGTGGAAATAGCCCTCATGCTTAGAGTGAGCTTTGAACTTGTCCTCTTCTACCTAAATGAGCTCTTTGTGGTCTATCCCTACTTCGCACTCACCTACTTAGATGAGCTAGGCTAACATCCAACGATAGGGCTCTATGAGTGGGATAATATTGAGTGAGGAGGGGATATACTCCCATCCATTGCAATGAATTAGTTCATAGCCTCATTTTTCTTTCATATCTAAGTGGTCTACGAATAACCCTACTTGAATCTTTACGCATATAAAGTTGTATTGTCTGTTACTTAGCATGGCATACTCTAGGTCTTGGCCATGCAACCTAATGGATTGCGTTGGCTCTGCCATCATAGGATTCCAAAGGTTATCAATCCTAGTTTCTTGTTAGATGGGCAAGATAGCAAGTATGCTTAGGACTAATGTAAAGGCTATTCTAAGTTCATGAATGTAGATTAAGTTGCAAGGGGAGACTACAAGGGTTGCTAATTATGAAATACTACTAACATCACTAACTACACTAACTATGCTTTCTATAATATAGGCTAACTATGCTCTCCACACTAGAGAGCTAACTACGCTTTATACACTAGAGGCTAACTACGCTCTCCATGCCAAAAAACTAACTATACTCTCTACACTAGAGGCTAATTATGCTCCGACCAAAAGTGTAAGGAATTTGGCAAATAGTGGATATGTGCTTTGCATCGCTACATGGGGTTCCAAGGGAACTGATGATGGGGTCCAGTCTACAACAACCGATTATTAAATAACACATGTGCTAGCCTAAGATCTAGCTACTACTACATGCACAACAAGTCAATAGGGATGTTATGATCTATGCTAGCCTGAAGCCAACAATGATAATGTAGAGAGAATGTGAGACAACCACCAATAGAGTCTAAAAAAGAAAATAGTTTTGGCCCTCCTTCTAGCACTAGAAACTATGGCAACCAAAAACGTTGGTGGCTGGAACACTGAGGTCCATGGGTGCACAACCTAATCCAAAGTCCATGCAAGGGCTTTCTAGAGGTAGAGATGAGGCACCTTGAATGATTTCATTGATAGAATAGGAACTAAGTAGATGTGATAGGGCTATAGCGTGGTTAGCTCCAATGGTAATGCAAAATGATACTAAGTGTTCAAGTAGTGTCGATGATGTCAATGATGTCAATGGAGTTGAGTGTAGTCAAGACATTCGATGAAAATAAGGATGTCATCATGTAGAGACTATTGTCCAAGCGTAGTCTTAGGCATGGCCATGTGGTGAAACAATGAAAAAATGCAAATAAAATGCTACAAATGCAAAGAAAGAAAGAGATAGAAGCAGAACACCACCCCAAATGGGGTTTAGTGTAGTTAACACAAAAAGGGGTTAAAAGGTACACAATGTACAACATGCACAATGGACAACATAGTCACAGTCTCAAGGGTGTTTGGCCATGAAGACTTATGTTCCACCTTGATGTTTGTGCATACTAGGTTTGTGCTATAGTGTACCATTGGTTGTAGTATTTAGTTGGGCTATGGAGGTGTGTGGTGGTCTACAACTTTACCTCTCTTTGGTTCGCCAAGATGCCTTTGTTTTTCTTCCAAGCGCTCCTTAGATTTTTTGATGCCAAAAATTTTCCAACACTTCAATTTTGTCAATCCTAAAGAAAATTGAGGATGGGGGTATTTATAGGATTAGTTTTAGCATCAAATGGAAGATGGCTACCACGTGGAAAAGGGATGGTTGGAACTATGTTGTCATCCAACTATTCTCTTCACTGTGCTGGTGGTGTTGCGCTTTATTGTACTTTACTAGACTTTGCAAGACTGTAACTACACTGCTAATTGCACATATATGCACCAAGAGGACCACAAGGTACCTAAAAAAATGCAATTTTATAGACTACGCTCCAGGACTATGCTCTCCACTATGTTGCATGGGGTCGAGCATAGTTACAATTTCAGGGCCAAAAAGGGAATACAAAAAGACGTATTTTACTAACTACACTTGCCGAAGATGAGTTGGAATTGAGCTAAGTGCTAGTTCTATGTTGTGGCGGCCACTAGAAACTATTCTAGCTAACTATGCTTGACTACACTCTGGACTAGGGGAGAGCATATTCTAACACTTCAAAAAAATTGCAAAAAATTGGTCATGTGCTGATTATGCTCTCCATTGGAGGCTGACTATGCTTCCAACTGGGGTTGAGCATGATCTCAACACTTAGGAAAATGTGCAAAAATTAGGCCTTCGTGCTAACTATTCTCTCCACAAGAGGCTAACTATGTTCTAGGGTAGTGGAGAGCATAGTTTTGACACTTAGAAAAATCTAGAGCAACTGACTTTGTGTTGACACTTAGAAAAAAATTGCAAAACCAGCCTTCGTGTTGACTACACTCTTCATTGAAGGCTGACTACACTCTGGGGAAATGGAGAGCATAGTTCTAACACTTAGAAAAATTTGTAGTTGGGATGTTGTGGTCAAGATTTTGTGGTGTTTCATAGTTAAGGTTATACCTCTACAAAACCCATGAAAATGCCAAATTTGGTAGTCCCCAAGGCACTTTTGACCTTCCCAAGCCCATAGATAGACATAATAGCACTTTTTCACTTGAAAAGTGAGGTAGTAATAATTTATGAGGCATTTTTCAGCTCTAACAAGTTAAAAGATGTAAGATTGTAGCTTATGGGCTACTAATCTTACATTTACAACAAAATTTTACCTCAAGTCGAATGACAAAAGCTACAAGTTGAGACATGTATTTTCTAAGTGATGATTCAATTTCCTTGGAGGCTTTCATGAATATCAATGATTAGGAGATCTGACTATGCCTCACCAAGGTACATTAACTATAAGAGATATTCGCAAGATAAGGATACACTGGCCAAGGTAACTCTTATCCATCTTACAATCTTATTAGAATATTAATTGATTAAGGTCATTGTTAAGTTTCTTTTAGAAGACTAGTAGCCATGGTCTAAGTTAATCTTGTTTGGTTTTGAACTTATTATCTCTAAATACGCAACCCTTATAACTTGGTGTTACCTATCCTTACTTAATACTAAAGATACTAGAAAGTCTAAGAAGGTGAACCTAGTAATAAGATTGGTTCATCCTCACCTAATTAATAAAGTTTATTATCATGAGACCTATAGGAAAACTAGTACTCGATGGAAATATTACGATATCTTGCTTCCCCTTAGTACCTAGCGTATAAGCTTGATGCAAGAGCATAAGCTTACATCATAATTGCCAAGTCATAGGGTAAAAGTATTATCTCATTACATTTAAGGATTAGTATATCATTCATAATCAAATTCTAAGTCATCTAGAATTCATCATGTTACCCATAAATTAGCCTAAGAAGGTTTTAAATTTTAAAAATCCAACTTAGGATTTTGATCATAAAACCATATCCAACACATAGTACTCATTAAGATGATTCTAATGGTATAAATTTTGTCTCAATTAGACTTACGGTTTGGGAGATCTTATTCTTTTAAAGTTCTTATTATGCCTACATTATAAAAATAATAAATTATTTAATTAAAAAAAAAGTCAATATTTTAGGGTTGGGAATCAAACTTGGAATCTCCCTTTACCCAATACAAACTCATGCCCTATCATTATGTTAACAACCAAGGTAAGGTAGAATAAACTAATATTAAAAAGTTAGAAAAAACAAAGAGAAATGTTAATGTTAAAATTTTTGGGACATGGAAATGACCCTCGAATCTAGGAATTGCCAAACCCAAGTCCTAACCATTATATAATTAACCACTTGGTACCATCCCAAGTTGTTTTTTAAAATTATATATATATATATATATATGATTTAAGGGTCATGAGACCCTGGAAGGACCAACACGGCTACATTGGTCTATTATTAAACTAGGAAGGCGCATGCCATGCACTACCCCATCCATCTACAACTATGTGCCATAGCTACACCTCTGTCACCATCTTCACTGCACATCACTATCATCGCCATCCCTCTACAACACCTACTATCTTCATCTCGTTGCACCACTAACTACTATCCTTCACCAACATGCTCTACATTACCACTGCAAATTCATGCATTGTAGATGCACATTGCTACCACTACATGTAAAAAAAGAAAAAATATATATTTTTGTAGCTCTACCAAAGCTACACTGACCATTGGGGCTATGTCAGCCATGAAGGCCACACCAATGCATGATGCCATCACTACTGCCTCTGCTACCTCATGGATCACACAAACCCTCAAACACCATTTCTACCAACTAAATCCATCATGTGTGCTACTGTTCATCCCATCAATACCATCTCCTACCACTATGCGTACTTGTGTGTTGCCTAAATTTTCAATTTAAAAAAAAATTGCATACCATGCAACCTACAAGAGTTAATTTCTGATTCTTAGATTATATTTGGTACAATATCTGATTCTTATAAGTTATCAAGTTACTAGAGTTAATTTCTAAAGAAGAAGTTAAGAAAAAGCAAGATCAGGCTCTTCCATCCTGAATAAGACTATCCAATCATATACCACTTATGGAAAAATTACAACTACTTTCATTAATCCCTAAGGTTGATCAAGATTAGGAAGTATCTTAACCTTGATTTAATTTTATAATATTACTATTTTATTTATTATTTATTTTATATTTTAATTTGATAAGTAAAATATCCTGGATAACACAAGTTCGGAATATGGATTTGTCCTACCTTCACTTGGATAACCAGATGCAAGTTGCACTTTGTGACCCTGGTTAGGACTGGTGATTGGTGGTTGGTGGTTGGTAGATCTTTAATTCACCTCTTGTCATTATCTTAGAAAATGAGGTAAGTATTAATAAAATAATATTTAATGCTTATATAACATGTTCTCACTTATATTTTGTTTGCAGAATAAGCAAAAAAACAATGGGATATGCAAGGAGACATCAAAGTATTGGAATATATGAGCATCAAAGAAGTACTAAAGCTTGAAAAAAGATAGTGAACATGGACTAGTTCGAGAATGAACAAAACCTAAGGAGGGTAAATTGTAAAATTCCCATTCCCAAATGGTGTTGCTACATAACAAAGATCGTGCCTCTTTATAACAAGTGTTATCATTATCATAACAAGACCCAAAATGGGAGTTGTAATTGAGACCCAAAAAGGGTGTGTTGTAATAACAAATATGCTTCTTGAGCTAACCTTTGGGAGTTTGACCTAAGGAGTTTATGCATGGGCATTAGAAATTGTATTAGCATGGAGTTGTAGAGCTGGTAAAGGTAAGTAATGAAAGCTGAATGAAGTGGAATAGGAAGAGGACTAGCCATCCCTTCTAGCTAGTTGTAGGCTTAAGTGTAGTGGCAATGTTGGATTACCTCTAAGGGATAGATGTTGAAGGAAGAAAACTCAAAGAACACTCACATAGCATGATCCAGATACAATATTTTGCACCAATAAAACCTTGTTCTCTTTTCACTTTTGCATTTTCCTATTATTTCCTTTAAGTTTAATGTCAAATGTTACATATATTTGACGTTTACTATGTTATCTTCTTATGCCTAATGTATAATATAATGTATATTTAGTTTTTTTCATGACATCCGAGAATGGAATGTCATATTAACAAGAAAAATAATGAATCAGTTATTGATTAATTAATTAGTTAAACATTAAGTTTAAGGAAACCTGACTTTTGATTAGAGGAATATCTTCAGTCATGGATAACATGTCTTTCTAGTCACATGAATAGACTAGTTTAAGAAACATTTGTAATTCCTACAAGTAGTCTACCTTTAACCATGGGTAACATGTCTTTCCTATGATACCCAAAAAATCATATTCATTTTCTTTTATAAATTAATTAATTAGTGATTATGATTTCCTTACTAGAGAACTACTCTCAAGCATGGGTAACATATCTTTCTAGTGACATGGTAAGAAAACACTTATATAAGAACAAGCCCTCATCAAGAATTAAAATATGAGTAATGACATAAATACATGGATTAATAAGAGCCATAGAAAAAGTGTAAAGAGTTAGCAAGTTTCCTTGATGTCACACCCTTTTTAATTTCCTCTTGGTCCTTCCGCCTTTCCTCAAGGAATAATGATCATGAATTAGTTTTAGTTTTGATATGAGAAGAACCATACTACTTTTATTATGAGGATCTTTTATTCATAAAATGGAAGGAATGAATGTCATGGTTTCACTACTTTACACGATTTCCTATCCAACCATCTTAATAGCATAGTACATAATCCAAATAATAAACTTGGCCTTCTTGTACAAAATTAATTATCTTTATTAATACAAACAAATAAGAGAAAACATAAAAAGTAAAGTATAAAATTACCCAAATAAAAAGGATAAAATTCATAGGAAAATAAAATTTCAAAGAAAAAGAAAAATGGGTAAGAAAAAGAAAATTAAAAGAACATTGTAAAAAAAATAGTATAAAATAAATCATCATAAGATAACATACCAAATTAGTATCTTTCCCATGACAAAGATTAAGGGAGGAGATACAGAATATATAATGGGCTTAAGTATGGATAGAGATGGCACTAGGATGTGTGGATATGGAGAAATCCTTAAACTATTTCACTTATTATGTGTTGATTAAATTAAATATTTTGAGTGACTAGGATGCTAAATATGCATGATGTCTAATTGGAAAATGGATTGGATAATGTAAGATCCTTTTCACAAGATTTGGAGTTTTATTCATTAAGGTACATGTATTAGGTTCTGGTAAAGGGCTTTATCTCTTAGTTAAAATTCTACTCCTTAAGTCGTAGCATAATGCAATTTTTTGGTATATGCCTTAAGCACTTCACTCATCATAAGAGCTACTCTTCTATTCTCATCTAGCACATCAAGGTTTGTGAGATGTTCCTTTAGTGCAAGAATAATATTAAGGTCAAAATCATAGGCCATGTTGAGTGTACATAACTTTTCTTTGATGGGAAGTATTGGTAGCTTACCATATACTTACTCATAAGTACCTAATGAGTCATTTAGTGGAATGTTGTAAGTCAATTATAAACCCTAGATTCAGGGTGGGTCTTATGCACCCATTATTTGTGGTTTTTGCATATATGATCAAGGTTTCTATCTCTTAGGTTTGCATCCTTGTCTTCCAATTCACACTCATAGATTTGGAGCATGTTTCAAGCTTATTGAAGAGTTTTCAGCTTCATTCAAAGATCCTTGAAAGGCTCCAAAATGTTCCTAGGCATCCTAGTTTTCACTTGAGATAATGGAGGTGAAGTATGATGGCTAGGATTCATTGGCTTTCTTACAATATTGTAGGGGCACTAATGCATCCCCCTTGATATCCTAGTTTGGGTTTGTTTCCTTCTCTACCTCCTCAATTGCATTCTAGGATATCTCACCTATGCTAATGGTCTTCCATTAATGATTGGGAACTAGAAAATCCCTATCATTTTGCTAAAAATGCTATAAATATCTAGGATTAGCTTCATACAAAAAAAATTTAGTTCTAGGCATTTTCCTTTAGATTTTAGTATCGAAGATTTCTTCTTCCCTTGGTTAACTGATCCATTTCCTATTTTATGTGTGTTTTGAGTCATCACTTTCATGAGTGCAGTCAAACTCTATCAAAGTATTATTATTCTTATGTAGCCCAAAACCATTTGGTCAATGCAAATTCTAGTGTTTGTGTAGTGAATAAATTTTATGTTTTTTCCTCATTTTTGCACCACTTAGGTCTTCAACATTAAAATACTATAAACATCATAAAACATTAAAACCATAAAAATATTTATTCATTACTCATTTTCATAAGCTACAACAATTCAATCTTACCCAAGGAGGTCACAACTGTACTACATGGTCTTGGGCCATTGAAGTTGGAACGAAGAGTCATTTTATTTATATCTATATTTCTTTGTATGTTTGTGGTTTTGCCTCTATGCATTGAGAAATTGCAACATGAGTATTGCTTCTATTCCCAGGTGGGATTACAATACATGTGTGTTCATTATTACTTATTTGTTTCTTATAATTTTAAAATCCTTAAAAATTATAAAACATAAAATTACAAATATTTTTTAAATATCATACCATGACAACAAATGATATAACTATACCATATGTATCATATGCCTTATAATATCTTGTATATGTATTGGATACAATGATATACATTAGTGTTCTTGGCAATTCTCTCAACATTGTCCTTAAAGCTTATGACCAAATCATATTACAATTTTTATGATATGTCCCATTGGTCCAAAATTAGTGGGACCCTCATCACTAGTATCATTATGAGGAAGGAATTTGGTGAATTATTTGAAAATACTTGTACATTCTTGATTTTGATTTTCATTCAAAATAAGTTATGTTTTATGTTGCATGTCTAGGCTGTGAACATAAATAAAATGGTATATAACACTAAGAGCCACTAAAGATCTCTAGTGATGTACAAAAATGATGAAGAGATTTCATTAACTTTTAGCATTCAAAGAGTAAGACCCTTCGACTTGTTGTGTTAGCTTATCATGAAGATGAGTAAGAAAGGTGGAGACATGCTCATGGCTGATTCTCAAGGGATTCAAATTGTCACTACACTAGATGAACTTATTAATGCATTGATTTATATGAGGTTAGATGATGAATGTATGGTGTACAAGGCTCATGAATGCATGTTCAATGATTATGATCTTTTGTACATGCAAGATCTTTGGGATCAAGTGGTAGAAGAAGACGCAGATCATAACTTTTCATCTAGTCACTCAAATGGGAAGGAAGAACCTAGAGAAGATAAAAGAGGCAAAGGGCTAGTACACCATCAAGGCTCATAGTCAAGTGTCTTCACCCCAAGTATGTCTCAACATGATGATATTATTTCTAGATTCCAAAATTTTTATTTATCTAGAACTACCAGTGGTAATGATAATTCCCATTTATTCAATTGGGGTGATTATCATGAGTTGATGGAAGCTATACATATTCCAAGGGAGCATGTTCATGATAGTAGAATCAAATGAATCAACATTATTGATGTGCCCACATGCAGAGGGTATACCAGTGATGATCCCTAATTCCATGTGCAAGCCTTTAATAATACTTGTTATCTTCAATGGATCATGAGTGATCAGAAGTCATGGTTGTTTTATCACACCTTCATTGAACATGCAAAAAAATAGTACAAATTCCTACCTCCTCTATTAATTCAAAGATGGGTAAACATGGTCAAAATATTTTACCCAAAATTTTAGACATATGTTCAAATTTCAAACATTTGGAAGTAGATGACCAAATGAAGGCAAGGAGCTTGTGAGCTCCTTGACATCACCATGGCAAGGTATATGAAAACTGCTTTCCACTATTCGAACCATGATTTTAGCTAGAAGAAGCAATTGATACATATTGTAGAAGATATAAGGTAAGAAATAAAAGAGTATATGGACATGTACACAATGGGCTAGGTGCACAAAAAATTGGTGGCCCAAATCAAAGCTCTTTTAAACACCATTGCTAGCGTAAAGGTGAATAGTAGAAGTAATAATTGGCCAAGGAGAATAATTACGATTCATCACTTAGGTGGAAGGCCAAAAATATTAAAGGTGTCATTGAATCTCCTAATATAGTTAAGGCTCTAGCATAAGATTATATCATAATGAGAAAACCCTTTATGGATTTAGCTCACCATGTAAACTAAGTTTGGAATGTGATGAATGAAAAGATGACTACTACTCTCAAGAACATTGAGGGTAAGGTGGTTGAAGTGGTAACCAAAGTAGTTTCACCACATGAACATAGAGAGAGGTATGATGAAAATGGTGAAGGGAAGCTATCCTACTCCAAGAGCATTCAAGAAGATCCAAGTGAGGCTTTTCCTCATCCTTCTCTAACAATGAGGGTTCTTGCAAGTACTATGTAGACTCTCATGATTCTTAGAGATACTTATTCATGACTTACATAATCAATGAGACAGAATGATCTAGGATACATTTAAATCCTAAATTCCTCAAGAAGTAAATAAGGAGGATCCCATATCCTTGTAGATCATATCATCCTAGTGGTGCTTATCCATAATCCATGCAGCAATACCAATAGTGGAATGATCCAAATCCTTGGGATGCTACTCTATGGAATCTTCACACTCCAATGCAACAACAAATTATACCTCTACTTAATCCTTACTTTTATGATTCATAAATAGATACTCACTAAACCCCAATGATAATACCTCAATAGTACCTATCTACTTTCAATAGTCCTACCAACCAAGCTTCTCAACAACAATAACAATAACTTCTACTTCCTATTCCCATGCAATGTGGGATACCTAGTTAACCACAGCCAAGGTAGTTCAAGTCATGTAATATTTCCTATGGTAATTTCATTCACTGATTTGGTTGTGGAAAAAGTTCAAGATCCCATAGTAGGAAATTTTACCATAAGTGTAGACATGGGAATCATGGGATTGGGTGTGTATCCTTTGTGAAGATGAAAATCCTTCAAATCAAATGAAATTCCATACTCATGAGGTTTCAATAAGCTTCTCAAATCATAATTCAACTATAATATCTACTTCAGGGATGAGTTCTATTATTATGTCTTCTAAAGATAGCACAATGGCATTAGATGGAAATTTTGTCATCATTTCTATATCTACAGTGGTAACACAATCCATTAAAGAATAATTTTTACCTAAAAAGTGACTACATCTTGGAAATTTCATGGTGGAGATCCAAATTAGTGAGAAGGATCATTATCTAGCTTCATTGTAGTAGTACCTTGATTGGGGGCTCCTCCTATCAAGTGTTCTAACATTCAATTAGAGCTAGAAAAATAATCATATCATAGGATAGGTATGTAGTTTAATCACTTCTATTGTAGGTTGGTCTTATCCCATTAATTTCTTAATGCTTAGCTTAGAAGATAAGGTATAAGACGATCTTCTTATTATTATGGGAAAAACCTAGTTAAGCACTACAAATGCTAGGTTGGTTTTCCAAGACCTCCACCTTGAGATACGTAGAAGAAATGAAAATAAAAAATATATAAGAAAATATCCTATGGTCTTTCTTGGTCCTATTGTACTATGACCATAATCTATTCAAACGAGCCTAACTGAGCATCTTTTAGACAACACCTACTACACTCTAATGAATATCTTTCACCTCTAACCATGCTTAATGTTCAATTTACCTCTCAAATGCTTCCTAGGTATTATGTATGGATTAGACATGAGGGAGAAATCCTTCATACCATGTCAAAATTTTATTTTCCTACTATTTCCATTTGTTCAATTAATAAATATTAGGGTGTTTAGTTAGAATTTTATAATTATTGAGTTTAATAGATAATCAATTATGATATTTTATTTTCTTTTAGAGTGTTTTCATTTATGTGTATGGGAAAACTAGTTTAGGTGCTTTATGAATGCACATCCAATAATCCAATGAACGATGGGTGAGCTGCATATGCAATGATGATGCAAGAATACTAAATAGATCTATCATGGACCTTTGATTGATATAATATCCATGTAGCAACATTCATCCACTCATTTTTCTTCTATCCATGACTATTAATGGAAGCTTAGATTCATCAACGAGCAAGGATTCACACTGTGAGTTGTGAAGCTAATGGTACTAGAACTATTGACAAGTTGTGGATGCACACTTTAGAATGTAAGCTCCAAAATATTGGAAGAGTTTCTAGTCATTAGTATGAAAAGGGTATATCATCAAGGATCCTTGTAACCATTGAATGAGTCTAATTGATGTGATTGGATTAAGGTGCATGTGGCACCTTTCATGGACACCTTGGTCATAAGAGGTTTGTGATTTCATAAACCTATGCATTTCATGTAGTTTGGAGGGGGGTGTGAGGGTTGAATTCTCATGTTTATTCAAATAAAAAATAGTAGGTGATAATCTGGCACTCCAATCATTTCCATGATTCCCATGCTTCATTAAAAATCCTTTTCTCATGAAAAAATAAAAAGATATATATATAAGAAAATTATGAAAAAATAAGAAAGAGAAAAAAGTGAAGAGGTGATGGGAAGAAGAATGCATTTTCAAGGTTATTAGTTGTACAAAATAGCTTGTCTATAATCCAAATTGATCTCATAATTACTCATACCAAAGTCAAACTAGTAGTTGAACCTATTTATATGCAAAAAAATTTTATGTTTAACACATTATCCAAATCACTTGACTTACCATAATGTTGTAGTCTAAGATAATGTCTTGTTCATCCCTACCCATGGTCATGAAGGCTTAGAAATCTCTTTCTTTGTAAAATTTGGTAATGTCAATTGTCACTTCCACCCATGTCCTTAATCATTTATTCTTTGGGTCATAAGTATTTATCCCTAACCCAAGCCTTAACCATATTTGAACTCCAAAACATTTTTCTTGATGTTCATGGTATTATGCATTGTAATATGTGGGATTGTTAGTGAAACCAAGGAGATTGATGAAATGTTTCTGGTAGAGAAAAATTTGGGAAACCTACCATGCATACATGCATGAATGGAGGAAAACCAAATATGGATCTTGACTTCTAGATGTTAGGTGGCACAATCAAGGCTAGATGGTACTAGATGTGATTAGTATAGCCTTATGCTTGGAAGGGAAGATTAGAGATCACTCCTTTTGTATGAATACATAGTAATGAAAGGATGTGGTAGTAGATCTCTTGTGGAGTATAGGATGTGTTCACTTGCTTCATGAGTTAATTGAATGGTCGGTTGGGGATCTAGTGATTTTGCACTCTCTCTCTTTATCACTTATCCATTATTAATTATCCATATCTTTTATTGAATTCTTATCCATGTCTATATGTGTCAGGAGGTTGATCAAGCAATGAAAATGATGGGATCTTACTATCCAAGGGGATGGTCTTAAATTTGATGCTAATGTCTCACTAGTTGTTGGGAATCCATGGGTGTCTCATTAATGTGTTTCACAAGGATAATGAAGGCAAGTGCCTACTCTAGGAAGGACTAACTTGTCAACCTTTAATGACTTGGCATCATCTATGGCTACTCAAAGCTTATCTCCTAGTGATGGTAAGGATTGCATGACATATGTCATTTAATTGGTCTTCCACTTATGTAAGTTTTAACTCTCTATGCCTAAAGGTTTGATCATGAAAAACTCTATTGATTCACCTTAATTTTTTCTATTATTCATTATTCTCAATGCTATAATCCTTCTCCTATTATTCTAACCCCTCTTTTCTAGCCCTAGGTTCATGGGATCATATAAATTAAATAATTGACTTCTTTCCCATGCTCCATGCTATCATCTAATGTAAGTTTGTAATGCTCTTCTTTTTTTTCTTCTCATACACCTTGTAAGGTTACTTATGGGTGATTTTAGCATGATATGGGCTTGGTACAATGCTTCGATGATTGTAGGTAGTAAGTGAAAGATAAGAAAGATATAGTTAGGTATTTTTCCCATGTGGGAAAGGTGTGCTAACATACCCCTACATCAATGCAAGGGCATTGATATCCCTACATCAATAATTCCCTCCACCCCCAGTGTTAATAACCCTAGATATAGTGGGAGGTCCAAACAATGTCTCATACATTCCCATTTCTATTTTTCAAAAAAAAAAACATTTTTCTAATTGGGACAAGTAAGAGAAACTCTACCAAATTTTGTACCTTGTAAGAAGATTGGTAATATTTTCACACATTCATTTTGGATCTCCATGTCCTTGGTATTCTAGCTATGGTTCAAGCCTAGTGTCTTATACCTTATTTGTGGGGGAGGGAACCAGTTTGGGTATGCATTAAATGTATTTGGTAGTTATTTAAATATTTCTACCACATTCATACTTGTCCATGCATGCCATATTTAAATTGTTATGATGATTTGTTTTTACTAATTAGACTTAGACTAACTCCTATTTTCTCTATGTTTCCTACAAAGCGTGTTAATGGCCTTACAACATTAGTTATCATATGCCTCACTGAGAGCTAAGCCATACACTTATACCTTACTAGCTTAAAGTGGGAAGATAATGATTGTGAGCTTAAACTCAATTACTAGCATATCAAAAGTGTACATCTATAGATTATGATCGGGTCACAGATGAACACTTGTGACTTGCATGGTTGAGTGTTGGATGCTCAACCACTCATCATTAGTACCTTTTTTAGGGATGTGTCAATGTGTGCTAAGTAGTTAATTTTACAAAGATTATTGTGCCAAGAATTCTAAAGTCAACTTCCATATCCTTAAATAATTCTAACAATACACACACTTCATTAAGCGTCACACTAATAACATGGCTTCAACCAAAGATAAACTATCACTTGCCAAAAGGATGAAAACGGGAAATGAAAAAATAAATGACAATAAAGAGTGGAGTATACCAATGCAAACAGGAATATCATATGGTCACAATGATCCCTACTATCCTAATTTAACCTTCATCTTTCACCAAGATGGGAAGTTAAGGTGGAGAGACCTACAAGAAAACATTATTCTACCTCTAGAGCATTCAACATCTACAATGCTTCAAAAAGCCTTAAGGATAATGAATCTGAGCCATGTGCAAGAAGGGTACCATGTGACCAAACACATGATAAGATCTTACCAACCCATAGAGGCACAAGAGCAGAGAGATGCTGTTATGAAGACTAAACATGTGAATAATAAGGAAAAGTGAATCAATTCTCTTATTTTCCTAGAAGAACTTGATGGTGATGCATTCATAGTAGAAAAACTCCACTAGGACCTGAAGTTCATTCTCAAATACCTAGTATTCATTTGGAGAAACCTGTCAAAGTAAAGTTATAGTCAACCTTAGCAGAGACACCCAGAAGAGAAGCAATAGACTCTAAGTACAAGTAGGACTCAAGGCCAAGAGCTTTTGCTAGATAACAAAGAGAAGAATACTAGATTCACAAAAGAAGAATTAGCTAACATTGTTCTCCCATTACTTCATCTTCATCCTCATGATTGTTGGTGGACTCTAATCTAAGAGAACATAGATATTAAGATCATGACATGGAAATACGTCAGACTCATGATCAACATGACTATCACCTAAGTTACTTTGATGAAGAAGACGAAGAGCATGAGCTACAATGAAATAGAGATAGACATGAAGAGAGAGAAGGATATGAGCATTAAATGAAACATTATAACAATAGAGCATATGAATCCTATGAGCATGAAGAACTCCTATTGGTAACTTGCAACATCATAAATATAAGGAAAGTTATTTACATCCCAACCAAGCACATAAGGGACAGTTCTATTAAGCAGCTAGACATGAACAACATGCCCAGATTTGAGGGTGGATATAACACATGTTCCCAACACCACCTTCAAGCATTCCATAATTCCTATGCCCTACAAAACATACAAAGTGATTGAAAAGAACTTAAGTTATTCCCTCAGACACTTGTCAAAGAGGCAAAACACTGGTAAAGATTATTGGAACTAGAATCAATTAGAAGATAAAGTACCATGCTTGAACTTTTTAATGACAAATATCAAACCTACTCCTAGGTGTCTAATCTTAGAAAATAAATCTAGAGTTGGAAGAAAGGGACTCATGAATTCCTTGATGCAGAAATGGGTAGATACTATTCATTTCTACATAGGTACCTAGGCCATGGATTTTCCCAAAGGGAGAAACTTAGACACATTCTCGATGTGCTATAAAAAAAAACTAGAGATCCTTGGGGTTTATGCCCAAGGAAGATTGTCTAAAATGACTATCCATTGCATTCAAGGAAATATCAATCAAGAGGGAAAGGAAGAGGAAGAATTAAACAAGAGAGAATTAGCTAAAGAATATAATAGAGATCCATCTATTAGAAAGAGGGATGTACGAGTGTGCAAATAGAAAGAGGAGGAAACCTTGAATGAAGTAATAGAGAAAAAGACATTACCGATTTAGAAATCTATTACTAATATTGTAGCTAAGGTAGAAAAATGTGGAATTTAGTGGATGAGAAGTTTGCAATAGCCTTAAAAATTGTAAAGGAAAAAATTGAGCAAGCCTTTCGTAAATGCAAGGAGAAGAAAAAGAAAAGAGATTTTAGATAGAAAGAAAATGTAGCTTCAATGGTAGACTATTTAGGTACAAGCTCGAATGAAGAGGAAGGATGTTCTATGTGCTAGTATGACCATCCCAAGGCATTTTTCCTGGTCATGATACATTTGGAAGAAATGAGGGCATATGCATTGAACCCAAGATGCATCATGAAGCAAATGCCCAAATAGTTACCTTATCCTCAAGGTAACTATAAGTAGATCTTCCAACTAGCCTACTATCTCAATGAAGCTTATTCACAACCATAGGAGTAGTATCATTGGTCGTTGCAACAACCATAATTATGGGTGATGCCACTACAATGACAACAGTACCCATATTAGCAACCAAATCCTTATGGATACTATGACTAGATTCTAATTTCTCTAGGAAATGCAATTGTTCAAACTCCTCAAAATTATCCACTAGAATACCTTACGCCAACACACCCCAAGATGGACTCCAATACATACATGCATCCACAAGAGGTTATTTTACTAAATTAAATTCCTAATCATTTGCCACCTATACCACCTCCTGTAATTGAAGGAAAACTACCTTCACAACCTCAATAGAAAAATGCAGCTAGGGCGATGAACATGTAGGAGGAGGCAATCATAAAAAAAACATAATCCAAGAAATGATTTTTCTTTCAAATGAGTCCCAAGAAGGTTCAAAGTATGGGGAATACATCTACTTTTCCTCCATCTACATCCAATCCTCTTGGAAACAACAAGCTTCCATCATCGTCTAATGAAAATGTGATAACTATCATCCTGACACAAACCATTACTCATTGGATTAAAGTAGGAGCATTTCCTCAAAACTAAATACATCTAGGAAGTTCCTTAGTATACCTTCAAGTAGCATGTTAAAAAACCATGCAAGGATCTACTTGATTCTAGGTCAGAGGTGAACTTGATATTGTAAGATATGTATCAAGCCTAAGAATCTACCACCATTGAAGAAAAGAAACATTCAGCTAGAGCTTGTGAACCACTTCATCATAGTTCCACTAGGACAAGTGGATGATGTAATTACCAAAATTAGTTATTGGTCCTACCCTATTAATTTTTTGGTCATCCATGTAGGTAAAAACAAGGGAGAGTTTCCAATCATAATGGGAAGGGCTTGGCTTAGCATTGTAGATGCTAAGCTTGGTATTAGAGATTTGTCCTTAGAAACTTCCAAGGAAGATGATGCTAGGATTATTTAGACATGTAGAGTTCCATGTATTCCATACAGTGATAATGGGTGCAGTTGTGTGCAAAAAATATGGATAATTAAATAAGAAGATAATACAGCATGCAACAACTATGTTGAAGAAATGTGCATGCAAAAATGCTTATATGTTGTAGCCACCCAACAAGAAGACATTAAGTGGCTGATTACAGATAATTAAATTGAATTGAACATATACATGGAACCAAAATATCAAATAATAAGTTCCTACATAGAAGAAGCCGACAAGTTAGAACAACTAAGAAAAAGACACCCCTATCCACATGCAAGTCAAGAAGAAGAGATAGAATGGGGATGATTAGAGATCCTAGATAAAGTTGAACTAGAACCCTTAGAATTAAAGGTCCTATCAACAATGCTTGAATATGATTTTTTGAATAATTAGAAGTTGATTATAATTAATAAAAACCTAGACAAAGAGCAAAAGAAGAAGTTATTGGAAGTAGTCAATAAGTGGCCAACCACATTCGCATGGTCTTATGATGAGATCTTAGGAATTAATCCTATAATCTATCAACTTGAGATAAATATAGATCCAATGGTAAAACAACAACACCAACCAAAAAGAAGGCTAAACCCAAAACTCAAAGAAGTAGTTAAGTAAGAGTTGGAAAATTACAAAAGGTTGAATTCATATATCCCATTTGTTGGTGACCATTTGGGACATGACCACCAATGAGTGTCCTCAAACAGGATTTAGGTGCTTGCTGGTCTCTGGCAACACCAAGGCCCAGATACCTCCAAATAGACTTAGTAGTTAATGTGAGTATGTGTGTGTGCTGTTGCAGTGTGCGGTTGTGAAAAATGAAACGATTGCGTTGTGTGTAAACTACAAATGACTTATCTTAAAGAGATTCGGCCAACTTTGCCAAGTACTGTGAGTTATTGAGAGTTTTTAATTTTTTCAATTGCCTAGTCTACATGGTCCTTATAATACCTACTTGTAACAAATAAAATTTTGTAAAAACATTTGAGCACAACTCTGCGAATCTACTTCTAATTTTCCCTAGAGAAAGAGATAGTTCCATAAGAAAACTAGAAATAGAGCAAGATTCAATGGAAATAGATAGAAAAGAAAGTAGATTTGTGTAGACCTCAAATATTTAAACAAGGTAAAATGACATGAGTAAACACTTCACAATAAAGCTACCCCAAATTCAATATCTATGAATTATTCAAACTTCCAAGGCACAAATAAACAATTTCTTCAAGACAATCCTATTATGCTACCAAACATTGCTGCGTAAACTACCACGTACGAGACTCCATTTTGGCTAGATAATGGATGTCAAAAATTGCATTCAACAGAACCTTCAAAAGACTTGACAATTTCTGATTGAAATACCATAGAGATTCACTTTAAGGATAAAAAGAAGCTATTCTAGTCCCATCAAAATACCAAATATTTTCTGAACCCTCTTGACTATTGAATCATTCAACGGCATGACTACAAGCAGAGGCTCTTTTACAACGATCTAAATAGCAATTCTTATACGTTGCACAATAACCAAATTCACTACTAAAATGCTCTTAAGGCTTTCAAGCACAAGTGCTTCTATGACAAAATTTTAATAGAAATTTTCTATCGGGCAACAAGAACAATAAGAGCAATCTAAAAATACTAAAATTACTTGCCAAGGATGATACTATCTAAACCACTAGCTAAACAATTTAA
>MNCI01022218.1:184259-212688 GCA_015680685.1 Gnetum montanum
GAAGCCTTTTTATAGGGCACAAAATCTCATTGAAAGGAATAGAGGTAGATCCTGACAAAGTTTGAGTCATATAGAATATCAATCATAGGCTATAGACTATCAAGGATGTTCAATCATTTTTAGGTAATATGAGGTACTACAAAAGGTTCATAGAAAAATTTTCAAAAATTGTCAAGCCTCTAACTAAGTTAACCAAGAAGGATGCACAATTTTAATGGATTGAACCATGTGAAAAGGCCTTTGAAAACTTGAAATAAAAGTTGATTAAGACACCAATTCTAAGAGCTCTAGATTAACCCAAGTGATGAGTGGTGAGGTACCCCTACACTCAACCATGCGAAATGAGCATAGCATGCACGATCCGGTTGAACTCCGTAGACTAAATGCCTAAATGCCCCATGGAACACTTGGGGTTAATCATTCGTTGTCTTCCCAGACTTACTTGTTGTTGTCACGGTGTATGGTTAAGTAAGTCCGAGGTATATGATTTTTTTGGTCTTTTATAGTTTTATGTCTTCTACGCTAAGAGCAAAGGGTTGAGAAACTAACTCTAACTAATGTACTAAGTCTAAATTAACTAGTGTCAGCATCCATTCCCACTTACCGTAAACACCCTAAACTGTGCAACTATGGCTACCAAACGCTAATCGTTACTGGGATCACCACATGTAACACACGTGCACAAAGTGGTCGTACTGAGGCACCTAACTAGCCTAAGTGTGATGAGCAGTTGATTCCTTGACTAGCTGTACACATCTGTAGATGCTTGTAATCAAGTCGTACTCGTCCCATGTTCTAGGAGATAAGGGAAAGAGAATCTAATCGCGATGAGTAGCCGATTCCTTAGTTAGCCGTACACATTCGTCAATGCTCATAACCAAGTCGTACTCATGCCGCGCTAAAAATAGGTAATAAATAACATGTAATAAAATCTATCCATGTACTGCAAGGTTTATCCACAAAGCTCGTCTTTATTTCTGTACACAACTTGCATTCAGGTACAAAGCTGCTCGAATAAAGAACCATTCACTTGGGGACTCCTACTGTGGGCACATGGAAAATATTCTATCTCTGGGGTGAACAATCTACCAGAGCTTCGCTACTTTTAGCCTAGGATGGAAAATGAGGAGAGTGCCACCTCTTATTTATAGATTTGGCGATGGACCGCGATATCGCATACATGATATAGCGGCTCATGCGATATCGCATCTCATCATACCTCCATGACTGAATGAAAACTCGTCCTCGAGTTCCTTACAATAATATCAGGTAGGTATGGAATTATTGAGGGAAATGAAACTAATGGGATGACATGTGAACGAATCATTATTACAAGACTTGACAAAAATGGTGTTCATGACAACAAGGGTGAACACCTTATTATAATGACATCAGGCCTTTGTTGGCAATTGAGAGAAAGAGAGAGAAAGAAGTGTTGTTGTGCTACCAACGCCAAAATTACGCCTTCGTTGTCCATCTGTAAGTGCGCCATCGATCTTGCTCCTTGCATAGCTGCTTCAACGCTGCTCCATTCTAAGTGTTTGCTCTAGATCCAGTCCATTGTTGCATGTCTGCCATCTGCACACACAACACAATCATATATTAGCAAGGGTAATTAAATCATCATGCAATTGATACCTTGCTTTGATGTAAGTCCATTGGATAGGTGGTGGTATGGCTAATATGGATCTAGGAATATATTAAGGATGACTACCGAAGGTGTAGGGGTTAGGAAGAAAATTAAAAAATTTCGAGGCAGGGAGAAAATTGAAAAAATTAGGCCCTGTACCCCCATGACTAATTACGAACCTCCGATAGTGCTAGAATGGAGAAAGAAAAGGAGTAAGAAAGAAAGATAGATAAAAAGGGACAACTATGGCATCGAAGAAGTGGATGTCAAGATGGAAATAAACAAAATAAAATTAATTGTAAAATGTTAAGGGAAAGAATTTAACTAATGCTCCAAATAGAAATGTCAGTGGGTCCTCCCCAAAGCAGGCTCATGCCCTTAATGCCCTGACAAACCCACATTCAAAGAGTCTGTAAGCCCTGGGAATGTCCATTGGAACAAGAGTTAAAGTCTTAACCACAAGAATTTACAAAAAAGAAAACAATGCATCAACCAAAATATATACACTAATGATACAACCGTAAATGAGGTGAATAATAGAGAGAAGGATGGAGAGAAGAGAAATGGAATGGAATCCCAACAAAAAGGTGGTGTACAGCCCCTTGTGTGTTTGATGATTAATGTGACTTGGAAAATCTCATTCCAACTTCAGCCTCAAACCAACCACATCTAGTGACTTCGCATCAATGCATTCGGTTCAACCATCCACTTGGGCAACAAAAATGTATGCTTCAAGAGTTACCACTATTCCGATGATACAAAGGAGAGAATGGGAAGTGAGAAGGGCCTTAGTTAGAGGGAACACTTTAGGTTCCATAACCAATGCTTGTAGCACAAATATATATTTCGTCTAAGGTGTGTGCTTTGAAATCTCACTTCTTCTTCTTCTTCTTCTTTTTGTGTTTTGTTTTTTTATGTGTGAGAACCACACCATGCAAAGACTTCTTATTTTTAGTCTCAACTTCCGATAATTGGGTAACATTAGAACGGCAAGAAAACTCAAGAAAAAACATTCAAGCACCCAGGAAAATAACCAACACAAAAGCATCAAGTTCCTTTGAAATCACACCCTTTTCAATCCATGAGTCCTTCCTTAGTTTGAGAAATCCCCAATCACCGATTCATTTAAGTTCTTATTAAGAAGGGACTATACATTTCCAAGCTAGGAGAAACCATAGAAATTGGTGGATGGATGGATGAAGTGGTCTCATTGCCTACCATATCAAAAGAAACATACCCTAGTGTCAAGATTGTGACTTAAAGGTAAAAACCAAACATTAGCAATCAATATTAAAATAGTTCATACCATCATGAAGAACGCTTATTATGGGACAAACTTACAGGGTGGAACACACACACATACACACACAAAATGGAAAAAGTATAACGATGTTGTAAAACAAAAACTATAAAAGTTAAAGAAAGTTGTAAAACAAAAACTTAGAAAAGTTAAAGAAATTTGTAAAACAAAAAATGTGTAAAAAAAAAACATTGTAAAACAAAAACATGTAAAACAAAAACTTAAAAGAACTGATGGCCCCATATGATTAGCATAGGTGGCCATCTCCCCCATGACTGAGTTGTAAGGGAGAGATCCAAAATAATGAGCGTTTGTTTGAATTTTGTAGAAGTGCCCAACTTCTCCCAATTGATGATCTTAGATTGAGGGGTGGAAGTTGGTGATGCTCATATTTCAATGTGTCTATGCCTTCGTTGTTGGCATGGGTTTCCTCAGTTTTTTCCATGCACATTTTTCTGCTCCTTTGAGCTGTCAACCATGGGGTGTCTACTACTGGTTGTGTGGTTGCTACATACAGGCATCTTTGGTTCAAAGTTTCATAGGCACACATGTTACATGAAGCCATTTCCTCCATGTCATCACCTGATGAATCACTGTATGTGATGCATGGAACTTTCCTCTTCTCGATCTTTCCACATATGTTTATCTTCAAAATTTCCAAGGAAAGATGGCGGATCCTAAGGCATGCGTCTACTGTACTAAGCCACACCCTCCTCATTATAATTGGGAAGTCCCCTTCATTGTTGTTCACTTCAATCACCAGAAAATCAGCTGGGTAAGACCAACCATACATAGTGATGATGATGTCCTCCAACAATCCCAAGGGAATGGTGATGGACTAGTCTGCCAGCTCTAGTTGAATGTTGCTCTTCTTGAGTTGGGGCAGGTTCTAGGCATGATACATTTCTCATGAAATTAAGTTGACTCCAAAACCTGAGTCAAGAAGAGCCTATGTGGTTTATTTCCGATGATTTGCAAATATATTAAGGAACTCCCAGAATTAGATAGTTTCCTAGGAAGGTGGCCTACCTTGATCCAGTCAGTTACAGTATGCGTTAGCATAACCATATGCGTTACGCTCTGATTTTGGACAGAAGGGTGCTCCGAAGTGTTAGATGGTGGAGGAGTGTACATGGCCTCAACCACTTGTTGTTGTGAGAGTTTGTCTAGGCTTTTGGTTCTGAAGTAAGGTATTCTCTTTTTACAGTTGTCAGAACTAGCAGCAGGTTGGATATTTACAGCTCTCGCAGCGTGACGTTGCTACGGTTGAGGAGGAAGTTCCCCTTGCATTGTTGGAGCAGGAGGTGTTATGGGAACTACTTATGGTGGAAGAGGTGTGGATGGATTAGGAGGATGGAAGGAGTGTGAGATGTCTCCCGGAGGAGAAGGAGTCCTTCTGAAGTACTCCCGAACTTGGTAGTGATGGTTGGAGGTTGCGTGACCCATAGAGTCACTTGGAGAAAATGGTTGCTGCACATAATAACCATAAGGATCGGGCTACTGGTAAGGGTACTGTTGTGTTGGCAGTGGCATCCCCCATGACTATCGGTACTGCCACTACTGATGTTATCCGATGGGCTGTGGTGGAGTTCCACTTGGATAATACGTTAGTGGTTGGTGGAACTGCCTTGGGTTACCTTGTGGATAAGGCAACCTTCAGGGTGTTTTCCATTGGTTGAGTCTTGGATTAAGCGCATACACCCCAGACTCCTGTAGATGTGAGATAATGGGGCAACATCCCTTAGGATGTTCATAGTAGCAGACCCCACATCCACTATCATCGTCTGAATCAGAATCTTCAGCCACATCAGAGTTAGTGATTTTTTCCTTACCCTTGTTATGTGCAGGGCCTAAATCTCTCCACTTTTTCTTACCTTTGTCACTACTTGGTTCAACCTTAGACTCTTCTACAATTTTTAAGATTGTTTCAATTCTTAAGTCTAAGGAATCCCACATTTGGTCTACTTTGGCCGATACCTTGGTTGTTAACTTCTGGATAGGCAAAGTTTTCTGATTCACCAACTCTTCGATTGGTGACTTATCCTCTTCATCACAAAATTTCACTCCCCACTTTCAAAGGGAGGGATCGGGGTTGTACTCTTCCGCACTTTCCCTTTTTCGTAGCTCACCCTCTTCATTTGCTACTTGC
Organism: Gnetum montanum; assembly: GCA_015680685.1. Lineage (NCBI taxonomy): Eukaryota > Viridiplantae > Streptophyta > Gnetopsida > Gnetales > Gnetaceae > Gnetum > Gnetum montanum. Next base: position 189,339 of record MNCI01022218.1, read on the forward strand.
TCCAACAAGCTACGTACTTCATGGGCTCTAAGTTGTGAAAGTCTCCCTTGGGCATAAGTCCCAAGGGTTCATCTAGTTTCATTCCCTAGCCCATCCACGATGTGGCAAAGTTGATCCCGCTGAGCATACCCATGGCCCGGGCAACGATGTAACAATGTGTAATAGCGGGCCATGATAGCATCCAAGGGTTCGTGTATACCTTGCTTCCAACCTTGGATCTACTTACGCAAATTGGACACTCTGGAGTACGTTTGATACTTTTTGTTGAACAGTTCTAGCATCGTACTCCACCTCCTAATGGTTTCTGGTTCTAAGGACCGGTACCAGCTCTCTGCTTCTTTGGTGAGTGTCCTTGGGAACAACTTAAGTTTCTTCCACTCACTATCTATATTCTGTAAGGTGTAGGCATTGTCGAATGCCTATAAATGATTTTGTGGATCAACATTGTATCCCCCTTCAAACCGTGGGATGTTGTTCATGTCTAATCGTTTGATCCGGCTATCCTTTAAATGCCTTGTGGGAATCCTAACTACCTCTGTAATGTCAAGCATACTTTAGGTTGCAAGTAGGGGCTCATCATGATCGTCTCTTTCATGACGCCTATGATGTCTGTGTTGTTCCCTACTCTCTCTACGTCCTTGCCCTTGTCCTCTCTCTCGACCTTCCTATCAAGGTTTTTCATCCTTTTTACTTTTATCCTCACCTTTATGTTCATGGTGGCTATGCCCAAATGTGGAAGGAGATGATGAATGATGTGAAGAAGGGGAAGAAGAAGGGGAACCATCGTCGTGGTGATGTTTCTTGCCTTCTCTTCAGTTACTACAGCCCCGATCTTTGTGATGATCAAAGTGCCCATCCTTAGCATGAGTGGTTGTTCCTTCTATGAATAGCTGGTGTTCACGGGCATCAGAACCAAGGATATGTATCGTTGATCGTAGGTTCTAATACTCGTCCTCCTTACCATCGTTAAGAGGGGGAACATCATTTGTTAAAGAACCTATGATAAAGGGCTCCTCATCTCCTATTTCGCTAAGGATGTGTGGGGCTTTTCCCTTCAACAATGTATGTTGACTCTCCTACCTTGTGTCCCTCATATGTTGTAAATTTGTGGGATGATAATCCCTCATGTCAGAATCTGCCGCAACGTATCCGACATAAAGTTCTATCATGCCAGTCTGTGCCAAAGCACGGAGAAGCATGTTAGGGACAACACGATCTGGAGGTAACACTATGTTACCAAACAAATCTCTCCAACACAATTGTTCATCTTGATGGAGGATAAAGGTAACATCAGACACATACTCATCGGGATGAGTATATGTCACCCTATATTGCTGAGGACTTGGCTGATTTTGATTATGCTTTTTATCTTGCCGACTATCTCGTGTGTGGTCCTTAGGTGGTGACTTGCTCTTATGAGAAGAAAACATTTTGATCAGTGTGCTAATTTCACCGTTATATAAATTTTTCTTTGATTAACCTGAAGGTTCGTTAAGGCTCACAATGATGTGAGTGATATCCCTTATGTTCTATTCAACGCACAAACACTTAGTCCCTGGCAACGGTGCCTATGATGAGTGGCGAGGTACCCCTACACTCAACCATGCAAAACAAGCGTAGCACGCATGATCTGGTCAAAATCCACAGACTAAATGCCTAAATTCCCCATGGAACAATTGGGGTTAATCATTCATTGTCTTCCCAGACTTACTTGTTGTTGTCATGGTGTATGGTTAAGTAAGTCCGAGGTATATGATTTTTTTTGTCTTTTATGGTTTTATGTCTTCTACGCTAAGAGCAAATGGTTGAGAAACTAACTAACTCTAACTAATGTCCTAAGTCTAAATTAACTAGCGTCAGCATCCATTCCCACTTACCGTACACACCCTAAACTATGCAACTTTGGCTACCAAACGCTAATCGTTACTGGGATCACCACACGTAACGCACGTGCTCGAAGTGGTCATACTAAGGCACCTAACTAGCCTAAGTGTGATGAGTAGCTGATTTCTTGACTAGTCGTACACATCCATAGATGCTTGTAATCAAGTCGTACCCGTCCCATGTTCTAGGAGATAAGGGGGAGAGAATCTAATCGCGATGAGTAGCTGATTCCTTGGTTAGCCGTACACATTCGTCAATGCTCGTAACCAAGTCGTACTCATGCCATGCTAACAACAGGTAATAAATAACATGTAATAAAATCTATCCATGTACTACAAGGTTTATCCACAAAGCTTATCTTTATTGCCGTACACAACTTGTGTTTAGGTACAAAGCTGCTCGAATAAAGAACCATTCACTTGGGAACTCCTACTACGGGCACATGGAAAATATTCTATCTCTGGGGTGATCAATCCGCCAGAGCTTCACTACTTCTAGCCTAGGATGGGAAATGAGGGGAGTGCCACCTCTTTTTTATAGGTTTGACGACAGACCGCGATATCATGTACACGATATCGCAGGGACGACATGATATCGCATGGGATGCGATATCGCGACGGCCACAAGATTGCATCTCATGACCAAGCCTTTTCATATCATGACAGATTCTTCGAACTATGCATTGGGTGTGTTGTTGACACAATTAAATGACTAGAAAAGGTGATACTATATTCATTGCACTAGCAAAAGCATCACTAGGACACAACGTAATTACACCACAACAAAAAAGGATCTCATAGTAATGATGTATTCATTAAAAAATTTAGACATTATGTGCTTAGATACTTTATCTACGTCCACACTAATCATAGTTTCATCCATTTTCTAATGAACAAACCAATGGTCAATTCTTGGATGATTAGATGGTTTATTATCTTGCAAGAGTTCAAGATAACAATGATTGACAAGAAGGGCATAGAGAATGTTGTAGCTGATCAATTGTCAAGACATATATGGAACTCACAAGACCATGCAAAACCATTGTCAAACCAATTTCTTGATGAAAACTTATTTACCAATACTTTCATGGTTACAAACTCAACAAGAAAGTCATGGAAAAGTGATTATCTAACTTATCTAACAATACAAGAGCTTCCTATTAAGTGGAGCAAGAAACAGAAATAGAAATTTTGTCATAAGATGAAAAGATACATGGAAATAAATGGAAATCTTTACAAGATTGCCAATGGATTAGTCCAATGGTACATACTAGAATGTGATCAACAATGGATCCTATAGGATGCACATGAAGGCCCATGTGGAGACCATTGTGTAGGATGCTGGACAACACTAAAACTAATGATGGTAGGCTACTTCTAGCCTACCTTATTCTAAGATGTCCATAATGACTAGAAATGAAGAGTCATAGCAATGGATACATCCAGTAGAACTATTTGATATATTGGAAATTAATTTTATGGGTCCCATCATGCCAATGTCAAATGGAAAGGCCTATATAATTGTGACCATGGATTATTACACCAAGTGGGAAGAAGCAACAATAGTCAATGGTTGTATAGCCAACAAAACTACCAAGTTTTTTCAACAACGTGTGGTAAATTAGTTTGGAATTCCAAAAATGCAAATCTCCAACAATTGGACTCATTTTTCTAGTGCTACTTTTAAGAACTTCATGCAATAGCTTGGGGTAACCCATAAGTTGACCACACCATACCATCCCCAAGCCAATGGTCAAGTAGAAGTAACTAACTATGAAATCAATAGAATATTGACTAGGATAGTTAGTAGATTTAAAAAATATTGGAGCATACATTTGAATGATGCTCTATGGGCCTATAGAATAACATCGAAATTACCCAATGGTTATTCACCCTACGAGCTAGTCTATGGTAAGCTACCCATGCTACCAATCTAGGTAGAGCTTTAAACTCTAGCTACTAGTAGTCAGCTTGGCCTAAACTTGAGCTTTGCCCATAGAGAGTGCCTAATGAATCTTAATCTATTACAAGAGAATAGGCTAGTAGCACTTATGAACAATGAGATCCACAAGAATTGCTCCAAGCATAGGCATGATGCTTGTATAAGACAAGTAGTGATACAACAAGGTAACAAGGTCCTTTATTATAACCACAATCATGTCCAACAAAAGGCCAAGTTTCAAATGCTATGGGAGGGACCCTACCTCATTCAGGCAACTTACCCTTCTAGTGTCATGCAAATTCACCATCCATTTAGCTCACATAAGCTTATTCTTATAAACATCTAACATGTCAAACTTTCTTGTCAATATTCCAACTCTGCTAGGGATTACACCCAATTTGTCTAAATGTCCTCTAATTATTCACTCTTCCGATTGATTAATCCTAATCATAGTTGTGGGGGTATCCACTAGGACATGTAGGTACCTTCTAAATTTTCCACTTTGTTATTATTTTTCTACTTTCTTGATATATTTCTCTTTTCTTTTATACTTTTTCATTTCTTAAATTTATGATATTCTTTGATATTTTCTAATTATTTAATAATTCTTCATTCCTTTTATCTTTCTAATTCTTGATATTTTCTCTAATTTTTCATTTTTCTCATGTTTTGTTATGCTATTACTTGTACATATTTTTGTCAATTTTTAATAAAGGACATCAAATAAAGCAAGATATAGTCCCAATAAGATGAAGATTTCTCTATATTATTGATCATAAGGGACTAATTATCTATATACTGAGACCACAACATCCATCAATCCATTTCAACAATAAGAGGTTCTTACCATGGTCATAATGATATTCTTCTTATAACAAAAATAAGAATAAACTTGTGGTCATTATGCCTAGACAGAAGAGTGAAGAACTATGTGGTAATGACAAGGGTGGGACATCAAGGAAATTCATGAGTTCTTTGGGATTATTGCTATGAAGTCTATCATGTTGTTAAAATTGTATTATATCCTTGTAGATCTAACGAAAAATGAAAGTGTACAATAAGTCTTGCATTACCATGTCATTGGAAAGACATGTTACCCATGCCTAAAGGTAGTCCTCTAGTAAGGTCAACATAATTAAAATAAAATCCAAGCACAAATTAAATTTCTAGGGGTTCCACTAGAAAGACATGTTACCTATGCCTAAAGGTAGGCATCTTCTCAAGAACCTAATAATAATAATAATAATAATAATAATACTGCAATGAATAAACTCCTCCCTTGGACAATATGCCAAGTGGTAATGCTCTTTGCAATACTGGTAGTTTTATAGTTGTGAACCCAAGAGATGAAACAATACGATGTCACTAGAAAGTGGTATAGGCTTAGTTTGAACCTCAAACAGAAGGGCTAATGATTACTTGAACCACCAATTATACACAAGGATTCATTATGCCTATGGTAAGATACCTCACATCTTATTTTTAGCAATCCTTTCCACATGTCATCTCATCTCATTGTATATTTAGTCATAACCTTATGATCTTATGTAATATAGTTTTATTTTCCCAATTTGGTGATACTAATATGTGTGTTTTGCTAATAGGTATGTCTTACATTCAACTCCTTAAGTTCCTAAGGACATTTTTAGGTGTGATTATAAAAGGGCACTAAGGCCTAGAGCCTACTTTGAAAATGACTTACTTGTATGACTCTTGTATTTCATAATTTTCATCCAATTCCACATCATCTTATGCCTTCCAAGATCAATAAAAAATCTAATAAATACTTCCCTTGGTTTCAAAAATATATCTGTGTACCTATAACCCTACATCCATCTTCTAAACACTTAATAAACTTTCATAGCCTAAAATTCCTTCTTTATGAACTTTAAACAACTAGTTCTTTAAATTTGAGCATCATGGCTACTCTCAAATCATATGGAATTGCTTACTATCTTCTAATCACTCTATTTGACTCATTTTTCCATGAGAAATTACTCACAAATTTGAAATTTTTTAACGTGACGTTGCTGCGATGTATGAGCTCCTTAGATTGATATGATGTCATACCAACAATGTTGCAATTATAAAAATACTATATATATGCACAAGAAGTTGGTGAACTTTTCATTCATGCTATTTGCGACAAGAGAAGTTTTTGTTGTTTTCCTTTTGAGCTCTGACAAGCTAACTTCCAAAGCCCATAACTTTATTCCTACTACTCTGATTTTTGAAATTATTGATTCTTGTTGATCCCAGAGCACTATCGTGGGGGCAACATTAAGGAACTTTGAGCAATTTTAGTCAAAATTTTCAAAAAAGTTTCTAAGACTAGAAGATAGTCTAAGGGTAAGTAAGATGAAACACTAATGATATTATCATGAATTAAGTATATCTAAGCCACATTATTCAGTGAATCCTTCTAATAAACCATTCTAATTCTAAGGCATTAAAAGCAAGAAGATAATAAGTATGGGAGGTCATAAAAATTAAAGATGTGGCCTCTAAGGGATTTTTTATGCAAATTTTTCTAACTTTGCAATCATAGTATGATAAGAACTTAATCTAACCAAGGGTATGAGCAAGGTAAAAAACTATTAAGAATTGATATGAACACTCTAATAATTTCAAAACCCTTGTTGATTGTAGATGGTCTTGAAAAGACCAACAGAAGAAGGACCTTCCCAACATGATGTCAAAGACTGAGAGGTCATGGGAGAGGCCAAACTAGATAATAGAATCCACCAATAGAGAATGTAGAGCAGGAATCTCAATCTTTCAATATTCATCAATAAATTCCTACTACTAAATACTTTGTCCAAGTAAAGGCAGAAGTAACACAAGCACTTGAGCAAGGGCAGCACCTCACACTATCACCAAAATGCCTTTGGGCCATCTAGGAAAAATCAATCATGTCCACAGTCATTGTTGAACTAAATTTTGGCCCTTTCATGGAGTTTTCTCCAAAAGCTGTAAGGACACAACTTCAATCATATCCTCTATGGCCTACATTTTCAACCAATGATGAATGGTATTTAGGGGAAACTCTTTAGTTTTGGAAAAATAAACAAGCTAATGCCACTATGAAAATAGAAGGAGTTTCATTGTCATACTCTATAGAGATAATAGCTAAAGCCCTTAATCTACCAAATGAAAGGGCTAATGTCACACAAATCTCCACAAGGTCTAATATATATGCAAAAGGATTGTGGCTAGAAAGAGCCTATAGTAAGGAGGACAAGAAATATAGTGAGCTAACTGCAAAGAAAAAGTTTTATTTTAAGAGTGGAACCTATCATCTATTCCCAACCAAGAGGATTAAAAAGATATCAACTTATGTAGCTAGAGGAAGCACCATTCTGATAGGAAAATTCAATGCCAACATCGCCCATCTCTACTTCCTCAAAATTCAAAGGTGGTTCAAAGAGAAGAAGGTGGGGAAACCAACACTGCTATTTCCTTTCCTAATCAGGAAGTTGTGCAAATAGGTAGGAATCTTGGATTACACAAATGACATTTTGAGGAAAGCTAAAAATGCTTCATACACAAGAAGTTAAAACCAATGTCCTTAAAAAAGGATCAGCTAGAAAAGAAAGCAAGGATTGAAGAAGCTATAGGCTCAAATCCTACTAATACTATCTAAGTTATTGGCCAACAATAGCAATCAAGACCTAGTAGTTATCCACCAACTAACTAGTAATAATAAGAAAAATAGCAACAAGTTCCACCACCATTACTGTAGGACTATAGACCTTCAATCAACCATCTACAATAGATTGAAAACACAATAAGCTAGGGAACAAGAGAGAGGCCAATCTCTACAAGGTCAGAGAGAATATAATTAGGTCCACAATTTTAATAGACCCTACAAGTGGGAAAATTTCATTGTAGTCAGGAGGAGGGAATGATTGGTCACAACAAATCTAAGAAAATGCTACAGTGTTCCAAGTGATGATGAAAATAGGAGAAGGAGCTACAGTGGTGGTTATGCAACATCAAGATGCAGTGAAAGCTGCTAAAGTGATCACAAATCACATGAAAGAGTTCTTTAATGTCCCTATTATGTTGCTAGCCAATATTTTGGAGAAAGAGATGCTAAAATGCTTGCTAGTACCTTGATGAATCTTGCTAAATATGAGGATATACTAGACAAATTACTATAGATGGGAGAGGTCATGTAGAATCTCTTTAATATCCCCAATGATATCACTATAGTACAGTCTAAGATAATTACCACCAAGGGGAAGTTGATCATGGCTAAGGCTAGAGAAAATCATGCTAAAATGAAGTTCAAAAACTACAAGAAGAGCTAGCCATCCTAAGATTAGCAAGAAGAGATTCGATGTAATTTTTAGCACCTAACCAACTAGAACAATTCAAAATAGACCATATGAGGTACCTCATTGATCATAACATGAATATGGAGAGACAGAGAAGGAGAATGTGGTACAAGATGCATCAATGGCAGAAGCACAAACATGTGCACATGCCAAAGCATTTATCACCTTGCAAGAGGAAAATAAATAATTAGATGTTGATAATTCTTAGTTGACCAACATTGAAAGAATGTTCTCGAGGAAAGCATCCAACAATTTAGAGAGTGGTTAGTTTGTGTCAACTAGGACATGAGACACTTGGCCTATGAGAATAGAACCTTGTAAATGGAAAAGGCCTATGCAATTAAACAAAAATCTACAATTGAAATGAATGTGTGGCAAAATGGGGCCAAGAAGCACAAACAACTCAAAGATTATTGCAAAGATCATGTGGGCATGTACAACCAATCAATGAGAAAGAAATCTAGATAACCAAAGCTAAAATTAGCTCTATTTCTACATAGAATCCTAATTGGCAACCAATCTTAGATAGTTTATCCCATGTCTACCAAGTGAAAATCAAGAATAAAGACCTACAAATTGAAGACCTCACAAAATACATGGGGTTAGCAAATCTCTACTATGCTAACTTGGCCATGTTAATAATAGTTAAGCCTAGGAATGAACTAGAATAATAGGTAGTAGTAGTTTATGCATTATATGAGAAAGAATTTGTAGGTAGAAAAGACGATATCCAAAAACTACATGTGACAAATTCTAAACTTAAAATTTTGAAAGCAAGCTACTAGGGCCAAAATGATGTGGTAGATAACTTAGCTCATAGAATGTCTAACTATCAAAAGCTAAGAAAAACAACCAAGGCTTTTGAGGAAGAATGATGGTAGTTTGTGGCATGGTACATGAAAGTCAATAAAATGTTTCTACAATTGCCATGCTCATGGGATGTACCTACTCCATCACACATTGCTCAACAAGCATGAATAGTACATGATCATAGGATAGAAGAGGAGAAGGTTCAATCATTGCTAAATAGATATCAATTCAAGAAGCTTGATGATAAGGGAAAGTAGCAAATAAAAGAGCCACCACCATTGGGAACATAGGCTACATCAATCTACTTTAATTTTTGTTTTTGTTTATCATATAATTATGTTAATTTTGTAAAGACACCACTACGACATTCTAATTCATGTGAATTTTCAATCAGTCATGTATATTCAAATCTACATCGCATTTTTTTAAGGGACTCATTCCTCATTTTGTTTTAACTCATGGATGAGTTTTCAATTAGTCATGGGGGGATGATGAAGTTAAATTTAATCATGTTATGACATCATAGCAATGATTTTGTATCAATGATTTCATTGATACAATGTCATCACTCATGTTACATCATCATTGACACAATGTCTCGGGATGTGTGTAGCCCTATAAATATGACACTTAAGTGCAAAATCCAACAAATTTTCATTAACACCCTTAGGTATACTCTTGCACTTTGTTTTTGTAGACTTAGCAATAGAGCAAATGCCCATAGTATGATGTTTGACAATTGACCAATGTCTTTATTTGAGTGGATTATACTTGGACATAGTTCATGAAGGAAATAAATATTATTCACTTAGCATAATTCTTAATATTTTCTTAGTTTAATACTTTACTTTTCAAAGAACTTTACTTTACATGTTATTAGTAAGTAGTATGGATATGACTAGATTTAGGCATTAAGTGTAATTATTTGGCAACATAGTAGTGGTTTTACTTGGTATGCCCAGTAGTAATTCCACTTGGTAATCCCAATGATAGTTACATGAGTCCAAGATGTGAATAGTAGGCCAAGAATAGATGTCCATCACTATAGGCTAGATTAGACTTACATCTTTGTTACTAGTTAGACTTAGCACATACTTCTATTTTCTCTATTTTTACTACTAGGAGTGTTAGTGGCCTTATAACATCAATTATCATATGCCTCACTAAGAGCTAAGCCATACACTTATACCTCACTAGCTCAAAGTGGGAAGATAGTGATCATGAGCTTAAACTCAATTACTAGCATATCAACATTGTCCATCTACAGATTGTGATCGAGTCACATGTGAACACTTATGACTTGTATGATTGAGTGTTGGATGCTCCACTACTAATCACATGCTCTTTGTAGAACTAGTTTTTACTCTCTTACCTACCCTACTCTATATGCTAGGTTATGTATCATCTAAGTCATACATGAATCTAATATGTTTTAATTTGCAAAGTTTAGTCAAGTAGAATCCTTTTATAGAATCTACTTTTGGTTCTATGAACCTCCTCTACAAGTTGATGTGGCAAACGTACTATAATAAATCCTTTTTTAAATTCAAATTGACTATTTTTCTTAGAACAAGGATTCCATTTGGCATTCAACAATTTATTCCAATGCTCATTAAGATGAAACTAATCCTTAATCTCTATGATTTCATTCTTAACAATCTTGTCTTAGCTTATAGATAGAAAAAGTGTACATTAAAGCCAATAAGCTCTATCTCTGATTTATAACTTAATCATCCTACATAATGCCCTAATTTAATTCAAAACCCTAGCTCTTCCAACTTAAAAATCAACAAAACAAAATATTTTAGGATGGTTTACATAGTTTTAAAACTCTTACCCTAAAAAATTCAATTACTAAACCTTCAATGTACATAGTATCTCTACTAAAAATTCTTCAAAATTTCTCACTTGGGGCATGCCTTACCAAAAATACAGCACATTGAATCTTAGCTCCTTCTTATAGCAAGTTCAAGTTTTTGAGAAGTGAATGTTAAGCCCTATTACATTAATGACTAAAGTATTAACACAAATTGATAGTCCTTAAAACCTTCATACTTAAAAATGAAACTTGAAGAAAAAAAAAATCTAATCCTTCTATCATTTTTACAAACTCATCCCTTAGAACTTTTTCAACTTAAGGCTTATTATACGTAGTACAAAAAATATAGCTTTGATTCATTATCTACTACAAATCTCTTAAATTCTTGTGAAACATTAATGATAATATTTCTTGACTAGTGGTGCATATTTCATTTGAATTCATCATATTTCATAGGTATATTGAGCTTTCACTTCAAAGCCACAAAATATCGCATACAAATCTAAATCAATATTGTTCTATGCAAGTGGCTATTATTACAACAATAATTTTCCTAAATAAACAAAAAAACGTTCTTCATGAAACATTTATATACAATCACAAAAATAAGTAAAAGCTTAAATATTTTTACAAGGAAAATCCCTATAGCTCAAGGCTTAACAAGGATTAAAAACCCCTAGTCCTAAAATGTTTCAAATAAGCTAATTAAAACTAAGCTAATGAGACTAGATAACATTGTATATGAATTATGATTTTCTCTAGAATCTTTTGCTCTAAAGCTCCATCATACTAAAGTTTAGTCGTAACTTAAGCAAGTACAATACTCTGTTCTTCATTGTTCTACTCTTGGTCTTCCTTGGGATCTTCTTAACCTTCATCTTCCTTCAAATCTTCTTTCTCTTCATGTCCTTTTTCTAGGTTTTTGAGCCTTCCTTTAGTATTATCCTTATCTTGTTTAACTAAGACATCCTCATAGTTGAAATTTTAATCTAGATTTTTTAGATTAAAATTTTCCTTTAGTGAAAGATGTGAGCATTCTGGAATTTCAAGCCATTCTCAAAGAGCCAAGTAATAAATGGACAATTATAAGAAGCTCCATAGGTAATTTCCCTATAATATATTCCCTATACATGCTCTAGACAACATCTAGCCAAGTATGGGATAAAAGGCTTTTCCTTCATTTTGACTTTCTTTGGATCTACAAATAATCTTCTTAATATGAACCTTGACCTCCCAACCATGATTGTTGATGAAATAGTTAGTTTATGAATTTTATAGCTCAGCTTCTACTCTTTCTATAGTATGCAGGAAAGTAATTATGAAATACTGTGTACATATTTACATATTTGGTCAATAATTAGTGAGCTATTCTAAGTGGTTGGTTGCCCAAAATTATGTTTTAGATGAAGAGCATTAAATGGATAGCTTAACACCTATCAATCTAGTGAAGCAAGTTTGAAAGTATTTTCATCCACTTATTGCTTAATCCTTACTAGCCCAATCCACCTAGTTGAGAATTTGCTAACCTTATTTTTTCCTTTAACTTTCCATAATGAAATCAAATATCCTTCTCTAAATGCCTTCTATCCTAGTCAATTATCAAACCATCTCTTTATTAATGCTACATTATGTAAAATATTATTTCAAGCATCATCAATTTCAACTTCTCTTCTTAATCATAAAGCCATTACAACATGTTCCTTGTCTAATCATGAGCTATAATTTTTAATGAATTCTACCATTGAACATATAGTTATGTTAGATATTCAATCATTAATCCCATAAACTAAATTGAATGGTGTAGCCCCTATAGATCTTTTGATTCTAATCCTATCAATCCAAAGAGCTCATGCCATCTTCCTATATTATTATTCATAGAATGTTTGATATAAGAAATCAGCTTCTTATTAGTGGATTCTACTAAACTATTTCCCTGTGGGTAATAATGTGAAGATGAATAAAGTAATACCAACTTCTCTAAAGTCCCTCTTACAAACTCATCTAATTGGAAAGTTGTGCCATTATCAGTAACCAAGGATTCTAGCATCCCAAAATGATTTATCATGTATTGTTCAAGAAACTTAATTATGTCATAGGTTGTACCTTAGTGCTTTAGCTTCTAGCCACTTGATGAAATAGTTAATAGCTATTAAAATAAATCTATGTCCTCTTTTAGATGGAGTAATATCTCCTATAAAATCCAATCCCCACCTTTGAAAAGGGCTATAGATTATTACTGATTTCAATAAGGCATTAGCCCTTTTTAACTTTGTTCCATGAATTTGACACTTATGACAAGTTAAAATTTTGTCTTATAGATCTCTAAACATAGTGGGCTAGTAGAATCCATATCTCAATATATGTTGCATAGTGGTTCTAAGAGATTCGTAATGCAAGCCCTCATGATTATGAAATTTCTCTAGAATTTCCTAGATTTTTTGATTTGATGTACATTCGAATAAAATAGCTTTGAAATCCTTTCTATGTAGTGTTCCTTGAGTGTAAATGTACTTCTTGGTATTGATTATAAAAGCTTTATCCTTACTTTCTGATAGATTCTTATAAATTTCTCGACTAAAAAGAAATCTTACTATGTCGTCATACCATTTTTTAATCTCAGAAAGGGCTAACACTTCTTGCATACATTTTCTTGACATCATTCTAGCAAATTTCATATTCTCAACTATCTTACATGCTTATAGATTAAACCTAAACTATTGAATCTTGATTATCTAATTAGCTCTTTTGAGTCCAATTTCATTTTGTGATAAGAATTATCTTATGGCTTACTCTATAATCATAATATGAACCATGGTATTTTTCAAATAATACTTAAAATACCCCAAGGCTTTAATCATAGCAAATGCTTATTTTTCTAATTCAGAATAACTTCTTTCAACTCCTTTTAATTAGTAATAGAAAATTTGCTATTGGCTTTTCTTCAATTTCATATTTTTGTTTCAATATGTAGCTAATGAATCTATTGAGAAAATAGCATGTAGCCAAACAACTTCTCTTAATTTTGGTTTCACCAAATATGGGGCTTTAACATGGCTTTCTTTATTTGGTCTAAAGCATAAGTGACTCTTTAGGTTGTCTTACTTCAACATCCTTTTTCAAAATTTGTGAAAGTCGTTTTGTTATTTCTATAAATTTGGTTGTAATTTCTTTTTACAAAGTTTACTTTTCCAAAGAAAGATCTTAGCACCTTCCTATTTGTAGGATGTTTTGTACCTTGAATAACTTTAGTTATATCTTAATCAATAGCTATCTCCTTTTGATAAATTATATGCCTAAGTATGCTACCTAATTCTACTCTAAAAATACATTTTTTTCAATTTAAAGAAACATCAAATCTCTTACATTTGCTAAATATTTGCTATAAGTAAGATATATGGTCAAACTTATGTTTAAAAAAAAGCTATAATATCATCTAAATAAATGGAAATAATTTTCCCAATGAGACCTTTAAAATCTATATCCATAGCTCTTTGAAAAATAGCCCCTTCATTTGATAAGCCAAATAGCATTCTTTTATAGGCAAATGTTCCCCATGTAGCAATGAATGTTGTTTTAAGATTATCATCCTTGTTTACTATTATTTGGTTATAACCTAAAACTCCTTCCATGAATGAGTATAATTGACATCCCAATAGTTTTATCAACATCTCATCAATTCTTAGAAGTGGATACCTATCTTTAACTGAAGATTCATTTAAATTTCTAAAATCAACACATAACCTTATATCTCCATTATTTTTTCTAACTAGTATTAAGTTAACTATCCAAGTTGAGTACCTAATTAGATACTAGCACCTAATAAATTCTTGATTTTAGCTTCCATTACTAGTAAAAAACCTAGATTAAACTTCCTTAACTCCTATTTAATTACCTTTCAATCCTTTACCTTAGGAATTTTATCAATCATAATGTTAGAACTCTCAAATGATCATATGACCAAGAAAAACTATCTAGATTTTCTTTGAGAACTTGTATCATTTTCTTTTTTATATCTGGTTGAAGTTTTATCCCAATATTAAGGCACTTTGGAATATCTTGACATCCTAAATTTATTATTTCATAGGCTCAATCTTTTGGATTTTGAACATCTAATCATTTAAAAGTTTTTGTTTAAATCCTTCCTATAGTTGTAATAACTTTTGAGGTAGTCCTCTTCCTTTTGGTTTTAAATTGTCTTTATTATGAATGTGGCCTTTCAATTCCTCCATTATTTTGAGGAATAGAATTATTTGTGATTATCTTCAAAAACTTGAAAACATTCCTAATTATCTTTAACCATTAGTTTTGATTCTAATTCAATGACTACTTTGTAGCATTCAATTATCTTTGACAAGCCTTGAGTTGAAGATACCAATACAAGTTCATCAACCTTCTGATTTTTCCTCTTGGGATATTTTCAATCTTGTATTCCATAAAATTTTCAAGAAATTTTATTGCCATTTGCTTGTAAGTCCTTAGGAATAATATTTTAACACTACACTTTCCTCTAATTTGGTTACATATGAGTTTTGAACCTTATTTAACTTCTAACTTTAGGATTTTTTTCATGGGTCATTCTCAACCCCCTACACAAAGCTTCATATTTTGCTCTATTAGTAGTACAAGAAAATTATAGTTGTCTAGATTTTAATTCCACTAGATTTTCTAGGCTAATTATAACACTACCAATTCCCAATCCCCTAAAATTACAAGCCCCATCGAAGTACAACTGCCAAAATTGTTCTAATTGATTATTGGAATGTATAGTTTGTATTTCTAAGATTGATTAGGCTCCCAATTTAACTTCCATTATTTTTTCAATTCTCTAATTTTTTTCATCTGAAGTCACATTATTGATCATCAATGGCTCATTATATATATAAATCTGATTTGGCTCTCCCTTCCATGGCAACCACATATGTGAATAATCTATAGCTATGGATCCAAAAAAAATTCAACTACAACTTCTACTTAACAATAAGTTATAGGAATCTAAAATATCAACTACTTGGATGCTAACTCAACTTTTAATCCTTGGATCTAAAGCTAATTGGAGCAATATATTTGATAATTGGTCTATTATCTTGACTCCACTCTTATCAACTTGGATAATTTTCTTATCTAATTACTCTAGTTTTAATCCTAGTTGATCACATATTGCCAAGGACATTAATGCTGAAGTGGCTCCTAAATCAACTAAGAAAGGAGAAGCATTTGTTAGCCACAACATGTGTTTTGCTAATAGATTTATTATTATTATAAATATAGTTTGTAGCAACATCACCTACTTTCTTCTTGGTCTTAATTTCTTCTAAAATTCTTTTACAATACACTTCCATTTAAATTAATTGATATAAGTTAATATTGACTTTAATCCTCTTCAAATATTTGATTATTTCATACTTCCCTTAACCATACAATCCTAACTTCCTAAACATTATAGGGAGAGGATCCATTTAGCATAAAAACACATGGAATTTTCTACTGGTTAGCTCCAAAAATCATATTTTTAATTTTTTTTATGATGCTTATTCATAGTATAGAGACTATCACCTTTCTTTTTTATGGTTATTATCTATTGTTTACTATTTTTTTTATTTCATAATGATAATGATAATAGTGATATATAGAATATGCCCTCTATGTCTTTCTTTCTTTTTTTGGAAAATATATTAGCAAATTCCCATTCACTATTTTAGCGTGAGAATAAAAAGAATAGTTACTATTATTATTATTTTTATGGCTGGTAATTTGTTGTCCAAGATTCTACCCTCCAATTTAAGTAATTCTTAAAACTAAATATTGTCTTAAGCTACAAGATATTGCAAACTTCCAACTCTCTTAAGTGGTGTTGACAATTAGAAATTTAGATTTTCNGTAAAAAAAAAAAAAAGAAAATATATGTGTGATCACGTATGTTTATTTTCTTTCCATAAAATTAATCCACATGAATTATGATCAAAAGCCCTTTGGACCCTAGATACGCAATTCATCTACACTCATAGCTACTAAATAGATGGATGATGCATTTAATTGGTGTGCATTGTGTGAAGCATATAGTATTCTTAGGGATCATTAACTAATCATTTTAATAATAATACATTCTTCCCTATACCTTGAATGGATGGGTTACATTATTTATTTATTTTGTATATACCCTACCTTAGATGTCAAGTTAAACACCACTGTCCAACCTTACTTACACATATTTTTACTTCATCTTAATATCTTGAGGCATTGGACCTATGGGGGTTGAGTTGCACAACATATGAAGGTTTTCAATGATGTATGCACCATTTGTAACTATGTACCTACCAAACGTATGATTCTCAATCACCGATCTTTGGGGTATATCAAGGTGTAATCCAAAAATGATGATTGAGCCAAGCCTTGTTTATGGAGTTTAGAACCTAAATACAATACAACTCATAGTCGAATGGTGATCAAATTCTTTGATTTGGATGGCCTTCAATATGGGAATGCAACATTGCAGGTTCAAATTTGTTAAAATGTATACATTTTTTTCTCCCAACCATTATTTGAATCCTATTATAGATTAAATAACATATTAGACAATTAGGAGTACACCCAACCATGTCTATTAAATCACATAAATGTTAAATGTTTTCTAGCTTTGCAAGTCATGGGAAGTTTTAGCCATTACCCTGGTTGATGCTCGTTATTAAGGTATCATAATGCTACTAAAGATAGATAATATGCAATAGATTCATCAATTCTTAAGATTATGAGAAGTGGCAAAGTGTCATCCCATTTCTAACTTGTTAAGTCTAATGAAGAAAGGAGGTACGTAGGTCCTATAATCAATCTATCTTTATATGAGTCACATCTTTATTAGTTGTTAATATAAGTATGACTCCATCTTTAATATGACTGTAAAAAAAAAAATTTCCTAATCTTTAAAGGATGGTTTTTATGGGTCCTACACATAGTAAGTTTTTTTCATTCTATTTACTAATTTTATTTTCCACTTTTTGCAAAGTAAAATCCTAAAGACTTGGAGAACTACAAGGGAATGCTTAATACTTTAAAGATGTCCTCTATGAAAGTTTAGATATAATTACCAAGAAATAAGCATAAACGTTTGATGGGATTCCCAATGCTGATCAACCAATGGAACCATGAAATCTCTTATTGCTAAGTTAAGGTCAAGTTGGTGATTCTTATGGCCAAAAGTACTAGACAAGTATATTGTCAATATTGAAAGAATAAAAATCAAAATCAAAATCAAAATCAAAATCAAAAAATATTTTTAAGACCAAGCAAACAATTATAGTGACATACAACCAACCAAACTAGGATACCAAGCAAAAAACATGAAATAAGAAATTTATCATGCAATAGGTCAACGATTCAAAATCATTCAAGGTTAACAAGTCAATGATAAGGATTCCTACACTAGGGGTATAACATTGGGACTATCAATTGATGTTTTACCTATTTATTTATTTGTTACCATGACCCAATCTTGACTTGTCGTGCATACCCTACACATCATTATAATTTGTGTATGTACCATGATATTACCATGATTCATGATCGTCTTATACTTTAACATAAATAGACCATGGTTGAAGCCCTACACTTATAGTTTGTGATATGTTTTTTATTTGAATTTTAGAGTTGAAATTAAACATCCAAAGATTTAAAGAATATTTTATCACTGCTGCATCTTCCAACATAAGCTTTAACTAATAAGACTTTAATGTTAAAGTCATTATATTAGAACTTTTAACACTAGAAATTAATAGGAATTTTAACTTCTTTGCATCAAACCATTCAAGTAATGCAAAACATTACTATTGAATATGACTACTATGTAACATAAATATTCACCAAGATTGATTCTTGGTAATTAAAAAAGTATAATATAAAATTTGTTACAAAATTCCATTTTATTTATCCTTCACAAAATGGTATAATTCTCTTGCTACTTCAATGTATTCTCCATGCAATCTTATATTATTTTCTCTCAAATTTATATTTCTATTTTTGTTTGTTTGTAATTCTTCTTTTAAGAATTCTTCATCACAATTATAGAAGGTAAATGAGATTTATATATACTTTTCACCTAATAGTCTTCATCATTTGTTCAACTTCATAAGTTAAGGCACTCATTACATCATTAACTTTTTTAGTTAAGAGAACTTAATTTTCAACATGTACTTCCATTAATTTATGATTTAATTCTATGATTAACCACTTATTTAATGTACATTTGGTTCTCATCTATTATCCCTTTTAGTTTGTTAAATCCTTTCACTCATGTTTCCTCATAGATGAATCACCATTCATCTATTTATTGCATAGATAATATTCCTTGTTGATGAACCCTTTCATACCCTTTGGTCCTGTCACCTTTATCTTGTTAGTATATTCTTTTCTATGTTTTAATTATCTTACTCTAGTCATATACATTAAGTCTTTTCATATTGTTTCATTTTTGGCTTCTTACTACGAAAGGGTTTCTTAACTTCATAAGGAGATGCACCCATTAGAGTTAATGATTAATTATCTAGATATGCTTGTTCTTTATTTTATTTATTTCTCCTTTTCATAATCTTTCTAAGATTATTTTACAAATAATAGGTAGTATAGTTTACTACTATCCTTTAGTATTAAAGGATTTTATGTGTGATAATTTTGAGAAAAGTGCCTTCAAATATGTTAACATTAGTAATAGAAAAGGAAAATTGTGTTGGCTAGATATAAAGATTTAGTGTAATGATTACATCATACATTTTTTGAAAGAAATATTGTGGAATGGAATAGCCTCATAGTAGGATATTCTTGTATAATGGTTAACATCTAGCTGTTATGTTTATAGGGGTTTTATTATAGAGCTTACTAAGCCTATTCTCATCACCTTTGATTTTCATGAAAGATAATCCTATTGGATGCTCATTGCTTATTTTAAGGTCCACTACTTGCCTTGCTATGCCTACTACTAGTAACACCTTATGAGGTTTGTTGCTTGAAAGAAAATTATCAATAGATTGGGATTGAACCCTAGATCTTCTTTATAAAGAATGGTGATACTAGTGAATTATTAAGATTAATTTTCCTTACGATGCCTACTACTAGCAACACATTATGAGGTTGGCTGCTTGAAAGAAAATTCTCAATAGATTGGGATTGAACCCTAGATCTTCTTTATAAAGAATGGTGCTACTAGTGAATTATTAAGATCAATTTGCCTTGCTATGCCTACTACTAGCAACACATTATAAGGTTGGCTGCTTACAAGAAAATTCTCAATAGATTGGGCTTGAACCCCAGATCTTCTTTATAAAGAATGGTGCTACTAGTGAATTATTAAGACCAATTCTAATGGGACCCATTTAAAAAGTCAAAGTAGATAATAGGAAGAGGTTTAGACAACCAGGTTATGCTACAAGCCACAAGTTTTCTTATATGAACTCTATATTCTCTCTTAACAATTATTTTGTGTAACTTTACCTAGAGGTTAAATGCTCACCTTGTCAAGGTAAGGTCTTGGGAGGGTTAGTGGATGAGTGATAGCCTAACCTCTTTCAAGTGGTTGTACTCAAGCTTGAACCCAAGTTCTCTTCTTGTTCTCCTACAAACTATATTAAAAGAAAAAATTAATGAGGTGGAACATTTTCATAAGCAAAAGAGATTCATTTCAATTCACATCATCTTAAAATAGAAAGTGAAAGATAGATGCAAATTCCTAGGAAAGAACACACATGTAGCTTATGTTGTTTAAGAGATCTTAAGGATGAGTAGCATATTTTTCTTAATTGCCCTCATATTGAACATTTGAGAAAAAAATATAATATTGCAGCAAAAAGATCTATATGATCTTATGTTGTTACATCCAGTGGTAGGGCACATTATCGAGTTAATATTTAATCTTTGTAATGCAAATTTAATATCTATCTAATAAATCTTTTGAACCTTATAGCTTACTAAAACCTCAATTTGAATTTTCTATTTTATTTTAAAATGAAATGAAGCTAAGATTTATTACCTCTAAAGACACATAGGATCTACTGGACAAATATTTTATTTTATATTTTGTTTTGTCATGTCATTTATCTATAAAAGGATTCTTCGTGTATTTTGCGATTTATGTATCATTTTTTTCCTTATTTTTCTAGAACATTTCATGTGAATTTGCCTCTACCATAGGCTCTCTCCTCATCATCTTAAAAATTGTGAGTTCTAAGATAGACATAGATGATGTGTTAGGAAAAGGCTGATAATCCTAGTTGTCTGTGTCGATGATCACATTTAGCTTGGAAAATGTTGATAATGTAGCATCAAGGCATTCTAGGTGCAGTAACTTTCTCAAAGATTGTTTCAGAATATTTTATATCATGAGTTATACACCCAACACCTGCTATAGAAGACTTGGAATGCTTTCAATGAAAATTCTCTCTAATTTTGCATGGAAAAGCAAAAGTAATGATTCAATTTATCTCAAAACCTTAAAGCTTGTAATGATGAAAAAAATTTGGGCCTAAGCACCGAAGCATTTTCTTCCTTAGATGATGAATGTCATGTTTCTTTCTAAATATTCTATTTGTTCATGAAGGCTAAAGCTTTATAGGAGTCACCCTGCTTAAGACTTAAAAGCTTAAGTATTCTCCACACACAAAAATTATTTTCTTTTGCTTATGCCCATTTTCTAATGGTGGTGCTTTAGCTCCTCTCCTACCTATATGTCATAGGATTTGATCAAACTATCATTAATTGAGTCTGAAGTCCAAACAACAAAAGCATAGGGCACTTTCCCTCTACATAGAATAAAAATGCACCACTTACGATGTTAAATCTTTGTTAACTTGTTTTGCACTTCATCATGGTGGTGCCTAGTTAAAAATTACAGGCCTTTCACTTTGATAACAGTGGAAAACCTTTCAAGTTTGTCAAAAATATTAGGTTCTCCTATAGCATGCATTACCCACTAACATATTTTATGGGTTAGTTAATGCATGAAAGTGGCCACCATGTCCACTAATGCATTTTGGGTTAGTTAATGCATGAAAGTGGCCACCATGCCCACTAACACATTTCTATGGGTTAGTTAATGCATGAAAGTGGTCACCATATCCACTAATGAATTTTTATGGGCTGGTTAATGCATCAAGGTGGTCTCCATATCCGGTAATGCATTTTTTACACATTGGCATTAGGTCTCTTATGGTAACCGATTTCATTGCCTATAAATTCATTCTTGATGGGAGAACAAGGGCACCATGAATCATAGTAGGATTGCAATTCTGATCCCTTTCATAGATGCTTGAATATTGCAAACACTGTCATTGCAGAGTGCCTATGTGAAAGAAGAATTAGAATTCCAAATTTAATCTGACGCATCAATGGTTAGAGGTTAGTTCCATTTGCTCAAGAATTATTCATTTCTAGTTATTTATGCATGTGATTTTCTTGTGCCATTTTCTTTTGCATTCTATACTTTGATTACTTTTGGCATCTAGTTTTTTACATAATTATTTTCTTACATTTGGTATTGAAGCCGTAGATCTCTATCTTGATGCAGTTTTTGATGATGGTGTAATCTAAAAACAACATTTTTAAAATATTTTTGTGCTTTTTAGTTTGAGAAAGATCGCTCGCTTTTAGTTTTTGCCTAGCGAAAGAGATTTCGCTCTCACATTTTGCTACATTCTTGTGCACCATAGAACTAGAAAATAGAAACCATTACTATTGTGGAAATAAGGATATTTTCTTTTATTGTTTTGGAGAGCTAGTCTAGTTGTGCTATCTGCAATTTTTCTTCATGCAATATTCTGCTATCTGCATCGTTGGCCTACGATAGTTATTGCTATGTAAATGTTTTCAAAGGTTGAGCACAATTTTGTTTAACTTGAGTGGTCTTAAGGCTAAAAAATGTTTATTCCCTCCATGCATAGTTGGATTTTGTGAATTATGTATGTGTTTTTTCCATTCCAGCTTGCATATCCAACATTCATCATTGTTATTATCATTTCTACTGTGTTTTTTCTTCTCATGTCAGCCAATGAATTAGCATCATTCTATAGGGTTTTCTTTTGGCACTTTGGCCTCCTCCTAGGCACCTTGGGCTAGAATAATTCAACGAATTATGTTTATACCATGTTGAATTTGGTAATTTATCAATTTTATGGATATTTTTGTATATGTATGCATCATTTTCTAGCATATAAATTATAACAAGTGATCTATATAATTAGAGAGTAGCCACAACATCTTTAATTATGCAAAATTATATATTAAGAGCTTTTGGATCACATATGATACACAACATTAAAATGGTGATTAATCATATGTAATATGATAAAATTTATCCCATAGTGATGAGTCATGAATTTGCTAATGATGAGACATGAAATTGCTCATGTTGCTGGTGGTCGCGTTAAGGAACCCACGATAAGACACCCACATTATATCATGGGTCGTGATATCGCGTATGCGATATATCATGGGCCGCAATATCACGTATGTGATATCACGTACGTGATATTGTAGTCAGCCGCAATTTCTATAAATAAGAGGCTACTCTCCCTCATTT
>MNCI01022218.1:216301-230814 GCA_015680685.1 Gnetum montanum
GTAATTGTAGCTCGTGTCCCGTGTAACATAAAATTTTCATCTCATTCCGGTGATATTTATATGTGTGTGTTTTGTGGAGTTAGTGCAGATTACATTTAACCCTTCTAGTGCCCACGAACACTTTAAGTGTGATTACACAAGGGAATTATAGGTTGAAACCTACTTTGGGGAGGATCCACTTGTGTAATTTTGTTGTAATCTTCATTAATTCTCTAACTAGAACACACAATCTCTTACCCTCAGCTTAATTTTTCAATTGATTTTCTTTCCCTTATTACCATTACATAGTCTTTTTCTCTACCATTTGAGGTCTTGATTGATAAATTCCACACCATAATAATTTTCATGCCTTCAAAACTAGTTGAATTACCCTGGAACCCTTTAATAATCGTCCAGATGTCCTTAGTTTACAATGTTTAATTTCAAAAACATATAAAAAAAATTTGGTGCATTCTCTAAGTGCCCTCACTTCAATATATACATGACCCCCATGTGCTAATCAATGCAGGGGAAGTTTTTCAAATTTCTCTCTACGACTTGCAATTGTGTATCCCTTGCTTTCATATCCATAACTCACTCGCTGGTACTCCGAATTTCATTCTGTTTGAACCTATTTGAACCTGGAGTGTTCAACTTAGTTGTGGGGGAGAGGGTACATGCTGAATAGCATATAAATTTTTTGTACATGCCAAATAGTACATAAATTTTTTGAAATTCATCATCACTCAAAGGACATATTTAAGGGTAATTAGTTCTAAAATTAAGAATAAAATGTGTCAAAAATAATTTCATCCCCTTAGCTATACCAGAAAATTAAATTGGGAAACCACCTAAGCAAATAGAACTCAACATTATAATCTTTCAGGGACATGTTTTTTCAATAATTAACAACACACAAAAATAAAGTAAATCTATTAAGGTAAGCAGTAAGGTATAACCTAACTTTGGTAACAACCTTACTAACAATTGGTCCCGTGTGATTGCAGATGGTCCCGAAATGTAGACGATAGGAAGGTCTTGCTCAAGGTGCGATCAAATGATCTCAGGGAGGTGAAAGACATGAGCCTACCAGACAACATGCAGAACAGGAGGATCAATCATTCAACTTTCATCAAGAAGATCCTCCTACCGTCCGATTTGGGTAGGCAGAAGCAAGAGATACCCTCTCTGGGCAGCAGTGCCTGGTACTTAGGGGAAATGTACCAATTTTGGCACAACAAAGAAGAAGGCACCATGGTCAACATTTGTGGTGTGACTATTGATTTCTCTGTTTAAGCCATTCTGGAAGTATTAAACCTTCCGAATACAGGGCCAAAGGTTGCTCAGAACCAGCTAGACACTTTCAGAACTGAGCAACTTAATAAACTATTGACAGAGAATAAAAGGGTGGCAGAAGAAAAAGAGAAGGCTTTCTGGGTTGCCTCTATGGCACAAGTGCAAAATTACATGCATGCCAAGGCACTCAAGGCCTTACAAGAGGAGAAACTCCAGGCTATACTTCAATGCTATCAAATCCCAGACCTGGAATGCAAGAAAAGGGAAAGACACCTATGGAGGAGTCATCGCCACCAGGAACTACATGAGTTCCAAATTTTTGTAAATATTCTGTGTGTTGTGTCTTTGTTTTTTTTTCTTCCCACACTATGGCATCATCCCATTTTTCCATCTAATAATCCCATACCTATCCACTGTATAATCAATGTGGCTTGTTCTCACTTTAACTCGAGGACAAGTTTTCATTCAGTCGTGGGGGTATGATAAGACATGAAATTGCTCATATTGTTGGTGGTCACATTAAGGCACCCACGATAAGACACCCACATTATATCATGGGTCGCAATATCGCGTATGCGATATATCATGGGCCGCGATATCACGTATGCGATATCACATACACGATATCGTAGTCAGCCGCAATTTCTATAAATAAGAGGCCGCTCTCCCTCATTTGACATCCCAGTTTTAGAGTAGCAAAGCTCTGGCAGTTTGATCCCTCCAGAGTTAGAATTTTTCCCGTGTCTGCCCACAGTGTGGTGATTGTAATTGTACGGTGTCTTTATTCGAGTGTGCCGTACTTGGACACGCACATGACCGGCAATAAAGATCGAGATTACTTAATCATTGCAGCATTCACTTATTTTACTTATTTATTATTTATTTAATGTTATTTATTACTTTCGTAGTGCGGTGTGAGTACAACTTGGCTACGAGTGCCCACGGGTGTGTACGGCTAGTCAAGGAATCGGTTACTCATCGCGATTAGTCTCTCACCCTTAAACTCCTAGAAATAGAACGAGTACCACTTGATTACAAGCATTTAAGTGTGACTGCTTGGTAGCCCAGTGGTGTAGCTAGGATCTACGCTTGGTAACCCAGTGGCGTATTTGGGGTCTACGTTTGGTAATCCTAGTGGCGTACCTAGGATCTATGCTTGGTAGTCCCAGTGGCAGTCATGCACAAGGTCCAAGATGTGTACGGTTGATCAAGGAATCAGTTGCTCGTCGCACTTAGGCTAGATTATATTTTCTTATCCTTTCCCTCTTAGCTTAGATTAATTAATATTATTTTCCACTACCTTCAAGAGTAGCATAGAATTAGGAACACATCATACACCTCATCTAGACTAAACCATACGTGACATATGCAAAACTAGTCTAGGTGGGAAGACAGCGAACTATGACCTCTAAGGCTAACTATCTAAGTTCCACAACTAGTCCATCTGCGGAGTTCAACTGGATCACATGTGCGATGCTCGTTTTGTATGGTTGAGTGTAGGGGTACCTCGCCACTTCAGCTGACAGTCACGATATCGCACCCACGATAACACATCCATGATATTGCACCCGTGATATCGCATCTGCGGTATCATTGCCGATGCGATATCGTAGCCTATCTCCTCATCTATAAATAAGAGGTAGACAGATCTGATAAGTTAGTTTTAGAGTTAAGTTTTGATTTCAGTTCTTGTTTTTCCTCTCAACCCTTTTCCTCCCAGTGTATTCCTGTAGTGTGGTGATTGTAATTGTATAGCATCCTTTATTCGAGTGTGATGTACTTGGACACGCACATGACTTGAAATAAAGATCGAGATTAATTCATCATTGCAGCATTCACTTATTTTAATCATTTAATTAATTATTATTTACTGATTTCCTAGTTAATCTCTTCTCACCCTTAAACTCATGTTAAAATGCAGAATGAGTACGACTTGATTACGAGCACTTAAGTGTGACTACTTGGTAACCCAGTAGCGTACCTACGATTTGCACTTAGTAATCCTAGTGGTAGTCCTACATGCAGTCCAAGGTGTGTATGGATAATCAAGGAACAGATGCTCATCACACTTAGGCTAGTTTAGATTCTCTCACCCTTTCTCCCTTAGCTTAGTTAATATTGTCTTCCATTGCCTTCAGGAGTAGCATTAGGTTAGAAACACATCATACACCTTACTCTAGACTAAACCATACGTGACAAAGCTAATACTAGTCCAGGTGGGAAGATAGTGAACTATGACCTAAAGCTCACTATCTAGATGCCACAACTAGTCCGTCTGCAGAGTTCAACCGGATCGCACATGTAACGCTCCTATTCGTATGGTTGAGTGTAGGGGTACCTCGCCACTGATCATTGGCACCGTTGCTGGGGACGATGCTAGTTATCTAGATTAGTTATATCATACAAGTTTTCTGTATAGGAATTAATGATATATCTTTTAAGAAGAAATAATTACAAAAATTCACATATAAATTCACACATAATTGCACAACCATGCCTCTCCTACAAGACTATGATAATGTCATACCTAGTGAGGAAATTCATTGGAGAACCAATGAATTATATGACAATGAAGATTGGAGTACATAATCTGAGGTGGGGGTTTCTTATAAACATAAATGAAGGCAACATCGTTCCAATGAACAAAGGCATAACTTACTTGATGACAATGAACCCCCACTGGCCACTACAAGCCTAACGCAAATACAAGAGGCTATTTGAATCTCACGTAGGCATCGTAAAGAGAGCCATCTACCCAAGCTTAATTTAAACAACTTCCCTAATTTTTTAGGAGGCTATGACTTAGATCTGCATCAACATTTACAAGCCTTCTATGATGCCTGTGCATGGAACAACATTGATAATGGTTGGTAAAAACTCAAGCTTTTCCCTATGACACTCGTTGGCCAAGCAAAAGTATGGTATAGATCGTTAAAACCAAACTCAATATGATGTTGGTCAACAATGGTAGAACTCTTTAATGAAAAATATCAAACCTATGCAAGAGTGTCAACCTTGAGGAAACAAATCCAAGGATGGAAACAAGCACAACATGAACCCTTGGACATGGCCTTAGAAAGATATTACACATTGTTAAACAACTGTCCAAGCCATGGGTTCTCCGAGGAAAGGCTAATGTACCATATCATTGATGGGCTATGTAATGAAACAAGAGAGACCCTAGGGATGTATGCCCAAGGACAACTATACGAACTACGAACTCATCAAGTCCAAGAGCTTATTAAGTGGGTAGCAAAATAAGAAGGAGAAATGGCTAGATGGGAGAGTGTTGAAAAACATCAATGGGACCAAAATTTCAACTTAACAAAGGTCCATGATCATAAAAAGGAGAAATTGACTTATCACAAGAAGAAAGAATCATCTTTGCTAGTACAAAAATCATTATAAGAAGTCAAGGCAAAGATCAATAACATGTTGAAATGTACATATAAAAAGTGTGGAGAAGTTATTGATATTATTGGAGATAGAGTTTTGACAACCCAAGAAGCAGGACAAAATATCATTGGACATTCAGAAAGAAGGAATGAAGAAAATAAGAGCTCAACTGCCAATCATACATATGAATGCAACATATACTTGTACAATCACCCCAAGGGCCAATGCCCAATCTTGTTACATTTATATGAGCATTGGGGAAGCACGTTACATCCAGAGTTCGTACAAAGATGCTATGTTCGATCACAATGGCAATAATCCCAGTCATGGAGGAATCTGCCCCTAAACTGGAGAAACCCTTCATATTATCTGAATCCAAATGCTTATCTAGTTCAACATCCTATTTCTCCAACTGGGCCAACATACTATATCTCACCACATTACCATTCTCCACAATACTATCAGGCCATGTCCTCAACACCACCACCACCTTGTGCATCTTACACTTCTCCCAATTTTCAACATTCTCATCCTTCCCCTCCTTCTACATCACAACCAACTGTTTCTAAGGTATCTGCAACACAGCAACAACCCACGAATGCTACTTGTGCTACTATTTCCAATAGCGGTGATAGACCTTAGCCACATTGAAGATGTCCCTTCTTTAGAAATGACCCTAGGAAGGGACAACACAATTGCAAGGCCACTGCATCCTCCAACTTAGCACAAGTCCAACACTATGGTATACCCTTATCTTTGAACCCAACACCTCATGGTACCTCATCAGGGCCACCAACTAACACTCCAACAACCATACGGCCCAATGAACATAGTCATGGAAGGCAACATCTTGATGCTTGCATACCATCTAATAGTCCTAAATATCATAGTGGGTCAACTCGTTATTCAGGAACTACATCGTATAAATTGCCCCACTATGCTTACTATAATCTGGTGTGTGAACCCAGATGGGGTAAGTACGGCCAAGTTCCAATATTTCCAATATGCAAGGATCCCCATCATCATTTATTAATCCTTACCATCCTCAACAAGTTAGCTATGAGGGATATCCCCCATTTTAATAACAAATAGGATTAATAACCATTTTTTTTATTTTCTTTAATTTTACAACTTTTTGTTTTCTAGTTTTTCATTTTTCAATTTTTCAAATTCTTATTTTTTCTTTTTTTCTTTTTTTCTTTTTACATTTTTACCAGTAATCTCTTTTATGAATAAAACACTCATGTGGATCATTGGTTGAGGTGTATTCTATGTTATCAAGTCTCGAGTGATCAATTATTTGGACAGTGAGCCCATTATACCCACTAATCCACTCTATAAATAAGAGGTTCTATTCAAGGGTACAGTGATATTCTTGAAAAACTTAAAACTTAAAATTAATTTTGTGTTCATTATACCCAGAATGAAGAAGGATGGAACAAGAGGGAATGATTAGGGTGTGAAATCAAGATGACTTGCTGATTCTCTTTGGTGACGTCTGTGGGAGTTATCATACAACGTGCTTGTACTAAGATCCTTGTAGATCTAACAAAAATGGGAGTAAGAGTAATCAAAAGGGCACTCAAAAATCCAATGCTGTTCTAGGGGGTCCCACTGGAAAGACATGCACCCATGCCTGAAGGTTGGCAACTTCTCTAGATTTAGCAATCGAAAACAAAAGAGAAAGAAGAAAAAAAAAGAAAAAAAAATGAAAAGAAAAGTGCCACAAAACAAAAATCACTCCTCCCTTGAATAAAATGCCAAGTGATTGTACACCTTGTTGTTATGGTACTCTCATAGTTGCTCATCATGAGATGAAACAATGCGATGTCACTTATTAGAGGAATGGACTTGGTTCTGATCTTGGAATGATGGGTTAATGACACATTAATCATTCTTTACATGCAAGATTCACTGTGCCCTAGGTTAGTTACCTCATGTCCCAATCTCTACAATCCCTTTCTATAGTTCGTCTCATCTCACTGTTCGTGTGATTGTAGCTCTTGTCGTGTGTAACATAGAATTCTTACCTCATTCCAATGATATTTACATGTGTGTGTTTTGTGGAATTAGTGCGGATTACATTTAACCCTTCTAGTACCCACGGACACTTTAATTGTGGTTACACAAGGGCATTATAGGTTGGAACCTTCTTTGGGGAGGACCCACTTGTGTAATCTTTTGTAATCTTCACTTATGACACAGCTCACATCCACCATTTATTACCCTCAGCCTATTTTTCCATAACATTCTTTCCCTATTATTACTATCCCTCCGATTCAACGTTCCTATGAACCATCACATAGCCTTTTTCTCTACCATCCAAGGTCCTTATTGATAAATTCCACACCATCATAATTTTTGTGCCTTCAAAACTAGTTGAATTACTCTGGAACCCTTTAACAATCATCTAGATGTCCTTAGTTTACATTGTTTAATTTCAAAGAAATATTTAAAAATTTGGTACATTCTCTAAGTGCCCTAACTTCGATGCAAATATATATACGTGACCCCCCTATGCTAATCAACATCATTTGCAACTATTTACGCAGGGGAAGTTTTTCAAATTCCTCTCTACGACTCGCAATTACACATCCCTTATTTTCATATCCATAACTCACTCGTTGGTACTCCTATTTTCATTCCATTTGAACCTACTTGAACCCAAAGTGTTCAGCTTAGTCGTGGGGGAGGGGCACACATCGAATAGCACATAAATTTTTTGAAATTCATCATTGCCTGAAGGACATCTTTAAGGGTAATTAGTTGTAAAATTAAGAATAGAATGTATCAAAAGCAATTTCATCTCCTTAGCTATACTAGAAAATTAAATTTGGAAACCACCTAAGCAAAAAGGACTCAACATTATAATCTTTCAGGGACATGTTCTTCCAATAATTAACATCACATGAAAATAAAGTAAACCTATTAAGAAAAGTAGTAAGGTATAACCTAACTTTGGTAACAACCTTACTAATGATTGGCCCCGTGTGATTGCAGATGGCCCTGAAATGCGAACAATAGGAAGGTCCTGCTCAAGGTGTGATCAAAAGACCTAGGAGAGGTGGAAGACAAGATCTTGCCAGACAACATACAGAACAAGAGGAACAATCATTTAGTATTCATCAAGAGGACCCTCCTACTATACAGTTCGGGCAGGCAGAAGGAGGAACTGCTGTAGTGCCTGAATAGGGACAACATCTCATGTTTCCTCAAGATTGTGTTCAGGCCATCCATGAAAAGTCCACATTCACTACGGTGATTGTGGAATTAAACTTTGAATATTTTGCAAAGTTCGCTCCTGAGGCTGTTAGGGATCACCTCAAAGGATCTCCCTTATGGCCTACCCTCTTTGAAAGCAATGCCTTGTACTTAGGGGAAACGTACCAATTTTGGCACAATAAAGAAGAAGGCACCATGGTTAACAATTGTGGTGTGACTTTCTCTATTCAAGCCATTTCAGAAGAATTAAACCTTCTGAATGCAAGGCCAAAGATTGCTCAGAACCAGCTAGACACTTTCAGAACTAAGAAACTTAATAAACTATTGACAGAGAATAAAAGGGTGGTGGAAGAAAAAGAGAAGGCTAACTGGGATTCCTCTATGGCACAATCACAAACTTACATGCACACCAAGGCACTCAAGGCCTTACAAGAGGAGAAACTCCAAGCCATACTTCAACACCATCAAATCTCAAGACCTGGAGTGCAAGAAAAGGGAAAGACACCCATGGAGGAGCCACAACCACTAGGAACTACATGAGTTCCATCCAATTTTATAATCATAGGATTTTCTTTTGTGTTGTGTCTCAATTTTGTTCTAACTCCACACTACGGCATGAATCCATTCTAGCTAGTCAATAATCCCATACCTATCCACTGTGTAATCAATGGAGCTTGTTCTCACTTTAACTTGAGGAAAATTTTTCATTCAGTCATGGGGGTATGATGAGCCATGAATTTGCTGATAGCTGTGATATTGCACCCACGATAACACACCCACGATATTGCACCCGCAATATCACATCTGTGGTATCACTGCTGATGTGATATCGTAGCCTGTCTCCTCATCTATAAATAATAGGTAGACAGATCTAATAAGTTAGTTTTAGAGTTAAGTTTTGATTTCAATTCTTTTTTTTCCTCTCAACCCTTTTCCTCCCAGTGTATGCCTGCAGTGTGGTGATTGTAATTGTACAACATCCTTTATTCGAGTGTGATGTACTTAGACATGCACATGACCCAAAATAAAGATCGAGATTACTTCATTATTGTAGAATTCACTTAGTTTAATCATTTAATTAATTTTTATTTACTACTTTCCTAGTTAATCTCTTCTCACCCTTAAACTCATGTTAAAACGTGGAACGAGTACAACTTGATTACGAGCACTTAAGTGTGACTACTTGGTAACCTAGTAGCATACTTAGGATTTGCACTTGGTAATCCTAGTGGTAGTTGTGCATGAAGTCCAAGGTGTGTACAAATAATCAAGGAACAGATGCTCATTGCACTTAGGCTAGTTTAGATTCTCTCACCCTTTCTCCCTTAGCTTAGTTAATATTGTCTTCCATTTCCTTCAGGAGTAGCATTAGGTTAGAAACACATCATACACCTCACTCTGGACTAAACCATGTGTGACAAAGCTAATACTAGTCCAGGTGGGAAGATAGCAGATTGCAATCTAAAGCTAACTATCTAGATGCCACAACTAGTCCGTCTGCGGAGTTCGACCGGATCGCTCGTGTAACACTCGTATTCGTTTGGTTGAGTGTAGGGGTACCTCGCCACTCATCACATAGTATTTTTTATTGTATTTAATATGATTAATTAGGATGATATGTTAAATTATTTTTCTTAATTTACCCACAAGGATTAAGAAATGGAATATAATTTAATAGTTTCATCATAAGGATATATGAATCTATTTGAATTGACATTTAGCCCATAGGTAATTTTATGTCATTTGATTCATATTTTTCATGATTTATATTGGTAAACATGTGTTATGGTATTTTAACCTCAAATTTAGTGATATAAGCATGTTTGATTATGTACTTATACAACCTGTAAGCTACTCTGATTTTAAATATGACATTCCTAAATTAAAGGGTGATAATTTTAAGATGTGGAAGGAGAGAATTCTTCTTCATTTAGGCTAGATGAACATTGATTATGCTATCTATAGGGATGAACCACCTACTATTACAACAATCAGCCATCCAAATGATATTGGTAATTATGAAAAATGGGAGCAATCTAATCACCTTTGTGTCATGTTCATAAAAACCAAGATCTCAACTAGTATGCATGGTTCACTAGAATAATATGACAAGATGCATGCTTTGTTAAAGGCCATTGATGAACAATTTGAGTCATCAAATAAGGCATTGGCTAGCACCTTGATAATGAAGTTCTCATCCATGAAGCTCACTAAAATTTGTGGTGTGCATGAACAAATCATGCAAATGAGGGATATAGCAGCTCAACTCAAAATGCTTGAGGTTGAGATGTTAGAATCTTTCCTTGTGCACTACATCTTAAACACACTTCCACTGCAATACAAACCCTTTAAGATTTCTTACAACACACATTAGGATAAATGGTCAATCAATGAACTAATGACCATGTGTGTGCAAGAAGAGGGAAGACTTGCTATGCAAGCAAAAGAGAGTGTGCATCTAGCTACATAATGAAAGAATAAAGGACAAGCCAAAGGCAAGCGGAAGGTCAAATTGCCTACACAAGCTAATATTAAGAAAGAATCTAGATGTTTTTTCTACAAAAAGAAAGGGCACATAAAGAAGGGTTATTCTAAATATCAAAAATGGCTTAAAAAGAAATGTACTCAACTCTCACTTATTTTTTTTGAATCTACTATTGTTGGTGTTGGCCATGACACATGGTGGATTGATTATGGCTCTACAATCCATGTTACCAATTCCTTGCAGGGGTGAAAAACCTAAGGAAGCTAGTGGGAAGTGAGTCATGCATAAATTTAGGCAACAAGATGCACTCACATGTGGAGGTAATTGAAACATGTATTTTAGTTTTAAGTAGTCATTTTATTTTAGAATTGGAAAAGACATTTTATATTCCAAGTTTTTCAAGGAATTTAATTTTTNAGTAAATGATGGAGTACTTAGTACTCTATATTTTACTGACTTTGACACTTATGTGGATTGCATAAAGGGAAAGCAAACCAATATGTCAAAGAAAGGTGTTAAGAGGAGTTCAAATATATTAGAGATCATACATACAGATATTTGTAATCTAGATATGGATGTGTATGGTCAAAAGTATTTTATTACCTTTATTGATGATTACTCATGATATATGTATCTCTACTTGCTTCATAACAAGAGCAAAGCTTTAGATGCCTTTAAGGTGTTTAAGGCTAAAGTAGAGAAACAATGCAGTAAGCAAATAAAGATAGTCAGATCTAATAGAGGTGGTGAATACAATGGTAGATAAACTGATGATGGACAAGCATCTAGTCCATTTGCTAAGTTTCTTCAAGAGCATGGGATTTTTGCCCAGTACACTATGTCTAGTTCTCCATACCAGAATGGTGTGGCATAAAGAAGAAACCAAACATTATTGAACATGGTGTAGAGTATGCTTAGTGGCTCCAAGCTTCCTAAGTCCTTTTGGATTGAAGCTCTCAAGACGGTGGTGTATGTATTAAACTGAGTTTCAACCAAGGCTATCTTAAAGACACCATTTGAATTATGGAAAGGGTGGAAATTGAGTTTGTGACATATACACATTTGGGGATGCTCGTCTAAAGTAAGAGTCTCTAATCCATAAGAAAAGAATCTAGACCTAAGGACCATAAGTAGGTATTTCATTGGATATGCTAAATGGTCTAAGGGATACAGATTTTATTGCCCATCACATACTACTAGGTTTGTGGAAACAAGGAATACTAAATTTCTTGAGAATGACTTGATTATTAGGAGTAATAGATCTTGGAACATTGTTCCTAAGATAGATCATACAAACACTCAACCCACTATTTCAAATGATAGATTGATTGTTGTGCATGATACACCTAGAGCACAAATGCATACTAAAAAACAACTAGACATTAAAGTTCCATAAACTGCTGATCAAGAAGTAGTAGATCCAGCTGAACAATAGATACTAGAACCTATTGAAGAGCCTATTGAACATCATGATCCTCAAGAGAATGATGAACCAACATTAAGAAGATCTAATAGAGTAAGATGATCAGTTATTCCTAGTGACTATATTGTGTATCTATAGGAGTCTAACTACAAGATAGGAGCTAAAAATGATCCCCAAACATTTTCACAAGCCATGAGTTGTAAGGAATCTAACTTGTGGTATGATGTCATGAAAGATGAAATGAACTCTATGTCATCTAATGGAGTCTGGGATCTTGTCAAGTTACTTGATGGTGTAAAAGCCATTGGATGCAAATGGGTCTTCAAGACTAAGAAAGACTCATTGGGCAACATTGAAAGATATAAGGCCAAACTTGTTACTAAAGGGTTCACTTAGAAAGAGGGAATAGATTAGAAGGAGACCTTTTCTCCTGTATCTAAGAAGGACTTCCTTTGTATTATCATGGCATTGGTTGCCCATTTTGATCTTGAATTACATCAAATAGATGTGAAAATAACATTCCTTAATGGTGATCTAGAGGAAGAGGTTTATATGAAACAACCTAAAGGATTTTTCTCTAGTGATGGTAAGTAATTGGTATGTAAGCTCAAGAAATCCATATATGGATTGAAATAGGCCTGTTATCAATGGTACTTAAAATTCCATGATATAATCACTTCATTTGGTTTTGAAGAAAACATCATGGATTAATTTATATACCAAAACATCAGTGGGAGTAAAATATGTTTCCTTATTCTATATGTGGATGATATCTTTCTTGCAACCAATAATAGTGGATTTCTATATGAGGTGAAACATTTTCTCTCTAAGAATTTTGACATGAAGGATATGGGTGAGGCATCTTATGTCATTGGCATATAGATCCATAGGGATAGATCTAGATGTATTCTAGAACTGTTGCAAGAAACCTATGTCAATAAAGTTTTAGAGAGGATTCGGATGAAATAATGTTCACCAAGTATAGCACCCATTGTGAAGGGTGACACGTTCAATTTGAACTAGTGCCCTAGAAATGATTTAGAGAGAAGTCAAATGAGCAACATTCTGCATGCTTCATCCATTGAAAGCCTTATGTATGCTCAAGTCTACACAAGATCTAACATTGCATTTGTTGTGGGAATGTTCAACAAATATCAAAGTAATCCAAGTATTGACCACTGGAGGGTTGCAAAGAAAGTGATGAGGTACCTTCAAGGTACAAAAGACTACATGCTTATGTATAAAAAAACTAACTCCTTGGAGGTGACTTGCTACTTCGACTCAAACTTTGCTAACTGTGTTAATTTACAGAAATCAACATCTAGTTATGTTTTTATGCTAGCTAGAGGAGCTATATCTTAGGGGAGTGGAATGCAAACTTTGGTTGCTACTTCCACCATGGAGGTAGAGTTTGTTTCTTGTTTTGAGGCTACTTCACATGGTGTATGGCTAAATAGTTTCATATCAAGACTTAGAATTATGGATTCTATATCTAGGTCATTAAGAATGTTTTGTGACAATTCAGTTGTTGTCTTTATGGCTAAGAATAATAAGAGTGGTAGTCATAGTAAACACATCAACATCAAGTACTTACCCATAAGGGAACGCATTAAGGAAAAAAAAAGTGGTCATTGCACATATAAGCACTAAATTAATGATAGCTGATCTTTTGACAAAAGTAATGCCACCAAAGTTATTCAAGGATCAGGTAGTTTGGATGGGACTTGGTTTCATAATGTAATTTGTTGTATGCACAACTTACAGTCTTAATGAAACTCTTATTCAGTTGTGTTATTTTCTCATATGGTTTGCACATATAATCATTAGAGAAAATACACATATGGCAGGACCTAGAATGAACATTAGGTTTATTCATAAAGTTAAGTTACCATATAAGGAATTACATTTGAAAGATCATGCATTATAATATATGGAAGATAATACTCACATTAAGAGAAACTATCGCTATGATTCCTGCATTTACTTATTGAACTCTAAACATGATTAAATATGGAGACCAAGTGGGAGATTGCGTTACCCACTAACACATTTTATGAGTTAGTTAATGCATGAAAATGACCACCATGCCCACTAACACATTTTATGGGTTAGTTAATGCATGAAAGTGGCCACCATGCCCACTAACATGTTTTATGGATTAGCTAATGCATGTAAGTGGCCACCATGCCCACTAACGCATTTTTATAGGTTAGTTAATGCATGAAAGTGGCCACCATATCCATTAACGTGTTTTTATGAGTTGGTTAATGCATCAAGGTGGTCTCCATATCTAGTAATGCATTTTTTATGCATTGGCATTAGGTATCTTATGATAACCAATTCTGTGGCCTATAAATACATTCTTGATGGGAGAACAAAGGCATCATGAATCACAATAGGATTCTAGTTTTGGTTCCTTTCACAAACACTTGAAGATTGCATACACCATCATTGCAAAGCACCCGTGTGAAAAATTTAATCTAAGGCATTAATGGATGGAGGTCAGTTTTATTTGCTTAATAATTGTGCATTTCTAGTTATTTATGCATGTGATTTTCTTGTGCCATTTGCTTCTGCATTTTGTACTTTGATTACTTATGCCATCTAGTTTTCTGCACAATTATTTTCCTACATCTCCATCTTCAGTACTGTAATCTAAAAAGAATGTAACACAATAAGCAATGTGATGGGTAATTCAACTTTATTTATGTT
>MNCI01022218.1:239938-267548 GCA_015680685.1 Gnetum montanum
CCTAGTTTAGTTTAGTTAAATATTATTTTCCACTGCCTTCAGGAGTAGCATTAGATTTAGGAACACATCATACACCTCATCTAGACTAAACCATACGTGACATATGCAAAACTAGTCTAGATGGGAAGACAGCGAACTACGACCTAAGGTTAACTATCTAGGTGCCACAACTAGTCCATCTGCGGAGTTCGACCAGATCGCACGTGCAACGCTCGTTTCGTATAGTTGAGTGAAGGGGTACCTCACCACTCATCACTACCTCTATTGGTTTTATATGTTCTTGTTTCATGAATATTGCATTTGGCTTCCTATAAAGAAAAATGTTAAATGGATTCATCTTTCTTGTCACTATCCTAAATCATTTTCGTGTCATGAATTAACTCTAACAAGATTCATTATTTTCCATATCATGCTAATTCTCTCTAATTTGAGCAAGGTTAAGCGACATAGAAAAACCTAGTAAAGACCCATGAGAAGGTAGCCTTGTTTGTTGTGAGTTACTAATTCTTGTTCAACTTCATCATCACAAAATCAAGTATCATTGATCTAAAGAAAAAATTTTGCTATTGAAGGAGTGTTATCATGATTTTTAGGCAATGCCCAAACTTTATCTTTAGTTTTCTTTCATATTTGAAGTATAGTATATGTTAAAAGTTTTATGTATTCAAAGAAGGCTGAAAAAAGCTATGAAAAATAAGAAGAAAAGCTTAGAAAATCTTAGTTTATGCATAAAAGAAAAAGAAAAAGGAGTTTATGAAAGAGAATTTCAAATCCTCACTACTTTTCAACCTATAAAAACAAGCCATCAGTGTAACATATCATTCCTAGATGTCATGGATTAACAACGTTTCATCACTGATAACTTAAATAATGCACTTCAAATAGAACAATGGTGCTTCAAATTAATGGAAAAAGAAAGAAAATTAACTTTTAATAATGATAAAGTACAAGTGTTGAAATGGGGGCCTTGGCATTGTCTCCTTGTGAAACTTAGGACCCTTAGAGGTAATCCACCATTGCCACCACAATTAAGCCATAAGATTGAAGGGATGATCAGTTTCTTCTTGTCCCACTTCACTCAACTCTCCTTACATGCCTTTGTTAACTACCCAAATTCATGTTAGCACAAGCTCTAAGTTCCCAACCTTAAATGCCATAGGACAAATCCCTAAAAGGCTATCGCGAATGATTACAATTTCATATATAAGGCACCCCTTCATATAAAAGTTAACTACATTATTTACATAATACAACTTCATCCATAAATAGGGACCATATGTTACAATCTACCTCCTTTAAGAATATTACTTGTCCTCAAGTTCTTCTTTGATATCTAGCTACTCAGTAGTTGCATTCTTCATTTGCATCTCATCCTTGACTTCATCATTATCATTATTATCATTCATATAAAACTACATGTATCAATTCCTAATACTTATTCATTTTAATAATTAGATCTATTGATTATCATTGTATTCGAAAGTATGAGGATAAGAGTTTAAGATGAACTCCCTAATTTTCCATGTTTCTTGAGTACAATTTGGTCATTGTATGCATACTTCTATGATGGTTTTTTTTAAAAGTTTCTTTGTCCTTTGTTCTTTAATGGCTATAGGCTTAACCTTGAAACTTGCATTGGATCTTAGAGGTAGTTTGTTCCAATCCAACACATATGATATGTCATTATTATTAAATTTCTTTAGTAGGATGATGTGGAAGATAGGATGGATTTTAAGTTCCCCAAGAGATTCAATAAGTATGCTACTTTACTAATTCATTCTAAAATTTCAAAGGATCCTTAGTATCAAGGGGCTAATTTGGTATATTTTCCTTATTTTAGGAAACTTTTCATTGGTTTGACCCTCAAAAATACTTAGTCACCAATCTAGAACTCCTTCTTAAGGTAATATTGATCAACATATTCTTTGTATTTATCTTGGGTTGCCTACAAATTCTATTTTACTTTCATAATGATGTTTTTCATTATCTTTAGTTTTTCCTCTTTCCACTCTACTTTCAAGGAAGGATCATCCCAAGTTAATGGTGTTTGGTAGTTTTACCCATACATGACTTCAAATGGGATCCTAAGAATTGATCCTTAATAATTATTATTGTAGGGAAATTTTGCCAAGTGTACGTAATTTTCCCAAGTCTTGGGTCTACTCCCAACATAACTCCTTAAAATTTCTTTCAAAATTCAATTAACTTGATTTATTTGATCTTCTGTTTTAGGGTGGTACACTATGATAAAACATTAATTAAGTTTCTAGTTCCTTAAAAAAGTTTGGTATAAATTTTGAAATGAACTTTTAGTCTCGGTTTGACATGATTGACTTAGAACATCCATGCAATCAGAACACTTCATGTACGAACTTCTAGATTACTTCATCCATTGTATTGGTAGGCATTAAACATATGAAGTGAGTCATTTTTTATAGATGATCAACAACTACTAAGATTGAGTCATTCTCCTTCTTAGTCACTAGCAACCCTATAATGAAGTCCATAGTAACATTTTCTTATTTTCATGTTAGGAATTTTAATGGTTGTAATAGGCCATTGGGTTTCTTTACTTGGCTTTTACTCTTTAACATGTTGGACAAATTTTGATGTATGAATATATATCATTCTTCATTCTAGGCCAAAAATAAAACATTTGTAGCATCACATATGTCTTAATATGACTAGGTGGCTATAGTATAGAACTTCATGTGCTTCACTAAGTAACTTATGTCTCTAGGCCAATTTTGAAATACATACTCTTTTACCTTTCCTTAACATTTCTTGTAGGGAAAGATGGTAGTTGCATTTGGAAGTTATGTTGGTTAAAATCCACTTGAAATGAGGATCTTTCTTTATTGACTCTTTACTTTCTTCTTTCATAGGAGTTATTATAACACTAATCATTAGCTTTCACATTCGATTGAGGGTGTTAGCCACTCTATTTTATTTGCCAAGGTTATACTTATTCTCAAAATTGTATTCTATAAGTAATTCCATCCACCTATGTTGCCTTGTATTTAGAATGGTTGTCTTTATAGGTATTGTAAACTTTTTTTATTAATTTTTTAAAAAAACTTTTTCCACAAATATAGCATCTTCAAACCTTTGGAGCATAGATAATAGCTAACAATTCTAAAACATAAGTTCAATAATTTACCTTGGCTCTTCATAATTTACCAAGTTCAAAACATACCCCCTTGTTT
This sequence comes from Gnetum montanum, assembly GCA_015680685.1. Taxonomy (NCBI): domain Eukaryota; kingdom Viridiplantae; phylum Streptophyta; class Gnetopsida; order Gnetales; family Gnetaceae; genus Gnetum; species Gnetum montanum. The sequence goes on from MNCI01022218.1 coordinate 243,145, forward strand.
TCTTACGAATGAACAATACCAATTCCCACTTTATAAGTATCTGTAGATACTTTAAACAACATATTTACATTAGAGATTCTTAAGATAGGAGGTACTTTTAAGAGCATCTTTAATCTTGGAAATGCTTCCTTACATCTCTCATCAAAATTAAACATATAGTTTTCTTGTAAAAGATTAGTTAAATGTGCTACAAAAGTATAGTAACATTTTATTAAGTGACGATAAAATCCAATTAAGCCTAGAAAACTATGAATTACTATAGCATCCTTAGGTACTAATTATTCTCTAACTACACTAACTTTGAACAAGTCCACTTGTAAGCTTTGTTTGGATATAATATGGTCAAGGTAAGATACTTCTTCCTTAAAGAACTTACATTTACTCAATTTGGCTTTCAGATGATTATTATTTTAGGGTTTCTATATTAGTTTTTTAGTGATCTACATGTCCCTTTTTGGTCTTAGAATAAACCAATATATCATCCATAATCGCATTGGAAAATTTATCTAAATATTCTCTAAAGATGTTATTCATAAGGATCTTAAACATTTTAGTTGTATTTGTCATTTCAAATCACATCCATATGAATTCATATAGTCCATATCTTATTCTAAATGTAGTTTTCTCAATATCTTTCTCCTCAATTCTTATTTGATGGTAGCTAGACTTTAAGTCAAATTTTGAAAAGTAGCATTCTCTTATAAGTTGTTCAAATAGGTCATTAATTCTAGGTAAGGGATAGGTATTTTTAATCATTACCTTTTAAGTTTGGCGGGGAAATATTGGGGTCTCCATCTTTAGTATTGCAATTTGGAAAAAATGTAACGCAATAAGCAATGTGATGGGTGATTCAGCTTTGTTTATATTTCAGGACAAATTGAATGCTTTCTTGGACTAAACAAAGAAAGCAATGATTCCTGGCATAAACCAAATTCGAAGAAACGAATGGAAGTGAATCATTGAGAGGTAGTTTATTGCAATTGCTTATATAGAATAACATAGTTATGAGCCTATTGACATCAACATCACTCATGTCTAGGCACAGGTCCATGAATAATTAGTTTTAATCCTATGAAAATTAAAAATGCTATAAATTTTAACCCATGAAAATTATTTTAAGTGGTATCCTACAAATTTGGTTGCAAACGATGTGAAGGTAGCAAACGCGCTGTAGCTAAAGTTAACGTATATGGTGCGGTTGTTCCTCTACGATACTCCAGACTTTAAAACGCTGATAAATGGTCTTTGAGGTATCCAGGTGGCATGTGCTGGAACAGAAGCATGAGTTTATCTGAATCATTGCAGTATCCCAGAAGCTTCACCAAACTCGTGGGATTCAGACGGGATAGAATCACAACCTGCACCGCCTTCTCTCCGGCAACGTCTCGGCCGCAGGCAGCAGCCGCGTGGCGGACAGCTGCGAGTGACGCGCGGCAGTGGACGGCAGAGGCGACGCGTGGGGGCGACGATCAACAGAACGTTTGTACCTCAACAATAGCAGAGCGAGCACAGGGGAAGTTAGCAATGCCAAAGAATAAAGACGTTAGCAACCAAGAAATAAAGATTACGATTGACAAGGAAACGAGCAAGTCCAAGAGTGGAATGACTTATTCCAGAAGTGCTAGAGTAGCCACAGAAGAATCTGAAGAAGGTGCAAAAGCTTGGGTGAGAAGGCACGAACAAATCTTTGAGGAGAAAGACCCAAATGCAGGTTGCTGGAGGGAAAACATGATATACAGTGTGCCCACAGTCATGATGGGGAATGTAGATGCAACCAAATTGTTCTATCCTGCAGTATTTGGCATGGGTCCTCTGCATTTCCGTTGCTTAGAAGATGTAGGCGCCTTCACCGGGGGCGCGGTGAGGAGAATCAAAGAAGAAGCTCTCTGTCTAATCATGGAGCGGTATCCACCAGAAAACCGCAAAGGGCTTATGGATAAGCTGATTTCGTTGATCCTTGAGGAGGAAGTTACAATCAAGCTGTCTTACGGCAATCCCCTGCGCATTCCACATTTTCTAGAAGGGAAAGTGTTTGCGTGGATAGTGGTGGTGGACGCTTGCTTTCTTCTGGTGGCGTTGTCCATTCTATCATCCAAAACATCGGTGGCCAAAGAGAAATGGCCTGCACTGGCGCTGCTACAGGACAAAGTTTCTTTGCGCGCAGGAGACTTGTTGCAGGACCTGTTAAAGATGGAGAATCAGATCCCGCTCTGGGTTGTCCGGAAAGTTGCAGAACACCTGCCTGGTTCGGAACCAGAGGCTGGCGAGATTTCAAAGCGGGTTGACATGAAGACCGGTTTAACAGAATTATCTCCTTTCCGCCAGAGTCCCTCCGGTGTTGGTGGGAGCTCAACATCAGAACACCTGCCTGGTTGGGAACCAGAGGCTGGCGAGATTTCAAAGCGGGTTCATATGGAGACCGTTTTAACAAAATTATCCCCTTTCCGCCAAAGTCTCTCCGGTGTTAGTGGGAGCTCAACATCAGAATGGAGAAAGTGTTATAGCCAGGGGAAAGGTACTCTGTTATATGTTTTGCTTCTGTTCATCATCGGAGATCCACAGAAGGATGCAGAGTCGGAAGGAAGATCTGATCAATCGGTGCCGGCATGCAAGCGGGCGCTGGATGCACTTGGATGTATTATTCCTGTTCCTATACGAAGCCTGGTAAAATTGTCGTGGGAGATGCTGAACGAAACGCGGACGCTGAGACGACGATCGCTACTCCTGGATAGGGAATGCCCGTCGCCGTTTCATTTGGTTGCAAACTTTGTGACAATTGTAGCAATGCTGGGGGTGCTAGCCATCACGTTGGTGCTGCTGCTGACGGGCTTCCTGCTGCTGCCGTTGGTGGCGCTGCTGTGCTTTCCCTTGTTAGTGGTGGTGTGCATGTGGCGTGAGAAAGACAACGACCACAACGATGCCGTCCACATAGGAGCTCAGGCCCTTGCCAACTACGGCGTCTCCATATCGACCACCATATCCGGCAGCATAAGTTCAGTAGACTGGATCCCACACAGCGACGGCCTCGGCGGCAAACTGCTGCTGCCTTTCCTTGTCTTGGACGAGGTGGCCATGGTTGCCCTGTGGAACATGCTCATTCTGGAAAATTGCTGTCCTAAATTATCCCAGACCAAAAGTTTGAGCAACTACATCCATCTCATGAGTTGCGCTTTGGCATCTGTTGATGACTTGGAGCCTCTGCGTAAAAAACGCGTTATAGACATCCCTTCCAGCGATGAACAACAACAATATCGTTCTAATCAACTGCTGCTGCTTTGGTGGCGCCACTTGAAAAACTCTGCCGAAGTACCAGACCAACAGTCCACCGACGACGGCAGGCTTGATCGGACGCGCAGATCGTTCGCAGAATTTTTGACGCAGAGCAGGAAGTCGCGCACGGGACTGACACGCATCAAGTACTGGCTCAGAGTTTTGGGTAACGAGTACGCCTTCAGTCCATGGATGGCCATCTCCACCGTGGGTGCAATTATGCTTCTCTTTATGACTGCAGCTCAGGTGGTGTGCTTGTTTTATCTGTGCAGTCGAACCAAAGCATAATAATAATGAAACCTCCTTTCCCAAAAGTTTAAATCCGAACCCGACCCTTCCTGTGATTCTCCCGTTCTCTTTTTATCCGCTTTCATCTTCGTCATGTTATTTTGGTTTGCATGTGCTTGGGGGTGTGTGTTGGAGCATTTGCTACCTCTGCATGTTCTTGTTGTTTCATGAACACTGCATTTGGCTTCCTGTAAAAGAAAAATGTTAAATGGATTCATCTTTCTGGTCGCTGTCCTGAATCATTTTCGGTGCCGTGAATTAGCTCTGACAATATTCATTATTTTCCATGCCGTGCTAATTCTCTTTGATTTGAGAAGGTTAAGCGGCACACAAAAACCCACTAGAGACACACAAGATGGTAGCCTTGTTTGTTGTGATTCACTAATTCTTGTTAAGCATCATCATTATCGATTCAAGGATCATCAATCTAAAGACAAAGTTTTGCTATTGAAGGAAGGTTATCATGATTTTTAGGCAATGCCCAAACTTTATCTTTAGTTTTCTTTTATATTTGAAGTCTAATAGATGTTAAAAGTTCTATGAATTTAAAGAAGGCTGCAAAAAGCCAAGAAAAATAGGAAGAAAAGTTTAGAAAATCTTAGTTTATGCATAGAAGAACAAACAAAAGGAGTTTATGAAAGGGAGTTTCAAATTCTCTCTACTTTTCATATCTTAGTTTATGAAAGGAAATTTCAAATCCTCTTTACTTTTCAGCCTATAAAAACAAGTCATTAGTGTGACATATCATTCCTAGATGTCATGGATTAACAATGTTTCATCATTGATAACTTAAATAATGCACTTCAAAAAGAACAACAGTACTTCGAAGTAATGGAAAAAGAAAGAAAATTGACTTTTAATAATGATAGAGTACAAGTGTTAAAATGGGGCCCTTGGGGTTGTCTCCTTATGACACTTAGGGTCTTTAGAGGTAATCCACCATTGCCACCACAATTAAGCCATAAGATTGAAGGGGTGATCAGTTTCTTTTTGTCCTGCTTCACTCAACTCTCATTACATGTCTTTGTTAACTCTCCAACTTCATGTTGGCACAAGCTCTAAGTCCCCAACCTTAAATGCCATAGGACAAATCTCTAAAAGGGTATTGTGAATAATTACAATTTCTTATATAAGGCACCCCTTCATATAAAAGTTAATTACATTGTTTACATAATACAACTTCGCCCACAATTAGGGACAGGATGTTACAATCTACACCCTTTAAGAATATTGCTTGTCCTCAAGTTCCTCTTTGATATCTGGCTACTCAACAGTTGCATTCATCATCATTGTTATCATTCGTACAAAACTACATGTATCAATTCCTAATATTTATTCATTTTAATAATTAGATCTATTGATTATCATTGTTTTCAAAAGCATGAGAATAAGTGTCTAGGATGAACTCCTTGATTTTCCATGTTTCTTCATTACAGTTTGGTCATTGTATGCATACTTCTATGATGGTTTTGTTTTAAAGTTTCTTTGTCCTTTGTTCTTTAATGGCTATAGGCTTAACCTTGAAGCTTGCATTGGATCTTAGAAGTAGTTTTCTCTAATCCGGCACATATGATATGTCATTGTTATGAAATTTCTCTAGTAGGATGATGTGGAAGATAGGATGGATTTTTAAGTCCCCCAAGAGATTCAATTAGTATGCTACTTTACTAATTCATTCTAAAATTTCAAAGGATCCATAATATTAAGGGGCTAATTTGGTATATTTTCCTTATTTTAGAAAACTTCTTGTTGGTTTGACCCTCAACAATACTTAGTCACCAATCTGGAACTCCTTCTTAAGGTGATATTGGTCAGCATATTCTTTGTATATATCTTGGGTTGCCAACAAATTCTGTTTTACTTTCATAACGATGTTTTTCATTATCTTTAGTTTTTCCTATTTCCACTCTACTTTCAAGGGAGGATCAACCTAAGTTAATTATGTTTGATAGTCTTACCCATACATGAAAAATCCTAAGAATTTATCCTTAATAATTATTATTGTAGGGAAATTCTATCAAGTGCAAGTAGTTTTTCCAAGTCTTGGATCTATTTTTCCAAGTAATTCAATTAACTCAATCTATTTGATCATCCATTTTAGGGTAGTACACTATACTAAACATTAGTTAAATTTCTAGTTCCTTGAAAAAGTTTCGTAAAAATTTTGAAATGAACTTTGAGTCTCAATTTGATATGATTGACTTAGGACATCCATGTAATTAGAACACTTCATGTACGAACTTCTAGATGACTTTGTCAATTGTATTAGCAAGCTTTAAGGATATGAAGTGAGTCATTTTTTATAGATGATCAAAAACTACTAAGATTGAGTCATTCTCCTTCTTAGTCACTAGCAACCCTATAATGAGGTCCATAGTAACATTTTCCTATTTTCATGTTAGGACTTCTAATGTTGTAATAGGCCACTGGGTTTCTTTACTTGGCTTTTACTCTTTAACATGTTGGACAAATTTTGATGTATGAATATATATCATTCTTCATTCTAGACCAAAAATAAAACATTCGTAGCATCACATATGTCTTAATATAACTAGGATGCCTAGAGTATAAAACTTCATGTGCTTCACTAAGTAACTTATGTCTCTAGGCCAATTTTGAAATACATACTCTTTTACCTTTCATTAATGATGAGTGGCGAGGTACCCCTACACTCAACCATACGAATACAAGCATAACACGCACGATCCGGTCGAACTCCGTAGGCTAAGTGCCTACATGCCTTATGGAACACTTAAGGTTAATTATTCGTTGTCTTCCCAGACTTACTTGTAGTTGTCACGGTGTATGGTTAAGTAAGTTCGAGGTATATGATTTTTATATCTTTTCAGTTTTATCTCCTATGCTAAGAAGGTGAAGGGTTGAAGAGACTAATTAACTAACTCTAACTAACTAACTAAGCCTGAATTAACCTAGCATCAGCATTCGTTCCTACTTACCATTCACACCCTGAACCAATGCAACTGTGGTTACCAAACGCTAGTCGTTGCTAGGATCATCACGCGTAACTCACGTGCTCGAAGTGGTCGTACTGAGGCACTTAACTAGGAGAGAAGGGTTGAGAAAGATTTAATTCCTAATAAAGCATTTAAATGGAAAATAGTAAATAACAATAAATAAAAGTCCTAATTAGCCTATTCCATGCACTGCAAGGTTTATCCAAGAAGTTCGTCTTTATTGCCATACACAAACTTGTGTTCAGGTACAATGTCTACTCGAATAAAGATCCGTTTACTTTAGGACTCCTACTGCGGGCACATGGAAAATATTCTATCTCTAGAGGGATCAAACTGCCAGAGTTTCACTACAGTCTAAGCCTAGGATGGAAAACAAGGGAGAGCTGCCTCTTATTTATAAATATGACGGCACACTACGATATCGCAGGGGATGATGCGATATCGCATACGCGATATTGTGGCTATCACGATATCATGTTCCATTATACCCCCATGACTAAATGAAAGCTCATCCTCGAGTTCCTTAAAATAATATCGGGAAGGTATAGGATTATTAACTCAAAATGGAACTAATGGGATGACATGTGAACGGATCATCATTACAAGACACAACAAGAGTGAACACCTTATTAGATTGACATCAGGCCTCATGTGGTAGCTGAAAAAGAGAGAGAGAGAGAAGTGTTGCTACTGCCAACGCCAAGATTACACATTTTTTTGTCCATCTGTAAGCGCACCATTGATCTTGCTCCTTGCAAGCTGCTTCAGCACCAATCCATTCCAAGTGTTCCCTCCAGATCCAATCCGTTGTTACATGATTGTCATTTGCACACACAACACAGTTTTTATATTAGCAAGGGTAAATGAATCATCATATAATTGATACCTTGCTTCGGTGTAAGTCCATTGGCTGAGTTGTGGTATGGCTGATACAGTTCTAGAGATGTATTAACGGTGACTACTAAAGGTGTAGGGCTAGGAGAAAATTGAAAAAATTGGGCCCCGTACCCCCATGACTAATCGCAAACCTCCAATAGCGAAAGAATGGAAAAAGAAAAGAAGTAAGAAAGAGGAAGAAAAAGAGACAACCAGGACATCGATGAGATGGTTGTTAAGATGGAAATGAACAAATAAAATTAATTACAAAATGTTAGGGAAAGGAGATTAACTAGTGCACCAAATAGGAATGTCAGTGGGTCCTCCCCAAAGTAGGCTCATGTCCTTAATTCCCTGACAATCTCACATTCAAAGAGTCCGTAGGCTCTGGGAATGTCATTTGGAACAAGAGTTAAAGTCTTAACCACAAGAATTTACCAAAAAGAAAACAATGCATCAACCAAAATATACACTAATGATACAACCGGAAATGAGGTGAACAATGGAGAGAAGGGTGGAGAGAGGAGAATTGAATGGAATCCCAAGAACAAGGTGGTGTATAGCCCCTTGTGTGCTTCATGATTACTGTGACTTGGAAAATCTCATTCCAAGTCCGGCCTCAAAAAAACCACATCCAGTGACTTTGCATCAATGCATTCGGCCAATCCATCCTCTTGAATAACAAGAAAGCCTCTTCCAAGAGCCACCACCATTCTGACAAAATGAATGAGGAGAGAATGGGAAGCAGGGAGGGCCTTAGTTAGAGGAAATATTTTTATTTTGAGTTCCATAACCAATGCTTGTAGCCCAAAGGATTATTTTGTCTAAGGGGTGTGCTTTGAATTCTCACTTTTTTCTTTTTTCTTTTTGTGTTTTATGTGTTTATGCATGAGAATCATACCATGCAAAGACTTTGTTATTTTTATTGCTCAGCTCCCCATAATTGGGTAATGTTGAAGTGGCAAGAAAACTCAAGAAGAAACCATCCAAGCACCCAAGAGAATGGCCAATACAAATGCATCAAGTTCCCTTGAAGTCACACCCTTTTCAAGCCTTGAGTCCTTCCTTAGTTTGAGAAATGCCAAGTCACCGATTTGTTAGAGTTCTTATTTAGAAAGGGACTGTACATTTCCAAGCTGAGAGAGACCATCGAACTTGTGGATGAATGGTTGAAGTGGACTCATTGCCTGCCATATCAAAAGAACATACCTTAGTATCAACATCATGACTTAAAGGTAAAAATCAAACATTAGCAAGCAATATGAACATAGTTCATACCATCATGAAAAACACTTATTAGGTGACAAACCTATAAGGAGGGTCACACACACACACACACACATAAAATGAAAAAGTATAATGATGTTGTAAAACAAAAACAAGAAAAGTTAAAGAAATTTGTAAAACAAAAATGTGTAAGACAAAAACATGTAAAACAAAAAACTAAAAAGAATTGAGGGCCCCAAATGATTAGCATAGGTGGCCATCTCCCCCATGACTAAATTGCAAGGGAGAGATCTAAAACAATGAGCGTTTATTTGAATTTCATAGAAGTGCCCAACTTCTCCTAATTGATGTTCTTAGATTAAGGGGTGGAAGTTGGCGATGCTCCTATTCCAAGGTATCTATACCTTCATCGTTTTTATGGGTTATTTCCTCAGCTCGTTCCATGCATGTTGTTGGGCTGCTATCTTGATCAACGGTCAACCACTGGGTGTCCACTTGTTGTATGGTTGCTACATACAGGCACTTTTGAATGTTATTCTTTGGTGCACACTAGTTACATGCAGGAGACGTTAAATTCCGCATCACCCATGATTCCTGCATGTCATCACCCTTTGAGTCACTGTATGTGATGCATGGAACTTTCTTCTTCTTGATCTTTCCATAAATATTTACCTTAGATATCTCCAAGGAAAGATCGCAGATCCCTAGGTACGCATCTATTGTACTTAGCCATGGCCTTCCCATTATGATTGGGAAGTCCCTTTCATTGTTGTTAACTTCAATCACCAGGAAATCGGTTGGGTATGACCAACCACACACAGTGGTAACAATGTCCTCCACAAATCCCAAGGGAATGGTGATGGATTGGTCAACTAGCTCAAGTTGGATATTTCTCTTGTTGAGTTGGGGTAGGTTCCAGGATTGATACATTTCTCATGATATTAAATTGACTCCGGAACCTGAGTTAAGAAGAGCCTTATGCGGTTTGTTCCTGGCAATTTGGAGGTAGATGAAGGAACTTCCAGGGTCATCTAGTTTCCTAGGAAGGTGGCCTACCTTGATCCAGTCGATTACGGTATGTGTTAACATAACCGTATGCATACAGCTCTGTTTTTGGACTGAAGGGGGCCCCAAAGTCTTATTTGTTGGAGGAGTGGTTGTGGACTCAACCCTTGTTATGAGAGCTTGTTTGGACTTTTGGTTCTTAAGAAATGTCTTGTCTTTTTACAGTTGTCAGAACCAGCAGCAGGTTGAATGTTTATAGCTCTCGAAGTGTTACGTTGCTGCGGTTGAGTGGGGAGTTCCCCTTGCATTGTTGGAGTAGGAGGTATGTGAACTACAGGTGGAAGAGGTGTGAATGGAGTATGAGGATGGTATGGATATGGAGCATCTCCTAGAGGAGAAGGAGTCATTCTAAAGTACTCCAAAATTTGGTAGTAACGTTGGGAAGTTGTGTGACCCATGGAGTCACTTGGAGAAATTGGCTGCTGCACATAGTATCCATATGGGTCTAGTTGCCGGTAAGGGTATTGATGTTTAGGCTGTGGCATCCCCCATGACTATGGGTATTGTGACTACTGATGTTGCCCAATAGGTTGTGATGGAGTTCCACTTGGATAGTACGTTAACGGTTGGTGGAACTATCTTGAGTTACCTTGTGGATAAGGTAACCTTCGGGGTGTCTGCTGTCTGTTAAGTCTCGGGTTGAGTGCATACACCCTAGACTCTTGTAGATGTGAGATGATTGGACAACATCCTTTAGGATGGTCATATTGGCAGATCTCACATCCACCGTCATCATCTGTGTCCGAATCCACAACCAAATCGGAGATAGTTATTTTCCCCTTACCCTTGTCATGTGCAGGGCCTGAATCTCTCTGCTTTGTTTTGTTTTTGTTACTACTTCGTTCCTTCTTAGACTATTCTACAATTTTCAAGACAGTTTTAATTTTACTATCTAAGGAGCTCCATACTTCATCTACCTTAGCCGATACTTCTATTGTTAGCTTTTGAAGTGGCAAGGTTTTTCTATTCACCAACTCTTCAAGTGGTGACTCATCCTCTTCATCACAAAATCTCACTCCCTTCTTTTGAAGAGAGGGATCATGGTTATATTCTTCCACACTTTCCATTTTTCATAGCTCACCTTCTTCTTTGGCTACTTGCTCCAACAAGCGATGAATTTCATGGGCTCTAAGTTCTGATAGTCTCCCTTGGGCATAAGTCCCAAGGGTTCTCCTAGTCTCATGTCTTAGCCCATCTACGATGCGGCAGAGTTGATTCGGTTGTGTGTAACCATGGCCCAGGCAATGATGTAGCAATGCATAGTAGTGGTCTATGGCAGCATCCAAGGGTTCATGATTATCTTGCTTCCATCCTTGGATCTGCTTATGCAAGTTAGACACTCTAGAGTACGTTTGATATTTATCATTGAAGAGTTCTAACATCGTACTCCACCTCCTGATGGATTCTAGTTCTAAGAACCAGTACCAACTCTCTACTTCATTTGTGAGTGTCCTAGGAAACAACTTCAATTTTTTCCACTTGTTCTCTATGTTTTGCAAGGCATAGGCATCATGGAATTCCTATAAATGATGTTGTGGATCAGCGTTGTATCCTCCCTCAAAGCATGGAATATTGTTCATGTCTAAACAATTGATTTGGCTATCTCTTTGATGTGTTGTTGGTATTCTCACTGCCTTCGTGATATCTAGCATACCTTGGGTTGCAAGTAGGGGCTCGTCATGATCATCTCTTTCATGACATCTATGATGCCTGCGTTGTTCCCTACTTTCCCTTCGTTCATGCCCTTGTCCTCACTCTCGACTCTCCCATCAAGGTCTCTCATTTTTCCTACCTCTATCCTCACCGTTATGCTCTCGATGGCTACGCCCTGATGTGGAAGGAGAGGGCGAATGATGTGAAGAAGGGGAAGAAGAAGAAGAACCATTTCCATGACAATGTTTCCTACCTTCTCTTCTATGGCTTCGGCCCCGATCTTGATGACGATATGAGTGCTTGTCCTTATCATGTGTTGTTGTTCCCTTAGTGAACATATGGTGTTCACGGGGATCAGAACTAGGATTGTGTATCGTGGAGTGCAGGTTTTGATACCCCACCTCCTCACTATCATTAGGAGGGGGAACATCCTTCGATAGAGAATTGGTTATAAGTGGTTCACCATCTCCCATTTCACTTAGGACGTGTGGGACCTCTTTGCCCTTCAATAGTGTATGTTGGCTCTCCTGTCTTGAGTCCCTTATACGTTGTGCGGATGTGGGATGTTAATCCCTTGTGTCAAAGTCGCCTATAATGTATTCAGCATAGAGCTACGTCATGCCAATCTATGCTAGAGCATGGAGGAGCATGTTTGGAACTGACTGATCTGGAGGTAACACTATGTTACCTTGCAAGTATCTCCATCGCAGTTGTTCATCTATAAATGTCCATGGGCATCGTAGAAGTCAAATGTAGATTATGCCTTTGTTCCAAACAACACACGATTGCCTTGGTTATGATCTTTCACTATACTATAAAAAACCATTAGGCTCATAATTGCATATAGCAACGAGGTGAGTAATTGGATGAGAAGGGATTGTAGAGATTAGGACATGAGATACCTAACCATGTCTGCGATAGGTTCTTGTGTTAATTATGATCAAGATGATCATCATACCTATCCATCCAAGTTTCAAACCAAGTTCACACCATTAACAGTGGCTTCACATTGATATGCCCCTTCTTGCTTACCATCATGAGTCCAAAACAACTATAGAGAATGAACATTACTCTAAAAAGAGAAGAAAATAATAAAAGGAAGGAAGGAAGGAAGGGCCTTAGTTAGAGGGGTACCTTTAGGCATAGATAACATGTCTTTCTAGTCCCATAACTAGTGCTTGCAGCCCATTATTATGTCTAAGGAATGTGCTTTGAATTCTCATTATTTATGTTTTTTTCTTATTCAATATTATTCTTTTTTCTTCTTTCTCTCTCTCTCTTTTTTTTTTCATAAAAATCACACCATGTAAATACATGCTTATTGTTTATTGGTTAATGATAGGAGTGATGATACATTTATGGAGGAGTCATAAACATAAGAAGAAAGTCAAGAAGAAAATTCAACAAATCCTCTTAAGGTAACACCCTTTTCCATTCCCACTTGGTCTTTTTCTTTTTCTTCAAGGAATAATCATAATTATTTAATTTTAGTGTTTTGTGAGAAGAACCATATTACTTTCATGATAAAGACCTCTCATTTATAGAACTAGAGGGATGGATGATGTGGTTTCATTATTTTCCATAATTATTTACCCAATCATCTTGATAGCATAGGACAAACACCCAACACATTGTGTTGACTTCTACATCATGACTAGCAATATTATTAACAAAAACATAATAGAAATTCATAAAACATAAAGGAAATGACTTAAGAAAAGAGAAAATTATAAACAAAAGAAAAATAAAAAAGAAATAGAAAACATATTAATAATTGGAAAATTTTTGAAGAAATTGGAAAATGATAAAAAATTGTAAAACAAAAAAGTGAAAATGCACTTATTAGTTCTTAATTCACAATGGGGCATCTCCCCCATAACTAAACTCATGGATAAGCATTTAGAAAATGGACTGCACATTCCCTTGATTATACACCATAATTTTTCCATTTATCATCTTTAATAATTTAATTTTTCTTAGTAGCATATTTAACATTAATGATAATCATTTTTCGATCATTTTGAGACATATCTTTAGCTAAACTAGAAGGTGTTTTCTTTTTAAGGGGTCTAGACATGTTTTCTTGTTTATTTTGTATTTTAGTTCTTATGTCTCCTTGTTTAAAATATTCTTTTGGTGTATAGTTAGAGTGTAAGATGTTCTTTTCTAAGTTCTTTGTTTGGTTCACTTTCTTAGAACTAGAACTAATAAGTGAATTGGTTGTTTTCATGCATCTTTTGAGTGGTTTGGTTTTTTGATTCTTGATCCAATGGGTATCTTTTGGTTTAGTGGCTACTATGTAGACTTGGTTTTTCACACACACTTGTTTCTTAAGTTTGTTGTGGGTTGGTATAGGAATCATGTTAATACTTTGAACTTTTGACCCATAGTTGCATCCTTTATCATTATTAGTAATGCATGGAATTTTTTGTCTCTCCATAGTGATAATTTCATCTTTTATGTTTTGTGTGAGAGTGGTAATGGTTGTTGGCTTTTGCGTAGGATTAGAAGACATTGTTTTTGTGAGGAAGGGGGTTGCACCAGCTTTTCCTTGTGCTAGTTTTGATGAGCTAGTAGGTCTACTACTTTTATTCACATGTGTGAAAATTGTCCTAAAAAAAGAATGTTTCTAAGACTTTTGTTGAGATCTACTAACATTATCATTTACTTGTATGTTCATGGAATAAGTAGCATTCTTCTATTGAGGTTGTGATTTTAATCCTTCTTGCATTGTCGGTGGTGACATATGTTAAAGGGAAGTATGAGAGTATTGAGGATGTGTCGGAGGATAAGAGGTACAAGATGGTGATGTCATAGGAGATGATGCAAGTTGATGGTATTTAGGAGGGTAGTAGGAGTAATTTAAGCCATGGGAAGTATAACCACTTGGAAAAATAGGTTGTTGAAAATAGTATTCATAAGATTCTAGTTGGCGATAAGGGTATTACTGCTTTGTTGATGGCATTCCCCAAGACTATGGGTTTTGCCATTATGGTTAATAGTAGTCTTGAGGTTGATAAGAAGTCTCATTGCGATAGTACTGTTGGTTGTATGAATATGTATAATTACCTTGTGGGTAAGATAATCTCCTAGGCATTTGCTTTTCTATGAACTAAGGATTCAAAGCAAAAGCCCTAGACTCTTGTAGATGTAACATAACTAGGTAATAGCCCTTTGTATGTTCATATTAATAGATGTCACATCCATCATCATCCTTTGTATCTATGTCTAAAATCACTTTTGCTATAACTATTTTTCCTTTTTGCCAATAAGTGTTCTTACCTATTTCCTTGTCCCCCCCCCCCCCCCCCCCTTTCTTATCTTGATTAATATATCCTACTTTACCTTTTCCTCTATGATTTTCAAGTTGGGCATAAATTTTTCTTCCATCAATTCCCACATCTTATCTACACTTCAATCTTAGCAATAGAATTTTGTATTGCAAAGGTTTTGTATGAAATCAACTCATCAAGAGATTTTTTTTTTCTTGATCATAAATATGAACCTCTCTTTTGTGAAAAGTTGGATCCTAGTTATATTCCTCTACATTCTTTCTTTCATATACTTCTTCTTCTTCTTTTTCCACTTTTTTAACCAACCTTTGTATCTAATGGGCTTTCAATTTTGATAATCATCCTTGGGAATAGATCCCAAGGGCCTCTTTCGTTTTGTTACAAAACTCATTTATGATGTGAAAAAATTATTCTTTTTGAGAAAAACCATGGCTTGAACATCTATGTAGCATAGAATAGTATCTATCTAAGACTACATCCAAAGATTCATGGTTTTCTTCCTTCCACCCTTGGATTTATTTTTTGAGATTAGAAACTCTTTCATAGCTTTGGTATTTTTCATTGAAGAGCTCAAGCATTGTGGATCACTGGTGGATTGCTTCTTGTTCCAATGATCTATACCAACTTTTAGCTTCTTATATTAGTATCCAAGGAAAGAGCTTAATATTTTTTTCACTTACTTTTAATATTTTGTAAGGCATAGGCATCATGGAAGGCTTGTAAATGATGTTGTAAATGATGGAAGTCTTTTGATGTGGTTTTCCCTTTGATGCCTATGGGGTATTCAAACTGCCTCCATGATCTGTATCATGCTTCTAGTAGCCAACAAGGATTCATCATCATTAGACATATCCTAATGATAACATCTATTTCTATTTGTTTGATTACCGAAACACCACAAAGAAAATTTAGGTTGTAGCCCATGACCAAGATCATTTGTAATTTGATATATAAATAATGGTAGATATAGGTGTCTTATTTTTCTCAAAACTTGGCATTGTGACCTTCACCATTGGAATTTGAGGTAGAATTTTTAACATAAAGTGTGAAGATTGTAGTTTAAAGGATACATTCTCACACATTTTAACTTATACAGGCTAAAAAATGCTTCATAAGTTGTGATTTCCTCATTTTCCATTTGAAAATGGTTGTATTTTGCATGTACCTAGGCTTGGGAAGGCTAAAATGCCTTAGGAACCACTAATTGGAATTTTCTTAGTTTTTATGCTGGCCATAGCAATTTATACATTGGAACTAGCTATAGCCAAGATATAAATTTTTGGGCTTTAATTTTACATTGAGAGGACTGCATAGCCTATGTATAAATTTGGGTATTGAATTTTTACACTAGGTAACACATAAAACCAACATAAAAACCATAAAAATTTCCATATTTGATAAATACGCTAGGGCTATATGACCTATAAACACCTAAATTTTGCAATAATCTATTAGTAATCATGGTAGAAATTTGTAGCAATGAACCTAATACTAATGACCTATATAAACCAAAGAATACCACATCAAAAGGACTTATGGAAAATTTGCATTTAGGCTAAACAAAATTAAAAGTAGTGTAGATTCACCAGAAGTCCAACAATAATTCCACCACCACAATGCAAATTTAGTGTCAGAGAGAGAGAAAGGAGCTTTGGGACTAAAACTTGAAAGTTTTGGAAAGCGAAGCTGACTGTAGGACACACTTTGCTAGCTTTAGTGGGTGCCAAGTATCTTCTGTTTAGCTTTTTGAGCATCCAAAGCCTTAAAACTTGTACCAGTCTAAAATTTTTTCTTATAAATTTTTTTATTATTTTAATAAAAAAGATTGTAGATCATTTATTTCATGCAAATTTTATTTTTAATTTTTGTGCTACTAGATCTAGATTTTTCCGTACAATTAATTGCATCGTTTATGAATCTTAAGTCCCTAGGTGATCAACAAGACTATCCAAGGCACTTTGGATCCTTTCCTTTAGGCTTAGGGGATCCAAAGTCAAATTATTTTGCTTGAAATCTTCAATTTTCCAGCATTGAATTTTTTTGGTGCTATAGTTTCTGGCATTAGAAGGAGGGCCTCCACCCAAATCTTTTGCCCAATCCTACTATGCCTTATTACAAAATTTGATTTTTGACCAGTGTAAACCTTTAAATTTTACTTTGGAATCCTCCCCAAAGCTAGCACAGCCATCATTCCCTACAACTTTGAAACTAGCGTATAAATTTTAGTAGGTTGGATGATCTACAATTTTCCCAATAATTGCTACACTTTCTAAAGCCTATCATATTTCTCAAAAAAAAAAAAACCTACACTTTTCACTCTTTGAAATCTACTATTGGATCTTCTAAGAGGCTAGTGTATTTTTCACACCATCATCCACTTGTAGCTTTTAAAATTTTTTTGTTGGGCTTTTCATACAAGCCCAATGTATTTTTGGCCTATGCAGTGTATTTTTCTCATAGGAGAAGCTTAGTGTATTTATTGTTGAGGAAACCCCAATGTATTTTCCACAAGGAAAACTAGCATAATTTTATAAATTCAGAGTATTTATTGTTGAGAAAGCACAACGTATTTATTTTTCACAGAGAAAACTAGTGTATTTTTCACAAGGGAAACATATTTTTCATTGTAGGCTAGGTTGAGGTGAATCCAATGTAAAAACTAGAAGCTTTCCTATAACATTTTTACACCAAAATTTTCCCAACAACTAGTTGCAACACAACCTTTGCTCCCTACATTTTAATATCTAAAAAATTCAAAAAAATTAATTGATTAATTTTTACCAGTGTAGTGCACAACATTGCCATTACCACTACTATTGTACCTGTAGTTGTAGTTTTTACCACATTCTAGGATTAAAACCATTTATACATTGAGCAATTTCACTTGTTGAAATTGTTAAATTCAAAACCCACTTGAGAACTCAGCTAATGTCTTTTAGTAGATTAACTATATTTCCACTAAACCTTACATATATTACCTCCATCTAATATTCAACTTGTGTCTGATTCAAAAGAACTCATGGTTATAGAATGAAAAGAATCACTTAGACAAAGGGTTAAGAACCCAAATTTCGCGATGATTAATGAGGAGTTTTATAACTTCATATGCACCAAGATACAGGTTAGTTTACTTATACCATGCCCTGAATTTGACACTAAGCACTAGTTCAAAATAATACATCAATATGGAAAAGAGTACATCCCATCGCCATATGATAAAATCCACCTACCAATTTCTATGCTCATGTGATCATACAACTTATAGATGTTGATTAGTGGGATGATGAGATCGACTCAAAGAATCACCAAGAAGAGAAAGATGAGTTTGAGGCTGAACTAGAGCCAGATACCTTTATTGGGATGCTTTTCCAATAATTGGCTTCCTAGACAACTGCTTCTAGCTTTATGTCTCCTGCATCATCAGCAAGACAGGTTTTCCAATCTTCTTCCCCTACTATGCATTCTACCATGTTTAGGTCAACATCCATCATTACCATACACTAGGCAGAATCCATTCCTTAGTCAAGTTCCCTCTACTCGTTCATGTATTTTGTAACATAGCTCTACTTCACACGGTCATCACCCATGGTATTTACCATGTCACATTCCTTCTATATCCTAGTGGATCCCATAGTGGGACCCTAAGTTACTCAAGCTTCCCATACCCCATTTTCTCCCATTATCCCTTAAGTGCTAGTGTAGAATTCCTTCTTATTGTTCAACCCCCTTACAACCATGATCACCTAGTCTCTTCCATCATTTCCATTACCCATCACATGATCACAAGCCTCCTAGCTTCCTCCCTAGCCTTTTGTATAGATCCCACAATACACTAGAATGTCCCAAGGCTTGGATTAAGTCTTCTAGATGATCTAAGATCTTACCAAAGAGTTGCATAAGCTCAAGGCCTTTACCACATAGATGGTCAAAATAATGAACTTCTATCATGATGATTCCATTAGTTCAACCATCTCCCAAATCACTCTTCCTTTGGGCATTCTTATCCTACAGCTTACCAAGGATAATGATAAGGATAATCCCAATGTACACATAACTACCTTATGTTTTGAGTGCTTATTGTTACAAGATTGGCCTCACACCATCATGTGTATCTTCCCTATGTTCCTTACCAGGAAGGCCTTAGACTAGTACCATGTAGTTCTTAGAGGATCCATTGCCTCATTAGAGGACTTGATTTTACAATTCTTGAATCATTTCAAGTATCACTTGAAACTAGACATCATCCTTGATCAACTAATGAAAATCAAACAAGGATCTCTTGGACCTATCTAGAAGTTCATTCAGTGATGGAATGCTCTACTCAATGAGATTCTTGAGCCTATAACTGAAATGCATATTCTAGCCATTTTCAAGGGGGTAGTTAACTATTTCATTAAGTTCAAACTATATTATCTAGACATGTGGTTCCATGGCTAGGCTTTCTCACAAACTAAGAACATAGAAGATGCTACTAAAGTCATTCATGACCCTATCTATGTAGCATACAAGAACCAACACACAAGGAAGAACAAGGATAGGGGAAAGTAGAACCATGTAGTCATGGCCACTATGGCCAAAGGAAAAAAAGCTATGCAAGGTCCAAAAAAAAATCAACCTAAGTTTCTTGTTGCAACCAATAAACCTTTAATATTGAAGGCCTCTACCTCAAACCAACCTAGGCCTAACTTTGAGAGAAAGGATTGGTCAAAATACATCAAGTTGCATTTGAAACTATCCAAGCTCCTTAACTAGTTACTCAATAGTGGTAAAATTCAATACAAGAAAATAACTAAGAATGCCTATAAGAGGCATGATTGATTATGTGAAGTCACTAAGAATCCCACTCTAGCAACCAAGGCTGATCCATTGGTATCAATATATTTCAAACTTGATTGATTCTACCACTATCATTAATTGTTCGATCATGACACTAATTCCTATTTGGCCCTAAAGATGACCTACAAAATATGATAAAAAATGGAGAGTTAGTGCTAGATGCTTCTAACCAAGTTAGGCCCCAAAACCAATCCATGTAGATATACAAAGACCTATTGAATGAAAATAACTACCCTTACACAATAGCAGTGTTCAACATTAGAAATGGTCCAAGACCTACTAGAGAGCCATTTGTGATTCAAGTAACTCTTTGAAATGAAAATGTTCCTTCAACTTCATTAAGTTCAAGGACTCTTTTATCATAAGGATACCATCACTAGTGCCCCCAAAGAATCATTCATCATTAGAGCACCTCCTCCTGCAACCACCAAGCTTGTAATCCAAGCTGACCAATGTCCTCTCGTGGTGGCCAACACAACAACTTCTTTGTAGCCCAATAATAAGAAATCACCTACCAAGCAACGTAAGAATCCTACCCCAAAGCCCAATGTTAAAGATAACAAGCAAGTGAAGGCTTAGAAAGAGGTGGGCCCAATGAAGGTCACATCCATTTCAACCATTCCCATGAGCTCTGATGAGTGGCGAGGTACCCCTACACTCAACCATACGAATACGAGTGTTACATGGGTGATCCAATTGAACTCCACAGACTAAGTGCCTACACACCTTATGGAACACTTAAGGTTAATCATTTGTTGTCTTCCTAGACTTACTTTTATATTTCATTGTTGTATGGTTAAGTAAGTCTGAGGTATGTGATTTTTATGTCTTTTATGTTTTGTCGCCTATGCTAATGAGGGAAAGGGTGAAGAGGCTAAGTAACTAACTTTAAATAACTAAGTTCTAATGCCTAGCATCAATATCCGTTCCCACTTGCCATTCACACCCTGAACCAATGCAACCTTCTGGGATTACCAAATGCTATTCATTACTGGGATTACCAAGCGTAACGCACGTGCTCGAAGCGGTCGTACTGAATGCATTTAACTAGGAGAGAAGGATTGAGAGAGATTTAATTAACTAATAAAGGATTTAAATGATGAACAATAAATAACAATAATTAAAGTCCTATTTAGCTTACTCCATGCACTGCAAGGTTTATCCAAAAGTTTGTCTTTATTTCTGTACACAAACTTGTGCTCAAGTACAAGTTTGCTCGAATAAAGATCTGTTCACTTTGGGAACTCCTACTGTGGGCACATGGAAATTATTCTATCTCTGGAGAGGTAAAACTGCCAGAGTTTCACTAAGGTCTAGATCTAGATTCTGAAACAAGGGAGAGTTGCCTCTTATTTATAGATTTGGCAACGCAACGTGATATCACGTCCCATCAAGCTCCAATGCTCAAGCCACTTCAACCAGTTAGCCAAGGGAGGGACATAAACAACATGAGAAGGGGAAGGGAGGTCAAACCATAGATACTAAATCATGATGTTTGAATCTAGGGTAGGATGAAAGAAGTTAAATTCATTAAGAATGAAAAGATAATGACCAGTGACAAGGACTTCCTCAATGCCATGGACTAAGTAAAACTCTCCTTAAAATAAAAAAACATCTATCTTAGCTTGTATGACCTAGTAATGATCTCCTTTTCTCACCATGAATCCTTAGTGAGAATGTTGACATCAATTCCCATTAGTAAGTACATTCCTACTAATGAGAATCCATTCATACAATAATGATGTCCCCTTCACCTAGGGAAGAAACGAAGTCAATTTCCTTAGTTTCTCATGATAGTGAGGTAAAAACTAACCCACCATATGGTGAGATAACAAGGACCCCTCTCTTTATAACCATAAGGGTTGGACAATACAAAATACTTAGGGTGTGATGGGACATGATATCACATGGGCCGCAATATCGTGTACGCAATATCGCATCCCCCGTGATATCATGTACACGATATTGCAGTCCGTTGCAATGTCTATAAATAAGAAGCAGCTCTCCCTTATTTAGAAATTAGGAGTTAGAAGTAGCGAAGCTTTGACAGTTTGATCCCTCTAGAGTTAGATTATTTTCCAATGTCTGCCCACAGTGTGGTGAATGTAATTGTACGACATTCTTTATTTGAGTGTGACGTACTTGGACACACACATGACCGGCAATAAAGATCGAGATTACTTCATCATTATAACATTCACTTTTGTTATTTATTTGTTTATTTATTTAATGTTATTTACTATTTTCTCTCTCACCATTAAACTCCTAGAACATGGAACGAGTACGACTTGAATATGAGCATTTAAGTATGACTACTTGGTATCCCAGTGGTGTGGCTAGGATCTGCGCTTGGTAATCCCAGTGGTAGTTGTGCACGAGGTCCAAGATGTGTGCAGATGATCAAGGAATCGGCTGCTCATCGCACTTAGGCTAGATTAGATTTTCTTACCCTTTTCCTCCTAGCTTAGCTTAGTTAATATTACTTTCTACTACCTTCAGGAGTAGCATTAGATTAGGAACACATCATACACCTCACTTTGGAGTAAACCATATGTGACAAATATAATACTAGTCTAGGTGGGAAGATAGCAAATTGCGACCTAAGGATAACGATCTAGGTGCCACAACTAGTCCATCTATGGAGTTCAACCGTATCGCGCATACACGCTTGTATTTGTATGGTTGAGTGTAGGGGCACCTCTCGCCACTCATCATTGGCGCCGTTGTCAGGGATGGTGCTAGTTATCTAGATTAGTTATATCATACAAGGTCGCTATATAAGGACTTAATGATATATATCTCTTAGAAAGAAGAAATAATTATTGAAAGTCATGCCTAAATTCACACACAACTTCACAACATGCCTCTCCTAGAAGATAATAATAATGCCACACTTAGTGAGGAAGTTCATTGGAGAACCAACGAACTATATGATGATGAAGATTGGAGTATACAATCTAAAGTGGGAGTTTCTTATAAACATGAACAAAAACAACATCATCGCAACACACGAAATCCTAACTTACTCAATGAAGATGAACCCCCACTGGCCACTACAAGCTTAATGCAACTATAAGAGGCTGTTCGAATCTCATGTAGGCATCGTAAAGAGAGCCGACTACCTAGGCTCGATTTAAACAACTTTCCAAAATTTTTAGGAGGCTATGACTTAGATCTGCATCAACATTTACAAGCCTTCTACGATGCCTGCACATGGAATAACATTTATAATGGATGGAAAAAACTTAAGCTCTTTCCCATGACACTTGTTGACCAAGCTAAAGTATGGTATCGATTGTTAAAACCAAATTCAATATGACGTTGGTCAACAATGGTAGAAGTATTTAATGAAAAATATCAAACCTATGTAAGAGTGTTAGCCTTGAGGAAACAAATCCAAGGATGAAAACAAGCACAACATGAACCCTTGGACATGGCCTTAGAAAGATATTATGCACTATTACTATCCGGGCCATGGGTTTTCCGAGGAAAGGCTAATGTACCATATTATTGATGGGCTACATAATGAAACAAGAGAGACCTTAGGAACGTATGCCCAAGGTCAACTATACGAACTACAAATCCACCAAGTCCAAGAGCTTATTAAGTGGGTAGCAAAAGAATAAGGAGAATTAGCTAGATGGAAGAGTGTTGAAAAACATCAACGGGACCAAAATAGTAACTCAACAAAGGTCCATGATCATAACAAGGAGAGATCAATCAATCTCAAGGTGGAAACATCATCTTTGCCAATACAACAAACATTAGAAGAAGCCGAGGCAAAGAGCAATAAAATGTTGGAATGGATGAATCAAAAGTGTGGAGAATATATCAACAACATTGGAGATAGAGTTTTGACAACCCAAGAAGCAGGATGAAACATTAGACATTCGGAGAAAAAGAATAAAGAGAATAAGTGCTCAACTGCCAATCCTATGTATGAATGCAACATATGCCTGTACGATCACCCCAAGGGCCAATGCCCAATACTGTTACATCTACATGAGCATTGGAGAAACACATTACATCTAGAGTTTGTACAGAGATATTATGTTTGATCACAGTGGCAACAATCCTAGTCGTGGGGGAGACCACCCTTAGACTGGAGGCACCCTTCATATTTTCCAAATCCAAATGCTTATCATGTCCAACATCCTGTTTCTCCATTCGGGCCACCATACTCTATCTTACCACAATACCATTGTCCACAATACTATCAGCCCATACCTCCAACACAACAGCCACCTTGTGCACCTTTTGTTCCTCCTAACTTTCAACATTCTTATCCTTTCCCTCCTTCCACAATGTCACCGACTGTTTCCAAGGTGTTTGTGCCACAGCAACAACCCACAAATAACACTTGTGCTACTACTACTAACAGTAGTGAGAACCCTCAGCAACAACAAAAGTGCCCCTTCTTTAAACATGGTCATAAGAAGGGACAACACAATTCAGAGGCCACTGTAGCTTCCAACCTAACACAAGTCCTACACTGTGGTGCACCCTTACCTTCGAACCCAATGCCTCATGTAACTTCATCAAGGCCACCAACTCACACTCCAACAACCAAACGACCCAATGAACACAGCCATGGGAGACATCAATCCAATCCTTACATACGATCTAACGGTCACAAACATCATAGTGGGTCAAATCGTTATCCAAGAACTACATCGTATAAAGTGCCCTACTATGCTTACTATAATCAAGTGTGTGAACCCCGAGGGGATCAGTATAGACTAGCCCCAATACTTCCAACATGCAAGGATCCTAATTTTCCATTTATTAATCCTTGTCATACTCAACTGATTAGTTGTGGGGGATACCCCTCATTGCAATAACAAGAAGGATTAATAAATATTTTCCATTTTCTTTAATTTTACAACTTTTTGTTTTTTAGTTTTTCATTTTTCAACTTTTT
>MNCI01022218.1:267745-301830 GCA_015680685.1 Gnetum montanum
GGGAGTTATCATGCAATGTGGTTGTACTAAGATCCTTGTAGATCTAATGAAAAATGGGAGTAAGAGTAATTAAAAGGGAACTCAAAAATCAAACGTTGTTCTAGGGGGTTCCACTGGAAAGACATGCACCCATGCCTAAAGGTTGGCGGCTTCTTTGGATTCAGTAAAGTGAAAAAAAAAGAGAAAAGAGAAAAAAGAAGTACCATAAAACAAAAATCACTCCTCCCTTGTACTAAACACCAAGTGATTGTACGTCTTGTTGTTATGGTACTCTCATAGTCGCTCTTCATGGGATGAAGCAATGTGATGTCACTGATTAGAGAAATGGACTTGGTCCTGATCTTGGAACGACAGGTTGACGACACATTAATCATGCTTTACACGCATGATTCATAGTGCCCTGGGTTAGTTACCTCATGTCCCAATCTCTACGATCCCTTTCTAAAGTTCATCTCATCTCACTGTTCGTGTAATTGTAATTCATGTCCCGTGTAGCATTGAATTTTCATCTCATTCCGGTGATAATTACATGTGTGTGTTTTGTGGAGTTAGTGTAGATTACATTTAACCCTTCTAGTGCCCATGGACACTTTAAGTGTGGTTACACTAGGGCATTATAGGTTGAAACTTGCTTTGGGGAGGACCCACTTGTGTAATTTTTTGTAATCTTCACTGATTCTCTAGCTCAAACACACAATTTCTTACCCTCAGCTTAATTTTTCATAATCTTCTTTCCCTATTATTATCCCTCTATCACTTTAACGTTCCAATGTACCATTACATTTCCTTTTTTCATAACCACCAAATTTTTATTACTAAAGTTTGCATCATTATCATTAAGAGTGCCTCTCAAATCAATTAAATTACCCTAGGATATCTTAATACTTACCCATGTCCTCAATTTCCAACATTAATTTCAAGAAAATTCATTAAAAATTTGGTATTTCTTTAGTGTCTCACATCACTAGGGACGAGATATTGTGTACGCGATATTGTGTCCCATGTGATATTACGTATGCTATGTATCGCACACAATATCGCGTCCTATTTTTCTATAAATAGGAACTCCCACTGCAACACTTAGCATCATTTTTCCATTCATGCAGGGGGAGTTGTTGAAATTTTTCTCTGCGACTTGCGATTGTGTGACCCTTGCTTTTTCACTCATATCTTGCTCACTGGTGCTTCAATTTTAATTCCGTTTGAACCTGCTAGAACCCAAAGTGTTCAGTTTAGTCGTGGGGGAGAGAAATTTGTTGAAAAATGCCTAACTTTTTTGAAAAACTATCATCACCCAAAGGACATCAATTAGGGTAATTAACTAACACTTAGAATTATTGTGCCATAAAATCATATGACCTTAGGTACACCGGGAGACTAAAATGATAACCACCTAAGTCACAAGATCCATTATTATAATTTTCGGGCACGATCACACATTATAACATATGATATTTAATTAAGGAAAGTAGTAAGGTATAACTTGATTTCCAAAACAACCTTACTAACACTTGCCCTGTGTGATTGCAGATGGCCTTGAAATGTACATAGTAGGAGGGTCTTGTTCAAGGTGGAATGAAAAAATCTCAGAGAGGTGGAAGACAAGGCCCTGCTGGATAACATACAGAACATGAGGTGCAACCATTTAGCATCCATCAAGAAGAACCTCCTACTAAATGGTCCAGGCAGGTAGAAGTAGGAGTTACTATTGTGCTTGAACTGGGACAACAACTCACGTTGCCCCAGGAATGTGTTCAGGCTATCCATGAGAAGTACACATTCGCTATTGTGATTATGGAGTTAAACTTTAAATCTTTTGCAGAGTTCAATCCTAAGGCTATTAGGGATCACCTCAAAGGGTCTCCCTTATGGCCTATCCTCTCTGAAAGTGGTGCCTGGTATTTAGGTGAAACGTACCAGTTTTGGCACAATAGGGAGCAAGGCACCACTGTTAACATCTGTGGTGTGATAGTAGATTTCTCTGTGCAAGCCATTTTATAGGTGTTGAACCTCTTGAATACAGGGCCACACATTGCTCGGTTATCTACTTGTTTAGACCTCGATGTATGAAAGGATTGGTTAGAGAAGGGATAAAGCTTTTGGAGAATTGACGACGGAAGAGACTATTTATTTTAAAATTGGAACCTATCACCTCTTTCCCACAAAGGGTCTCAAAAGAATATCAATGTATGCAGCTAGAGGATGTGCAGTGTTGATGGGAAAGGTTAACGCTAACCTTTCGCATCTATATTTGACAGAGATCATGAGGTGATTTGAAGAACAGAAGTTGAGGAAGATGGCACTGCCCTTTCCTCATCTTATCAGAAAGGTTTGCTGATGTGTAGGTATTCGGGGATACACCAATGACATCCTCTGAAAAGCCCAAACTTCTTCATACACTGAATTGTTAAAGGCGCCAGCTCTAAGGAAGAGCATTGGCAAAGAGCTGAGACCTGAAGAAGAAGAAGAACAGATGACTGGACCACTTGCAACTCAACTTGCTGGACCTAGTCAACCTCTAGCCATGGGTTCTAGCCAACAACAAGAAGCAGGGCTTGGCACAGGTTAGGATCAGCTGTCACCGCTGCAAGACTATAGACCGTCGATGAGCCATCTTAGGGCCATCGTTGAGATGGTCAGTTGGGGAAGTCGTGATGATGCAAACCTCTTTTGCATCATTGATGATGCTAGTAAACCTAAAGTTTCATTAGATCACACAAGGGGTGAATTATCCATTCAAATAGAAGGAGGGGGAAGTAGATGGCCACAATAGATCTCTGGAAACACGACATCTTTTCAAGTGCAATTAGAGACTGGTGAAGGGGCCACTATGGTGGTCATGCAACACCAGAATGCTATGGGAGCTATAGATGTGGTCATAGACCACATCAAAGAATCTTTTAATGTACTTGTTATGCCACCAGTAAATCTCTCAAGAGCAAGGGATGCTCAAACTCTTGTCGGATCCTCAATGACTCCTGCGGAACATGAGGATGTACTTGACAGATTGCTTCAAACAAGACAAGTAATGATGTCTCTATTTGACATCCCTCAGGATGTCATAGCAATTCAATCAAACCTCATTTTCACAAAGGGAAAGCTGGTCATATCTGAAGTAAGGGCCGAGCATGCTGAAGATGAAGTGCAGAAACTACAAGAGCAGCTCGTAGCCTTACAAGCAGCACAATGGGATCCTCTACAATTTGTTCCTGCAGACCAGCTTGAAAATTTCAGAACCGAGCAATTAACAAAGCTAATTGCAAAGAATAAGAAGGTGGTAGAAGAAAAGGAGAAGGCTGTTTAGGATGCCTCTGCAGCACATGCACAAACACATGCACATCTTAAGGCACTCAAGGCCTTAGAAGAAAAGAATAAACATTTGGTTGCAAATAACCTTCGGTTGACCTCCAAGGAGAAACAAAAGAATGTTCTCAATGAATACTTTTATCAATTATGGGAATAGTTCATTCGGGTCAACTGAGATGTAAGCCGTTTAGCCAGAGAAAACCAAACTCTCTCAATGGAGGAGGTATGCGCTATTCACCAAAAATCAACAATTGAGATAAGCACGTGGAAGAATGAGGCTAAACAACATGAGAAGATGAAGGAGAATTTCCGTGATCAGGTGGGGATGTATAAGAAAATTCTGGAGAAGGAGATCCATATGGCCAAGGCTCAAATCAACACTATCAGTGCTCAACACGCTAATTGGAGGGCCATATTGGACACTTACGCCTTCACCTACCAAGCGAAAATTAAAAATTAGGACTTGCAAATCCATGACTTGACAGAATACATGGAGTTGGAAAACCTTAGATATGCCAACCTTTCCATATTAACAACAGGGCACCCGAGAACAGAGCTCAAACAGTAGGTAGCTTCCACCCACGTCAAATATGAAGTAGAATTTGTAGAACGCAAAAAGTTGGTTGACAAATTGGATGTTGCAAATTCTGAACTTGAGGTGGTAAAAGTAAGCTACTAGGGATAGAAAGACATGGCAACCAACTTGGCTCGATGGCTGACAGATCTTCATGAATATAAAGACAAAGCCATAGCCTACGAGGAGGAACGATGGGTGTTCGTGGCATGGTATGTCAAAGCCAATCAAATGTTCCTGCAACTACCTTGTCCATGGGAGGTGCCAACTCCATCAAACATAGGAACACTAGCATGGATGGCACAAGACCCTTGGACCAAAGAGGAGAAGCTCCAGGCCATACTTCAACGCCATCAAGTTTCAAAGCCTAGAGCACATGACAAAGGGAAAGCGCCCATGGAGGAGCCACTGCCACCAGGAACTACATGAGTTCCATTTTTTGTAGTTGTAGTATTTTTCTATGTTGTGTCTTCCCACATTGCAACATTAGTCCATTTCTTTTTCTAGTTAATAATCCCATACCTATCCACTT
The DNA here is from genome assembly GCA_015680685.1 of Gnetum montanum. Taxonomy (NCBI): domain Eukaryota; kingdom Viridiplantae; phylum Streptophyta; class Gnetopsida; order Gnetales; family Gnetaceae; genus Gnetum; species Gnetum montanum. The sequence goes on from MNCI01022218.1 coordinate 272,158, forward strand.
TGTAATCAATGGAGCTTGTTCTCTTTGTAACTCGAGGATGAGTTTTTATTTAGTCGTGGGGGTATGATGGGATGCAATATCACATGGGCCGTGATATCGTGTATGCGATATCGCATATACGATATTGTAGTTTGCCACAATGTCTATAAATAAGAAGCTGCTCTCCCTTGTTTAGAAATTAGGAGTTAGAAGTAGTGAAGCTCTAGTAGTTTGATCTCTCCAGAGTTTGATTATTTTCTAGTGTCTACCCGCAGTGTGGTGAATGTAATTGTATGGCATTCTTTATTCTAGTGTGACATACTTGGACATGCACATGACCAATAATAAATATCAAGATTACTTAATCATTGCAGCATTCAATTTGTTATTTATTTTTTATTTATTTAATGTTATTTACTGTTTTCTCTCTCACATTTAAACTCCTAGAACGTGGAATGAGTACGACTTGATTACGAGCATTTAAGTGTGACTAATTGGTATCCTAGTGGTGTACCTAGGATCTGCACTTGGTAATCCTAGTGTTATTCATGCGCGAGGTCCAAGATGTGTACAGATGATCAAGGAATTAGCTGCTCGTCACACTTAGGCTAGATTAGATTTTCTTACCCTTTTCCTCCTAGCTTAGCTTAGTTAATATTACTTTCTACTGCCTTTAGGAGTAGCATTAGATTAGGAACACATCACACACCTCACTCTGGACTAAACTATACATGATAAATATAATACTAGTCTAGGTGGGAAGACAATGAACTGCAACCTAAGGATAACGATCTAGGTCCCACAACTAGTTCGTCTGCAGAGTTCAACCGGATCACGTGTACACACTTGTATTCGTATGGTTGAGTGTAGGGGTATCTCTCACCACTCATCAGGGTGCATGTTGACAATGGGGCAACAACTAATGTCATACCTTTTACCATTATTGAATGGTTAGGCTTGGTAGAATACATGTAGAGTACTTCTATTTTTTCTCTCATATCCTTCAATAGATCACAGGTAGTAGTAAAGGATTCTATCTCTTTAGACTTCATAGTTGGGAAATAATTCCCCACATCTACCAAGTTCTTAGTGGTGGAAGAGATACTAGGATTTAATCTAATCTTGGGTAGGTACTGGTTAGCTCAATTACAAATATTTTCCTCCCCCATCCACTAAGAAATTCACATACCTTATGAGGAAGGTAAAATAATCATTCATGGTGATAGTGCAGTCCCTCTTGTGGTCAATAATGTTGATGTGGAATAAGGGTCCAAAGTGATGTTTTAAGAAGAAACTCCTACTATCAATAGCACAGTTTAGAGGTCTAATAAAGTAGACTAAGCTAAAACAAGAAATAATTGAACCATGAATGCAACATGAAAAGAGCTTCCATTCAATGTGGTCAGTGAGGGAAAAGGTAAGTATAGGATTATGTAATAGAGACCATATACTTTTCCTAATCTTTCAAAGATTAGGAAGCAATTGCATGATTAAGTATATTTCCTACTCAGTTAAACCTATGTTGATAACCATGTAGCCTTTTCTTTTTATTTTTAATTTTATTTCATAGTCTAGTTTTAAACATTTTTTTACATGTGTCATTTTTTTAAAGATGCTTTACCTTATTTTAGCCTTGTTATGACTACCTAGCCTTACTTGTACATGTTTACATAAATTTTATAGTTTATTCTTATTTGCAATTTTGCTATTATGATTTTTCATTAGAAAGCACAAAAATACCATAAAAATTTTTAAACATAAAAATCTATAAAAATTTTCCATAACTTACCAACGCCTTAAATTGGAAATGCATTGTAGCATTTCCCCTATCATTATTATAGCCATTACATCATATTTTATACTTTGTTTTCCTTGATTATGTTACATTTTACATTTTAATATTAATTTTTGCCTTATAGCCTTACGCTTTAATATGTAGCCCTCTTTATTCAAGAAAACATAGAATACATAAAAATACATTAAAATAAAAAATACTTAAAAAGTATATGAATATTAAAAACTAAAAATATTATAACCAAAGTGTCCAAGTCCAATAGCCATAGTCACATAGTGTGACAAAAATTTAGTTAACCATGATAAAATAAAAAAATAAAAATATAATAGCCATGGTTGCATTGTGCAACAATAAAATAAATAAGCTATCTCATAGTCTCCAACAGGTATGAATAACCAATAAAAAATAACATCAACATCATAACTAAAATAGCCAAAAGTATAACAAGACTAGTATGTCTAAGGTAAGATTGGAGGAGGAGGAGAAACATCGTCATCATCATGATCACTAGGGCCATTGCCATCACCTAGTACTTTCACCACAACAATAACATAAAATAAAACATAAAAAAATAATTAGTAACCAATGTAGCCAAAAAATAATCATAAAACAACAAAACAAAAACAAATATACAAACTAAACTAAAAAGAGATAAAAAATGTTAAAAGAAAAACTTAAAAAACAAACTGTTAGAGATTTTAGAGCAAGGTCTTCTGGGGAAAAGTTTAAAAGACCATCCTCTAAATGGTGAAGAATCTACTCTTCATTTATATTTGTCCAATATATCTTCTCAAAGTTTACACTTGTTAAGATGTTCCTCCTCTTAACATCTGTCCACTCTAAAGGCTCTTGGGAAAAGGAGGCACTGGTAGCCTCTATAGAAGTAGTAGTAATATAAATAGCAGGAAAATCAAATACTACTAGAAAGCCTTTGAATATTTTGAGGGCATCCTCTGCATTGATTCCCTACATGAACATCTCAAGCTTTTAGATCTTTATAGCCTCTTCCTATAGCCACTTGACATAGCTCTTCTTTTTTGCCTTGTACTTTTTCTTGTGATCTTTTTATTTCTTATCCCACTCAAGGACCCAAGTGCAGTAATCCCACTAGGCTCTAGTCTTGCGAACTAACAAATCCATTTGAATGTTCTTTTTCATGTTGGTCTTGGCTAGAGCAACCTTGTAATGGATGACACTCTAGTAGCACGACCACTCAATTTCCTTAGTGTGCAAGGAATTTCTATTAGCTACAAATTCCTTTATAAACTCTTTGTGATCGCTAAGGTTTCTAATTTTAGTTTCCTACCACTTGTTTTCTTTTTCCAAGGCCACCACTCTTTCCCATAGGAATTCATTGGAGCATTGGCACTTCTAATAAGTCCTAGCACATGAGAGGGGACATTCATTAACCTACTCATACAATCCTCATGGAACATTTTTCACATCAAGTGGTAGTGTAGGCAATTGATCATGCTCAAGATACCCATCTAACTTTAGACACTATAATAACCACAAAAAAATATAAACATAAAAATATTAAGCAATAAAAGAAGTAAAGAACACTTTAAACATCTAAAACCATGTAGCCATAAAACATAGAAAGCCATAAAAATATAAAAAAATATAAAAATACTTAAAAAAAATTAAGATAAAGTATGCCATTATCCTTACCAACATTGGGAGCTATTTGTTGCAACTAATTAATCATTCCATGCCTTGCAGAAATTTAGTTTTATGTGGAACCTCAGCCCAAGGTTTTAGATGAAACGTAGAGATGGATACTTCTAAAAGAGGCTTAGGTATTAGAATAAGTGTAACCATGAACATGATGAAAATTTTTTTTTGACATAAAATCATAAAATGAAGTGCATAAACTAAAATGCATAACTACGTAGAAGACCATGTGGGATTTCAATAGGAGGTTCATCATCAAATGTTGTATCTTCAAATATATCATCCAAGGCATCCAATGCTTGATTAGATACTTGTTCATCCTTCTCTTATTGTCTTAGTTCTTTCTCTTCTTGACATCTTTGCTCTGCCTTTGTTGCTACCTAGGATAGCATTTCTTGTTGCTTCCTTGTAGGAATTGCAAAGGCAAATGTAGGACAAGTTAGCAAATTTTTTCTAAAAAAAATAAAATAATGACAAAAACATATAACAACATAACAAATATGCAAACTGATATAAAAAGAAAAATATTTAAAAAAATACATATAAAAGATACTTGAAATAGTGTGACATGCCTTTCCAAATCTAAGAGATATCTCCTTTCTTATTAGTTGTCCAACAATAGGAATTGTTTCCTCCACTAGTTCCTTTTTAACTTTGCTTTGGCTACATCGTTAGCCTCTATACATACCTATTTGGATCTCTTAGTACTTCCATGGGTGATATGGTGATCGACCCCCATGTTGTTAGGAAAGAATAATGTACACCACTAAATTTCTTAGTGATAATTGATAATGGTTCCCCAATTGGTGAATCTTGAAGCTGCATAATTGGAACAATATTTTTAACCCAAGTTTTGGAAAATTGGAAGGGATTATAACTCACTCATGTTTCATCCTTCTTGACCACTAAGAATTCTACAAACCTTCTTATATATGTAGAAAAAAAAATGCAAATTGCATGTGGCATATCACATCAAGGTTGTTATGGAATTTTTGAATCTCCTCGTATAGCCTAGAGTCCAAGTACATAGCCTAGTTGAACTTAGAACCCTCGATGAGGACCTTTTTCATGGTCCATGCCTATCAAATACCAAGGATCTTCATCTACAATATTAACAAGGAAAATTCTCTAGAGAAGAATATAGGATACATTTTGTTGATCTTTACAACCTCACACTAATCTAAAGACAATCCTCCACTACCATGACTAGAGTTAAGCCACCCCTCAAACTCCTATCTATGGCTTACCTCTATCCTTACTCTTGTAAAAACCTTGATGCCATCATAAGGTACATCAAAGAGGTTGCTAATTATAGATTCATTGATGAGTAAGGTAATAGGTACATAGTGATTTTGAGAGATGAATTTACTAACTTCTTTTTTTAAAAGAGTTAATTACATTCATCATCTTTGCAATAGGCATTGATTGACTAGGAAGCATGAATAAATCAAAAAAAAAACCTGCATTGATGATCCTCTCTTGGATCTCTCTAGGTATTCTGCTGGCCAACCATTCCTGTGATGAATCTACTTCACCTCACTTGAGAATAAGCTTCTATTCCTCATGTCTTAAGGTGATTACAACAATAGTAGATTTTGGTGTAGGACCTACAACACAACATGAACAACCTGTTAGCCTTTGGCATGGGTAGATCATACAAAACACATAAAATAATGAACATAGTAAATTAAAAGTAAATTCATAATCACATACTTAAAACCAATTAAACAATTGAAGCCTAAGTAACCAAAGTACAACACAACTAGAAAACATTGACATTCCATGAATAAAAAAAATAAAAAAATAAAAAATAAAATTACTTATTTGGTTTAGGCAACGTATGGGGTCCTAGAAACCACAAGTGCATATATGCCTAAGTCTAGGAGGCCCCACCAAGTATGAGTAGTTCTAGTGGTTAAGCACTTGCAGTAGACTTGAGAGTAATGTTAAGTATATCTAGTAAAGTCATCCTTTAGCTGCTGCAACACCATGAGTCTCACAACTAGGCCTTGTATGAACTTGGTTACTTTTGATTAATTCTCCATCATGCACTCTATACCTACAACATGTGAGCATAAAAAATTATTAAAATTAAATAGACTAATAAAAAATAAAAATTGAACAATAGGTAGAAGATGCCATGAGGATTCTAGGACAAACTATTGATCTAGTGGCCTATCATCAAGGTGTAGTTGGCATTATATTGAATGAACTTAGGCATGTCCCAAATCTGGGATAACCTACGTACCCCTAGTGTGTATGAATCATCATGTTAATTACCTTCTACTTGAGTGCTAGGATCATTCATCATGAAATTGGCAATGCAACTAGTAGAGCTTGATAAAAGTGTCTCAACAATGACATCTATAGTATCAGCGGCCAAGTGTGACTAAGCAATTACACTAAAGTTCTTAAGAAAGAATGCTAAGAACTCTTTGGCCCTAAGTTTGAACCATAGAGAGCCACAATCAAGGATCATGTTGGAGGAAAAACTATTCGACCCTAGTATATTTATATAGCATAGTATCTCAACTAGTTTAATAACTACCTAGATAGGCTTCAAAAAGGCCTTGCATAACCAAACAAAACTATTAAAGAACAAAATAAAAATAAATAAAATTTAGGAACACCTAAAGAAAAATAATAAGTATAGTGTCAACATTGTGATGAAAATTAAACAACTAAACTCAAAGTTACAACCATAACAAATAACCAAAATTCAACCTATTGATATTTTTATAAAAACTTGAGTGAAAACCAAGTAGCCTAGAACAATGAAGACAATCCCATAGTTAAAGAATGCATAAAAAATTACAAAAAATTTATTTCAAGAATTAAAATATAGAAAAAAGCTTGTAACAAGCTTAAAGGTATGCTAACAATGCACTAGTAAGTATAAAAATTTCAACTAATTTAAGTTGAAACTAATTTACAAATGAAACTGTTGTAGACACTAGAAAAACTAAGTAAAAATTTCAAAAAATTCAATATGTTGTTGCAAATACATATACACCATGTAAATAACCTTAGAGACCTTAGAAATATCCTAAAAAGTATCCAAAGTTGAGCAATGCTGCTAATGCAAGATGGAAAGCTTGCAGGTTCAAGAACTAAAACTACAACTATGTAGGGTAGTTCACATGGTCACAAAAAATTTTGAAATTTTTTCTTCTAACTCTATAAATCTTAAATAATAATAAATCAACATAAATCTAATTCTAATGTTGTAATAACATGTATGAATAAATTTAAATTGTGACTCAAAATGACTTATATTTTTTCTAAAGAAACCTAGTTTGCAGTGATATAGTTGCAGTAAAACCTCTAGAAAAATTATAGAAAAACTTTTAAAAATTCCAAATATAGTGTAGAACCATTCTACAATATTCCAAAAATTTCTAGGAGGCTGGGACATTGCTAGAAAAATTTCCAATGTGAGCCAACATTGTTAATATTTGGAGATAAAAAACATGAAAAAGTAAAGAAAATTTTGTGCATTGGTCTATGGAGAAAATCATAAAAAATTAACCATACCTATAAAAATAATGATTCACCCTCCAGTGTGATTGTTAAACCTTAGAACAATCCATTGGACTCCAAAATTGAAAATTGTGCACTAGAACCTTAAGAAAAAATTGCAAAATTTGGTCACTTTTTGTTAAAAATAGGGCAAAAGAGCATAAAATAGGCTCAAAGAAAAATTTATATTTTTTAAGAAAATAGGACTAAAGCCAAAATCACAACATGAATGCATTTTTATCACTTAGAAGCAATATTTAATGTACACAAAATAAAAATGTTTCAGATAGGCTAGCCTAGACAACAGAAAATGCTTCCATACTTCAACAAAAATCAGTAAAAAATAGTGAAGGATGGGTAAATGGCCATCATGGTAGAAGAGCTTCCAATAATGAAAGGATTTGGAAGTTGAGAGATGCCCTTGGTAGTAGTGATTGCCTTCTCAAATGTAGGGTTTTTTCTTGTTGCTCCACTCCTCTTTGACATCTTGAGAAAATCGGAACAAAACCTTCATCTCCTTTGCAACTGGGGTGCCTCTAGGTGGGGGAAAGGAAAAAATATGTTCTAGCTAATGAACTTGAAGCCAAGAGTAGCCAAAATCATTATTTCCAAGTACTACCCCTAACAAGAATCAAGCTAGAGAGAATGGTGTGTACAATAGTTTTAGTGTTGGAACCCTCATATTTATGCACTAAGATGGAAATCACTACCCTGAGAACACCTATCTTACATCCCATGAACTCAATGTTTATATAGGAAAATTCATATTTATGATGGATTTTCTAAGGTCCTATACTTAAACAAACTTTTAATCTTGGGTGCGCCCCACAAGGTGCCACCTAAATAAACCATGAAAAATCCAAGTACAATAGGATTTGAAACTTCAACCAATAAATACATTTGTGATTGATGCCCAGCCAAGAATTAAAATCATGAATTGAGTTGTAGGCTTAATCCATGGCCAAGATGCATTCCATGTAATCCATATTTGATCCATTGTGGTCAATACAGCTCCATGCACCCCTAGAATCCTAGACACTGCTACTAGAAGTGTTAGACGATGGTTTAAAACATGGGAACAAAGCATCCAAGTATTTTCTTGCTAGCTATAGGGAACAAATATGCTAGCTAACATTTTTATATGAGGAATTGAGATAAAATACATAAACAATACCTTAAGTAACCCTTCAAGTTACCAAGCTCAGCTCAAAACCCTAATTGGAGCCTCTTGTAGTTACAAAACACTAGAAGTGATGTTGAAATGTGTCAAAACTTATCAATCCTTCATTTATACAATGTAACCACACCATAAATATGCTAGCCAATGTATTTATTTGTGAGGAGAACATATAATACATCAATAAGACATCAAATAACCCTCAAAATTTCTAACACTAACCTTGGCACCTACTTGGAGCCTTCAATAACCTTGAAACACTAAATGATAAGTAAAAAAGGGGTTAAAACTAATAAAACACTGGAAAATACACTAGCTAGCATATAAATCATTACAAAAATCAAGAATAGGCCTTTCACTTGTCTGAACAACCTCAAGATGCCCCACTCTAGCCATCAAACTTAGCTAGAGTCTCTGGTAGCCATGAAACCTCAAAAATCAAGCTAAAATATGTTCAAAATTAGTTCATGCCTTATTTTTACACTAGAACTAGTAAGAAATACATTAGATAGAATATTTTTGAGAATGATGAAGGTGAAATTATCAAACAGAGTCTCCAATGACATTCCAAATCACCAATCCCAATGCTAAACCCTAGCCACAGATACTAGTGATCTCAGAAGCCAAGAAACTAAGTCAATGAGCATCCAGATTGTCCAAACATTAAATTCCATAAGAAATAATTTGGATACCCATAGAAAATATGCTAACCATCATATTTTTATCTTGGATTATAGTTTTAACAATCTTGTGATAACTAAGATTTCTTGAAATTCAGCTAGAGAAGCTTAGAACCTTGGAGGCTGATGTCAACTATAGTTTAATCTCAGTAAGACATGAAAAAATTAAATTTTCTTAGTTTTACATTGAGACAAGGGAAAATATGTTGGGATAGTGTATTTTTCACCAATGAAACTTCAAATTGAACTTTTATTGATCTATTTTAACATCAAAATGACCATTCTTCAACATTGAGATCCTTGCATTGCTCTAGTAGCCTAATGAAGTAAAAATTCCAGGTTTAACACATTATGAAATAATTTTTCTCACAAAAATATGCTAGGACTTGGGAAAAATATGCTAGCAAATGTAAAAAATATAAAATTCCTTTGTTTTGCCTTCAAACCAGCACAAAATGACCAATTCAAGTGCCCAAACTCTTTCATAGATCCTAAGGCCTCTTTCCATGGCTTACTAAGCCCTAAAACTAGTAAAATATGACCTTGATTGATCATGTTTTGCCATATGTTACCTACCCTTCCTTTTTTGGCCATGTTTAACCTTGTTTCACTATGTTTTAACTTTACTTGACCTTGTTTCACATTATTGCCTATCATTTTTATATCATTTGGTGTCATTTGACTTCATTTTCATTATTTTTGACATCATTTGGTCTTGTTTGATTATATTTTTCTATTATTTGGCATTTTTATACCTTATTTGACTCGATTTAACATCATTTAATGTCATTTGGCATCAATAAGGCCTTATTTGAGCTTGTTATTTTATGGGGTTTTGACCATCATTTAGCCTTCATTTGGACCTTGTTTCATCCTATTTACCTTAACCTACCCCTTGTGACATTTGTTAACTATTCTTTGATCTTTATTGACATTGATTTAATTTTCTTTGATCCAACTCTACTTTATTATTACGGTATTTTACATTGTTTTGACATTATTTAACCATTGTATCACATAGGTGTCACTTAATGTGCTTATGGTTGATGTGTAGGTCTAGAGTATGGATACTTGGATGCAATTTAGTTTACCTTTAATCCTAAGTGGATGTCATGATAATGTTGAATGATTCATTAACCTTGATTCTTAGATCTTGATCTTGAGAGCCTACTAGACCACATAGACTCTATAGAAAAGCCTCTTGAATGGCCTAAACACTTAGTTAAAACCCTCTACCTTGAGGCTAGTGAAATTACTAAAGATTCTTTAGCTGAGGTTCTAGTCAAAAAACATAATGGTGAGAAAAAAATACTAAAATTAAGTTTCTCACTTGAACCGCATTAGCCTTAGGAAATCACCAAGGTCCCTTAGAATAACATTAAGGCCTTTGCTTAGTCATATGAAGATATGCTATGTCTTGTACCATGGCTAGTTTAGCACAATATTATACTTGACCCTAGTATTAAACTAGTTAAGTAAAAGGTTTGCAAAATTAGACTAGATATATCCTTGGACATTCATGATGAGTTCATGAAAATTTACCAAGCTAGTTTCATCCAAGCAGTTGATTACACAGATTAGGTGTCCAACATAGTGGTAGTCCCTAATAAAAATGGGAGCATATTTATTTGCACTAATTTCCAAGATCTAAATAAGGTAACTATTAAAGTTGATTTCCCTTTGTATATCATTAACCAACTCATCGATACTATGGTTGGACATGCCTTGTTGTCCTTCACAGATGGGTTCTTAGAAAGGTAGGATCAACCTAGAGCATCAACTTTACATAACCTTCATGACCCCTTGGAGAACCTTTTGTTATACCATGTTTTTATTTGATTTATATAATGTAGGAATAACCTAAAAATGAGCCATACATATTTAGTGACTATATACTTGGGTTGCTTAACAATTATGTTGATGACATAGTAGTCAAATCAAAAATTATGGGCCATTCACATGACCTTTATTTAGTGCTTAAATGATGTATCAAATATGAACTTTGGTTCAATTCTAAGAAGTGTGTCTTTGGTGTTAAAATTAGTAAGATTCTTGGCTTTGTAGTATCTAAAGTAGGAATACATGTCGATTCTAATAAGGTCAAGGCCATAACCAATTTGGTAGCACCTACTAATCTTAAGGGGTTTTAGGGACTACAAGGTATATTACAATTTATTAGTAGGTTCATCTCAAGACTTATGGATAAGCCACAATCCATGAAACACTTGCTTAAGAAAGGAGTTCTCTATGAGTGAAGTACCAAATGCCAAGAAGTCTTTGATAGCATTAAGTAGGATTTGGCTAAGCTACCCATGATGTATTTGCCACAAAAGGGTAAACCATTTTACATCTATCTTGCAATCTCCAACACATCCATAACCTCTCTACTTGTCAAGAATGAGTAGGTGAAGAAAAAAATACTTGTATACAACTTGAGCCATGTATTAAGAGCCTATGAGACTTGATACACAGAGGTTCAAAAGTATTGTCTAGGCCTAGTCTTCTCCTTGAATAAGTGGATAAACTACCTTTTTAGGAGCCAAGCCAACATTGTATGCAAGAACAATGTATTAAGAGCCATAATAACCAACATCTATAAAAGTAACCATATAGCATGATGGAAGGCCATAACAGCTAAGTTTGACTTACATTACATCTCCCAAGCCTCAACCAAAGGTCAAGCTATAGCCATGCAACCATTGAGCTTGAATTCCTTGATGAGCATGTTAACATTGTTAACATGGTACCTGAGGATTATGAGGTAATCATGCACTTTGACAGGGCCTCAACTACCCATGGGGCTAGGGCTGCTACCATTTTAACATCACCTTCTAGTGTAATCTAATCTATCTATTACTATTTTCAATTTTCATGTACCAAAAACATGATAGAGTACGAAGGATTAATTAAAGGAATGATGGTAGCTCATAGTCAAAGAATCAAATGCATGATGATAAAAGGTGATTCACAACTTATGGTTAAACAAGTAACTAATGTTTATTAATGTAAAGTAAAGCCAAAAATTTATAACCTTATTGTGACATAGCTATGACATGGATGTAATAATTTATAGATTTTTACGTTCAATAGATATCCTAAACTGAGAATACCTTAGTTGATGCCATTGAAACCTTAACTCTAAGTGTGATGTTAGATGTGTTTAGCAAGTTTCCTTCTTTAATGGAGAACTGTCCTCTTCCATCATGTAAAACATTGAAGGAATCTCTATAGTCATCATCAATAATACTCCTCAAAAGGAGTCGTATGATGATATTAAATTTTACGTAATGCATGATGAGTCTCCATAGAACCTTACTCCTTCTCGAAAGGATGCTCTATGTAAAAAATCAAAACATCATGTCATTGTAGCTAATAACACATTATGTAGAAGGTCCTATGATGTCATATTATTAGTGTGCTTGGGTAACATCGAAGCTCACATAGTCTTTGAGAAAGTCCATGAAGGTGTATGTGGAGAACATATAGGACCTAGAGCCATAGCCACAAAGACTAGACAATTGGAATATTATCAGCCCTATATGGAAAGTGACCACCTACAAAATGTCAAAACGTGTGATACTTATCAATGACACAACTAATACATGTGCCACCAACTAAGTTATACACTACTCATATAACTTAGCCATTTCAAGGATGGGGAATTGACATTATTGGACCTATAATACCTAAGTCTTCTATGGGAAATAACTTCATCATCACTATAACCAAATATTTTACAAATTGGGTTGAAGTTATTCCTCTAATGAAGATAATATTTCAACAAGTTAGTAAATTCATATTAGATAACATAGTCATCCATTTTGGCATACAACTAATCATGGTCACAAATAATGGACCATAGTTTTGTAGCCAAGGACAGCAAGCCCTTTATCAACAACTGATCATTAAGAATGTCCTATTATCATCATATTATCCTCAAGCCAATGGAGAAGCTGAAGCTAGCAACAAGATCATCATAAACTTTCTGAAAAATATGCTAAACAATAGTAGATGCAAGTGGTGTGAACAATTTGTGCATGCACTTTGGGCCTATAGGACTAACTTTCAAATTGTGTTACTTCGTATAGCCTTGTTCATGGATTTGAAGCTGTTTTGCCTTGTGAATTGCACATTCCATTACCAAGAGTAGCTTTATCTAACTTCATCAATGATGAACAAAATAAGGAATTATGTACTATTGATCTAGATTTGGTGGAAGAGCAATGAATACAAATTCTTGCTTACATCAAATGATACTAAAATAGTTAGATGCAACAACATCATCATGATCTAAACAAGTAAAAGATAGAGAAAAGATACCTAGTCCTTTAGGTTATTTGTGAACATGTGGATAATTCTCAACTAACTAGGAGGGGCCTTTTCTTATCATCAAAGCCTGTGATAATAGAGAATTTAGATTAGCAGACATGGATCGAAATGAATTGGCCAATCTAGTTAACAATTCCTATCTTAAGCCTTATTACATTTAATATGATTTTCTTTATAGGTATGAATAAATTATTAACATCAACAGCCTTAACAACCAATAGCAAGTGCGCCTACATGATATATAGATATATCTTTCTCTTTATTTAGCACAATGAATGAACTATAAGCTTTGTAAAATATGTGATGCATATGACACAAATATCTCAAGGATGTACTAATAGTACCCTATAGTGGCTTGTTGTTTGCTAGTTTTCAAATGTAGCATTATGTGATATTTTCTAACAACATGTATTCTTTGTTATTTTTTTTTCTTAGAGTTATGTTGTAGGATGAAGCATGGAGGTCATATTAAAGGTAGAACTCATCGTAGTAGTAAGTTATCATGTGACCTTGATGCATAAGATTTGGCAAGCTTGTTCTACTATACCAAAAGAGTGCTTTTCTCACATCACTTCTATGACTCCTTTTAAGCCACAATCCCATAGATTAATTGCAACCTTCCTTATCCTAAATAATGATGATGATCTATGTTTAACATTCATGCATTTTGGCCATGTGACATCTTCTTCATCATGCTCCACCATTAAGTTCGTTGGATGGAACACATCTCATTTAATGAGAAAATCAAACTAAGTTTGTCCTTAATAATGAAACCCAATGAAGTTTTCAACCCTAAAAAAAAGAAAAGAAAATGAAGAAGTAAGTTGTAATGAAAGCTAAGAGGCTAATGAAGCCCAAAAGTTAATGCAAGAACACCGTACAAACAAAGGGAGAAGCCTAATGGTCAAAGAAGCCTTAGAGTGGAGTTTTGGTTCCTCAAAAATATTACCAAGTGACTAGTGCTTTGAATAATGAAGCATGAAGACTACATTGATTAGCCAGCATGTCATTGTCATACTATAACCAGGATGTCAACATTTGGAATTCATTGTTAATCCCTGTGACCATTTATTCATAACCAAATATAGCCTTTATCCTATATCATTTCATTATAACCTTATCTTACCATCACAAGTACTCTTTGGCATGATTCAATAACTATAGAATCAAGTGTGGAGGGGAAATGTTGGTGATGGACTTGTGCTGGTATTTTGTGTTCTTTGTCAATGTCTCTTAGGTCAATCCTCAAAATATGAATAAAGAGAAGCTAATGAAACATGATAAAGAAAATTCATGTTACATCCCATAAATAAGACCATTTGTAATTTGATGTAAAAATAGTGGTAGATATAGTTTCATTATTTTTCCTAATACCTAGCATTGCAACCTTCACCACTAGAATTTGAGGTAGAATTTTTAATGTAAAATGTGAATTTTGCACTTCGTAGGTTGCAATCTCACATATCTTAATTTATGGAGGCTAAAAAATGCTTCATAAGTTGTGATTGCCTTATTTTCTAACTGAAAAAAGTTGTATTTTTCATCTACCTAGGCTTGGGAAGGTTGAAAATGCATTGGGTATCATCAAATTTAGGTTTTGCTTAGTTTTTATGCTAGCCACAGTAATTTATTTGGTAGAACCACTTGTAGCTAGAATTTGAATTTTTGGGCTTTAATATTTATGTTGAGAGAACTATACAATGAGTAAATAAATATGGGTATTAAATTTTTACATTTGGTAGCACATGAAACTAGTGTAAAAACCATTAAACTTTTCAAACTTGATAAATACACTAGGGATAGATGACTTGGAGACACTTGTAATTTGCAACAACCTATTAGCAATCATGGTAGAAATTTGTAGCAACAAACCTTATACCAATGGCCTCTATAAACTAAAGAATATCACATTAAAAGAAGTTTTGGAAAATTTTCATTCAAACTAAACCAAAGACTTTCAAAGTAGTGCAAATTCATGAGAAGTCCAGTAATAATTTCATCACCACAACACAAATCCAATGTTGGAGAGAGAGTAAGGAGCTCTAGGAGTAAAACTTGTAACTTTTGGAAAGTGAAGCTGACTACATGACATACTTTGCTAGCTTCAATGGGTGCTAAGCATCTTTTGTTTAGCTTTTTGAATATCCAAAGCCTTAAAATTTGTAACAGTCTAAACTTTTTTCATGTAACAATTTTTATTATTTTAATAAAAAAAAGTTGTAGTTCATTTGTTTTGTGAAAATTTTATTTTTAATTTCTCTACAACTAGATCTACAATTTTCATTATAATTAACTACATTGTTTATGAATCTTAAGTTCCTAGGTGATCAACAAGACTATCTAGGGTTCTTTGGATCCTTTCCTTGAGTTTTGAGGAATCCAAAGTCAAACTATTTCAACTGAAATGTTTAATTTTCAAGTACCAAAATTTTCCAATGTTACAATTACAATGATCTTATCTATGCTTACTTTGATGTCTTTCATCTTGTCTTTGATTACTATTTCTATCTTCATCTTGATTCCTTGGTGTATCACTATCTCCATACCTACATTCATCTTCATCAAAACTAGATGTTGAAGATGAAGTGGTAGATGGTGAACTAGGAAAATCACCTTGGTTCCTATATCCTCCTCTATGATCCCTTGATTTATCTCTTCTAGGTTTGGAGAAGGTCCTAGGCCTTGAGTTCATCATTATTCTAGAGCTTAATACATCTCCTCTAGTATTATTTACATTAGTTGAATGTAGTCTTTGAAAGTAGTAAGGGTCTAAATGAGCATATGAGATCTCTACTCATAGTGGTTCACTGCAATTTTCTTTAGTATAGATCATATCATTTCTCGTACTTTATTGTCATCATGTGATGGATTATTTCCCCTATGTGAAGGATACATGTTTTCAATTAATAATGTGTGTAACTTAAAATATTAATATTTCCTAAAATATAAATCATTAATTCTTTACGAGGGATCATTTATAATATAACTAATCTAGATCACTAGCACCATCCCCAACAATAGTACCAATGATGAGTAGTAGGTACCTCCTATGCTCAACCATACAAATCACAAGTGTTCACATGCAATCCAATTGAATTTTGTGGATGGAACTAGTGTGGTCTCTAGATTGTTAAGCATTGATCACAAGTTACTATCTTCTCACTTGGACTAGTGGTAGCTTTATGACATATGATTTAGTTTAAAGTAAGACATATGATCATGATGTTGTTGGGGACTTAACTTAACCTTAGAAATTAATTATTTAATCTGATTAATAAAAAAAAGATAAATTTTAAGCTAGCTAAGGACAATGAGTATTCGTTCCCAGCTTACCGTACATGTCCTAAACTCATGTACCTACTACTAGGATTACAAAATTTTATACTACTAGGTGAACCAAGTAATAACGTTGCTGGGACTACCAAATAAATATGTGTTTACATTAAAATTTGCTTATGCCTATTCTATCGATTGATTAATGTACATGAAAATGTAAATATTAACTAATCACATGAAAAATAAATTGCATTGAAAGTAAATCTATTCTAAGTTAAGGTGCTATAATGAATATGAATCAATGTCGATCTTATTGCTATTCATGGAATGTGTCCAGGTACAATGCCACTCGAATAAGGCTTTGTAAAATTGGCTTAAATCCACATTACAAGCACTCAATGACTATTATCTAGGATTACAAAATAAAATTACAAGATTTCGGCTACACTATTGACCAAGGCTTTTTACAATTGGCTTAAATCCACATTACAGGCACTCATTGACTATTCTCTAGGATTACGAAATAAAATTACAAGAGTTAGGCTACACTATTGACCAAATGGTGCCAAATACGTGATGAGTGCTCTCATAGTTATAGGAAATATAGCATTGCATTGATGAGGATGCATTAATGCATTTAGTTACATCAACAAAGCTTTGTCGATGAGGCTTCATTAACAGGGATGCATAGACAAAGTTGCCAAGCATATTAGGTCTCATCACTAATGTTGGATTACCTTTACCATGAGCATAGTAGCATGTTTCTTTATTAACCTCTTAGTTTTCTTGATAATTATAATGTGAATTTTCTTTGCTATTCTTACCCTCATTAGAATTGTGACTTCATCAATGGTTGATACTTTTAGAACACAAGTTCCAAAATGGGTGGTAACATTAAATTTATGAAGAAAAGAGATTCCTAGTATTGCATCTATATCTCCTAATTTAAATTCAAAAAATTCATCAAAAAAGAAAATTCTTGAAATGAAAAGTTGATTTCACAATACCTAGCATGCTTACTCATAGTCATTCCATCTACAAATTTAACTTTAATAACTTTCTTTAAAGGTAAGATTAGGTGTATCATTTTAACTAAACTTGGTGAAATAAAATTCACCTTGACTTTCTTATCCTTGATTAACCTTTTCAAAATAAGGAAAATTTAAATTTTCATAAGCTTGACTTAGTTGATGTTGAAATTTTATTCATTATGGTTGTAGTAGTTGATTAGCCTTTTTCTTTGGTCATAGTACTATTTGGTTTCTAATTCTTATTTTGATTTATTTAAATTATTTCTCATTATTTTGGGAAGCCTCACTTAACTTGGTTTTCACTGTAAGCAAAACAATCACTTTAGTTTCTCTTACTTGATGTCTCTTTTACAATTACTTGTAGTAGGATTGCATTCTTCATTTGGTTTAACTCTTCATAAATATTAGCAATTTTGTAGGATTCATGCACCATTTGTAAGTTATGATCATGTATTTGCAAGCATAATTGGGCTAGTAGATATCTAATGAATTTAGTGGCCAACTTGCTTTCATTTTGATGGCATACATACCTTGATAGTTTGTAAGAGCTTTTGTAGTAATCTTCTACTAATCATCAACCCAACCTTAGTAAGTTGAATTACATCTTATGCTCCTTAAGAAAGAAATTTGGTACAAATTTTTTTCTCACAATCTTGGTAAAAACTATGTAAGTTTGTGATCAATGCTTGAGCCTTTAGTGCATTTTACGATGTCACAATGATCCTCTTAAATACAAAGAGATAACTTTGAGGCATTTTTAGCTTAATAGGTTTAACCTGTCACAGTAGTTCTTTATGATTTTGAGCTAGTCCTTTACTTTAGTGCTAGATCTTAGGGCTCCATCATAGTGATCTAGTTTTACCTTTTTAACATTTACTTGGGTTAATGATTTTCTAGGTGAGATTGGTCAATTCCAATAGTTCTCTCCCTCTAGTCTAGATCTTGGCCTTTAAAATGGACTCTTATTTTCTTGATGTTTTATTGTTGGGGATTGGTATTGATGATGGTCTTAGGGTTGATGTTGGTTATAGTTATGAAATTAGAATAAATGGTCTATCAACTATTAGATGGAATTTGTAAAAGAATCCATATTTACTTACTTCTTTGACCATTTACCTTTAAAATTAATAGACAAAATTTTAATATTCTTTGACATATCTTACATATACTTTTCGAATCCTTGGTTTCTGTCATGGATCTCATGTTGGGCACTCTTGATCTCATTGATCTATTGATCAAGGATATTCATTTAATTATTAACATAGAACCCCATGATTTAACAATTTACTCTTTGGATTTTCGACATGGGTATGTAGAGAAGACAAGGAAAAAAAATTATCCCAATGATTCCTTTTGTTAGGGTCATAGATGGTTAGATAGTTCCTTAAAAGAGTTGGAATAACTAGCAACAAATTTTTTCCCATATAATTAGTAAAATTTTTTATCTTAATTGGATTCAAAAGGCCAAGATTAGGTAGAAATCATTCCCTAGTTATTAAAATCCATCTCAACTTTGATGTATAAGCCTAATTTAAATTTTCAATATCTTTAGGATGAGCATTGGTACAGATTTAAAGACTAATTTATGAAGTCATATATGCTAAATGTAACCATACCATTATATCTTTAAGGTTAAAATCTTATGGAAACAACTACTTGTTCATCTAAAAAGGCTTTTGGGATCAAAAGTTATGGCAATTTTAAGTCTCTAAAAATTGTATGAATTTCAAGAGTTCCTAAGAGCTTTCCAAGAGTTCATCCATCTCAATAGTACTTTAAGACTAGTGTGCTCCATTATGAAAATTTTATGTTATCATGTATCAAGAAGCTAGTCTGAATTAATTAGTAAAATTTGATCAAGACTAAACATTTAAATTTGAATTTCAAATTTTCCTACCTAGGGACCATCAGTGCCCATGGTGTCTACTAACTACAATACTCCCTACCACTACAAAACTCAATGGTATGAGGTTTTCACAACCTAGAAATTTGCAAAGGTTTAGTTATTTAATTTAATGCATATGATTAATTCTCTAATATTGTTAGATGCATTTGAATAGGTTAGCTCTAATTTTCTTGGTTAAATCATAGGATAATATTACTATTGTTACTATTATTACTACTACTACTGTTCTTGTTGTTAAGTGAATGAAAGCTACCTACTAGTGTATTTTGTTAAAGTTTTGTATCCTTTGTTTAAGTGCTATTGGAGCTTAGTTATAGATCTTCTAAATACTTTATGATTAAATGTTGAAATGCAATTACCCTTGGAAGTTTTTCTTTTTGTCAATTATCATACCTTTACAAATACTTGGTTATGCATATTTTATTATTTATGCACATTCAATCTTTATTATGCACATTTATTCTTTATTATGTATATTTAGTTATGCATATTTTATTGTTATTATTTATATGTGATTATATAATAATCTATTCATGGAGTAATTTTGGACCATAACCCTACCTAGATCATATCCCTTGGTACTTTTTATCATTAAACTAGAATTTAAAATTAAATATTACATAAATCAATGTTATCTAAAAAATACTTTAGATGAAATTCTACCTAGAGTCTAATCTTATATATGTGTTTGAGACATTCAAAAAGGTTGGTTTTGATACTTGGTTCACTAGAATTTGAGTTATAGTTCTCAAGATATTATATTTTTAGTTTGCTAAAAATACCATAAAAGTTTCAATATTTGAACTATGAGACTATGATAATTAATGCTTAGATATGAATTTAGTATACATTTGGGTAGAGCACTTGAACTACCTATAGGTGAATGGCCAAGCAAAGGCCATAAACAATGTCATCATCAATCTTCTAAAGAAGATGCTTTGTAGTAGCAAATGGTGATGACAAGAGCAACTAATCTACACACTTTGATCCTACTACATGGCACAAAGAATTGCAATAGGTAAGACATAATACAACTTGGTTTATGGATCTAAAGCCATTTTGCCTCTTAAATTGAAGGTCCCACCACTCCATGTAATCCTCTCAAGCTTCATCGATGAGGCTCAAAACGATGAGTTGAGAACCATAAACCTCGACTCATTAGAGGAGGAGCACATGCAAACACTTGATCAAATTGAGCAGAATGAACAAATGCAATGACAAAAGCACCACCATAATCAGCACTAGTGCCAGATCAAGGAGGGGAACTTAGTCCTCAAGGTCATTCATGATCCCAAGGATAAATTCTTAGTCAACTAGGAAGGGCCTTTCTTGGTCATCAATGCATATGGCAACGAAGCATTAAAACTTGTTGATCATGATGGAAATGAATTTGGCAATCTACTAAACTACTTGTACTTGAAGCCATACTACACCTAGTATGCAATGTCGCATCAATGATAAAGCAAGGTAAGCAAGAGTTTTCTATGACTATAAACTAGCATAGATCATCCTTAGGCCGTGATACTAAAACTGGCATCTACAGAGAGTCTACTATGACTATAAACTAGCATAGATCATCCTTAGGCCATGATGCTATAACTAGCATCCACAAAGAGTCTACTATGAGTATAAACTAGCATAGATCATCCTTGGGTCATGATGCTAAAATTAGTATCCATAGAGAGTCTACTATGATTATAAACTAGCACAGAGAGTCCACTATGAATATAAACTAGCATAGAGAGTCTACTATGACTATAAACTACCACAAATCGTCCTTGGATAGTGATGCAAAAACTAGCACCAACAGCTTTCACTCACCATGATGATTAAACTAGCACAACTTGTCCTTGTGTCATAATGTTAAATTGGCACAACATCCACCGTCTACTATGATGTTAAAATAACACACAACAATTTTTTAGGACTATAAAGTAGCACATCATGATCTACTAGGATCTTAAACTAGGTCTGTAGTTCAACATGCATAGCTCAACACACACAGTTCTATGGAAGAGCAAGTTTGAATACTTCCAATCCTTCATCATCTACCCACACCTTATGGGTGGGGTGGGGAAAGGTTCTATAGTTCCAAAATGGAGTTCATGTCTTCAAGAAAGAGGCCTCTAGAAAATTTGTAGTGTTACTACCCTTGGCATTTTGTTGATCCTCTAGAAATGCCTTCAAGCATTTTGCTAACCTTCCGTAGCTCCTACCATGGTCGCTAGTAGTATTAGGCCTAGGCTACACCAATAGCATTGTTGGCCTTGGTTATTTCATTATTGGTTGGAGATCTCATAGTCAACACAACCCTTTGGAGTAGTGGTAGCATTAGAACCCCAGTCATCATGCCTACTCTGTAGAGCTCTTGCCATTGCTCAAGTACTTGTCTCTTGTGTGGCTATGGAGGTTTTGCAAATCTCTCACTCTAGCACCTACACTGGTTTTCTTACACTAGCGTTGCAAGTTCTTACAACTAGTTCAACACTTCTAGCACTTGAAGCATCCTCAGATCTAGCAATTTACTCTTACCTCATGTTGTATGGTTGTTTTGCATGGTTTCTCTAAGTCATGTTTGCAGGATGAAGCCTTAGAGGAAGTCATGTAGAGATGCATCTCATCGTAGTGGCATGATGTCACATTGCTCTGATGTGCATGATTGGGCTAGCTAAACTATTTAAGAGTGCATATCCCTATTACCCTGCTTTAACCTACTCACACTTCCCCTTTCACCTTGCATTTTCCTGCTTCTCTCTACATCACTAAGTTTGCAATCCTTCTGATGCACATGGCACCCTCTTTGCATCAACCATGAAATCCATAGCAGATGTAACATAACTCATCCTATGAGAAGCTTCTGTAGGCTATTTAAAGCCCAAGTGGATGTAATGCAACTCATCCCAAGGAGGAAACACCTATTCTATAGATGCAACATGGTTGCATTAAAAAAAAGCCCATTAGGTGGCATGCAGCCTACTTGATGAAAATCATCCTACAGCTAGCATCTCATAATGCATAGACCCAAAATTAGGTTCACCTTATAGCTAAGAAGAATAAGAGCAAAGAGAATAGGGGAAAAACATGCCCCCAAGAACAATTAGCAAAGCTATAATTTTGCAACCAATCCAACCCTAAAATTGCATTGACCTTCTCATAAGCACTTCAACAAGAGGTCCAAATTTAGGGGTAAGCCATCTTGGTGCCATTGGTGTTAACTCCTTCACAAGCACTCCAATGTGGAATCATCATTTCACAACAAACCAACCTAGTGCCGCATCTTGCAACCACATACATAGTTTGCATTTCATCCCCTTGTTATCCCTTAGTACAACTCCTTAACATGCCCCCTATCATCCTTTACCTCAAACATACCATTACCCTTCGAACTCTTGAGCATGATGAAGTGATATCTGGTCGAGCACTAATGAGCAATGTTGGTGCTGGGCTTACTGTGGTGTTTTTCTTTCATTATTGATGTCTCTTGGGCCATTCCTCTAGATGTCAACAAAGAGGAGCCAATGAAACACCACCAAATTTGGAGCTCCCAGGACTCAACTAAAATTTAGCAAAATTTGTCTAAGTGTTAAGGTTATCCTCCCTCTATTGGGGCTATGCTCCAAAGTGTAGTCAAGCATAGTTAGCATTGATAGTCTAGATTTGCAAAATTTTTTGAAGTTTCAATAGTAGCTACGAATTTTTCTAAGTGTCCTAACTATGCTCTCCCCCTTATGCTACACTCCAAAGCATAGCTAGCATGGTTAGCCTTGGAATTTATTTTTTTGCAAAATTTCCCTAAGTATCAGGCCAAGGGCTATTAAGCATATATGGGATGGATGAAATGGTTTGGTAGATTTTCTAACTTCTAGTGCTATGCTTCCTACTATGCTCCAAATCATAGCTAGCATAGTTTACATGCAAGCATTAATTTTGAAAAAAAATTTCTAAGTGTTCAGGCTATGCTCTCCCTACTAGGACTACCTCCAAAGCATAGTTAGCATACCCAGTGCTAAACTTCACTTTTTTTGCAAGGTTTTCCTAACTCCTTAAGCTACACTCTAGAGTGTAGCTAGAGTAGCCATGTAGAAATACCTACAAAAGCTTCTCAAGCTTAGCATCAACTTTCATCTTAGCTCCAACATTCCTTTGGCAAGAAATATTAGCAAGTTTTGCTTCATTGGCATCCCTCATTTGTTCCTAAATTGTACCTACACTCGACATCACTTAGGAGAGTGGGTAGCATTTTCTTAGAGCATAGTCTCTCCAAATTGCACTTCTGTGCATTATTTTTAGTTACATTAAGGTCTGTTTAGCACTCACACATGCAGTCTCAGCAATGTAGTCATAGTCTGGTAGTTTCACAAGGTTCATTAGAGCACACTAGCAGAACACCATGTTACTTCAATGGAAGCATAGCTAGGGTTAGCATAGTTCCAACTACCCCTCTGCCATGTGGCAGCTAATTCATGATTCATGCTAATCCTAGTCCTATAGATACCCCAGTGATTTATGTTTTAGGGGTTGGAATTTTAAAACATTCAAGTAACAAACTTACTTTCTCAAAACCCTAGCACTCGAGCACACTTAGCACCTTGGCAAACTTCATGACCCCAATGGATAACATTGGACATTTCCCTGCACACTACACACCATTGCAGCCCATAGAACACCATGGCAATCAACCTAGAAGGCCCAGACTTCACAATGGATGTTAGTATTCATAGCCAAACACCTTGAGACTATGACTACACTAACTATTGTACTTTTTTGTACATTTCATACCTCCTCACATTTTCTTTATAGTTGACTATGCTCCTCCTCATTTGGGGTGGTTCCGTCTTCTCTTTAGCTCACATTTTATGCATGTTTCAAATTTTTTGTGCATTCTTGACATTTTTCTTTCATTTTTCACTATTCACACATTTATTTGCACATTTGCATCTTCTTTTTCATGCTTAAAAATTTGACTACACTCACCTTCGTGAGCATCGTGGACACTGCATAAGCACCCTAAAACATGTTTTGTCATAAGACTTGTAAGTCCCAGTTTGATTAATAAGACCATGGTAAGCATCCTTCGTCCATTTTTCAGTAGTCACTCACATAGGAGTAGGGTCAAGACTGTGCAACTATGGACCTCTTGATGTCCTGTTCCAGCCTCCAACATTTTTGGTCACTACAACCATAATCATGGATGATGCCACCACCAAGATAGAAACATCCATATCAACAACCAGACTCTTATGGATAATATGTCCATTATTTGATTTCTCTAGTGATGAGACACGATATGCACAAGCCTACAATATCACGTACGCGATATCGCGTTGTCCCCTGCGATATCTCGTATGCGATATCACGGTCCGTCGCCAAATCTATAAATAAGAGGTGGCACTCCCCTCATTTCCATATAGAGGTTAGAAGTAGCGAAGCTCTGGTGGATTGATCACCCCAGAGATAGAATATTTTCCATGTGCCCGCAGTAGGAGTCCCCCAAGTGAACGGTTCTTCATTCGAGCAGCTTTCTACTTGAACGCAAGTTGTGTACGGCAATAAAGATGAGCTTTGTGGATAAACCTTGTAGTACATGGATAGGTTTATTTAATGTTATTTATTACTTTCCTAGTAGCACGACATGAGTACGACTTGGTTACGAGCATTGATGAATGTGTATGGCTAACCAAGGAATCGGCTACTCATCGTGATTAGATTCTCTCACCCTTATCTCCTAGAACGTGGGACGAGTAAGACTTGATTACGAGCATCTGCGGATGTGTACGGCTAGTCAAGGAATTGGCTGCTCATCACACTTAGGCTAGTTAGGTGCCTCAATACGACCACTTCGAGCACATGTTATGTGTGGTAATCCCAGTAATGATTAGCATTTGGTAGCCATAGTTGCACAGTTCAGGGTGTGTACGGTAAGTGGGAACAGATGCTGACGCTAGTTAATTTAGACTTAGTTCCTTAGTTAGAGTAGTTAGTTCTCTCAACCCTTTACCCTTTAGCATAGGAGATAAACCTGAAAAGACCAACAAAATCATATACCTCGGACTTACTTAACCATACACCGTGACAACAACAAGTAAGTCTAGGAAGACAACAATTAATTAACCCCAAGTGTTCCTTGTGGTGTTTAGGCATTTAGTCTACGGGGTTCGACCGGATTGCACGTGCTACGCTTGTTTTGTATGCTTGAGTGTAGGGGTACCTCGCCACTCATCATTGGCACCGTTGTCGGGGACTAAGTGTTTGTACGCTAATTAGAACATTAGGAAATCTTTCACATCATTGTAAGCCTTAACGAACCTTTGGGTTAATTAGTTAAATAAGAACATATATAATAGTGAACAACACACCAATAAAATGGCTTCTTCTCATAAGGTTAACTCACCTAGGAATAACACGGAAGATAGTTAGCAACATACACATAACCTAAACCAGCCATGTCCTAAACAATATAAGATAGTTTATACTCATCCCAATGAGTATATTCCTGATTACACTTTTTTCCTCCATCAGGATGAACAGTTGCAGTCGAGAGATTTGTTTGGTAACATAATTTTACCACCAGATCGATTTGTTCCTAACATGCTCTTCCGTGCCTTAGCGTAGATTGGCATGAAGGACTTATTCGCTAAATATGTTGCTGGAGAATATGATATAAGGGATTATCATCCCACCGCTTTGCAACGTATGAGGGATGAAAGGCAGGAGAGCCAACACTCATTGTTGAAGGGTAAGGTCCCCCATGTCCTTAGTGAAATAGAAGACAAGGAACCCCTCATAACGGATTTCTTAGGAAATGATGTTCCTCCTCCTCACAATGGTGAAGAGGTTAGGCATTAGATCCTTCGATCAAATGTACATGCTACGGGCTCTGATCTCCTTGAACAGCAACTGTTCATAGTAGGAACAACCACTCACACTAAGGACGGGCACTTTGATCGTTATAATGATTGGGGTCGAAGCAGCCGAAGAGAAGGTAAGAAACATCACCATGGTGATGGATCCCTTTCCTCTTCTCCTTCATCTCACCATTCACACTCTCCTTCCACGTCTGGGCACAACCATAGTGAGCACAACGGAGAGGGTAAAAGTAAGGGAGATGAAAGACCTCGACAGGAAGGTCGGGGGTTAGGACAAGGGTAAGAATGTAGGGATAGTAGGGAACCACCATGAAGACATCATAGACGTCATGATAGAGATGATCATGACGAACCCCTACTCGCAACCCGAAGCATGCTAGACATCATAGAGGTAGTTATGATACCCACAAGGCATTTAAAAGATAGTAGGATCAAGCGTTTGGACAATAATAATATCCGACGATTTGAAGGGGGATACAACGTTGATCTTAACATCATTTACATGCATTCCACGATGCCTGTGCCTTGTAAAATATAGATAATGAATGACAGAAGCTTAAGTTGTTCCCAAGGACACTCACCAAAGAAGCAGAGAGCTGGTACCGGTCCTTAGAACTGGAAACCATTAGGAGGTGGAGTAGGATGCTTGAACTGTTCAGAAACAAATATCAAACGTACTCCAGAGTGTCCAATTTGCGTAAGCAGATCCAAGGCTGGAAACAAGGTGCTTATGAACCCTTGGATGCTGCCATGGCCCGTTACTATACACTGCTACATCGTTGCCCGGGCCATGGGTACGCTAAGCGGGATCAACTTCGCCACATCGTGGATGGGCTAAGGAATGAAACGAGAAGAACTCTTGGGACTTACGCCCAAGGGAGACTTTCCCAACTGAGAGCCCATGAAGTTGAAAGTTTGTTGGAACAAGTAGCGCAAGAAGAGGGTGAGCTACGTAAGAGGGAAAGTGCGGAAGAATACAACCGCGATCCCTCCCTTCGCAAGAAGGGAGTGAAATTCTGTGATGAGGAGGATGAGTCACCACTCGAAGAGTTGGTGAATCGGAAAACCTTACCGATCCAAAAGTTAACAACCGAGGTATCGGCTAAGGTAGACCAAATGTGGGATTCCTTAGACTCAAGAATAGAAATAGTCTTAAAAATCGTAGAAGAGTCTAAGGTAGAACAAAGTAGTGACAGAGGCAAAACCAAGCGGAGAAACTTAAGCCCTGCACATAACAAGGGTAAGGGGAAAATTCCTATCTCCGATGAAGTTGTGAATTCTGATACAGAAGATGATAGTGGATGTGAAGTCTGCTACTATGACCATCCTAAGGGATGTTGCCCAATTATCTCACATCTACAAGAGTCTGGGGTGTATGCATTAAATCCAAGACTTAATCAACGGCAAACACCCCGAAGGTTACCTTATCCACAAGGTAACCCAAGGCAGTTCCACCAACCCTTAACATATTACCCAAGTGGAATGCCTCGACAGCCTATTGGGCAACATCAGCAGTGGAAATACCCACAGTCATGGGGGATGCCACCGCCAACACATCAGTACCCTTATCGGCAACCCAATCCTTATGGTTATTATGTGAAGTAGCCAGTTTCTCTAGGTGACTCTATGGGTCACACTACTCCCCAATGTCACTACCAAGTGCGGAGTACTTCAAGAGGACTCCTTCTCCTTTGGGAGATATCTCACATTCAGCCCATCCTCTAAATCCACCCGCACCTCTTCCACCTTAGTTCCCATACAACCTGTTCCAACAATGTAGGGGGAATTACCTACCCAACTGCAGCAACATAACGCCGCGAGAGCTGTAAATATTCAGCATGTAAAATATCCAAATAGGTGCTAGTTCTGACAACTATACAAAGAAAAGATCCTTCTTTAGAACTAGGAGCCCAGACAAACTCTCGCAACAACAAGCGGTTGGGAACATGTATAGGCCTCTAACCACTAATGCTTTGAAGAACCCTTCAGTCCAACAACTAAGTACACAAACAGTTATGTTGACACATACTGTAACTAACTGGATAAAGGTGGGCCACCTTCCCAGGAAACTATCTGACCCTGGGAACCCCTTAATTCATTTATAGATAACCGAAAATGCATCACATTGAGCTCTTCTTGACTCAGGTTCTAGAGTCAACCTAATTTCACAAAAGATGTATCAAGCCTAGAACCTGCCCCAACTTAAGAAGAGTAACATACAACTGGAGCTGGCTAACCAGTCCATCACCATTCCCTTAGGATTGGTGGAGGACATTATCACCACTGTGTGTGGGTGGTCATACCTAGCTGATTTCCTGGTGATTGAGGTTAACAACGAAGGGGGCTTCCTCATTATAATGGGAAGGCCGTGGCTAAGTGTTGTAAACGCGTACCTAGGAATCCATGATCTTTCCTTGCAAATTTCTAAGATGAATATTTACAGAAAGATCAAGAAGAAGAAGATTCCATGCATCGCATACAGTGATTCATCAGGTGATGACATGGAGGATATGTCTCCATGTGAGAGGTGTGTCTATGAGAGTGAGAAACAAAGATGCTTGTATGTAGCAACCACACAACTAGTAGTAGACACCCCATGGTTGACAGCCACTCGAAGGAGCAAGCAAATATGCATGGAACGAACTGAGGAGAAAACTCATGCCAACAACCGTGGCATAGACACATTGGAATGTGAGCATCGCCAACTTCCACCCCTCAACTTAAGATCATCAATTGGGAGAAGTTGGGCATTTCTTAGAAATTCAAATAGATGCTCATTATTTCGGATCTCTTCCTTACAACTCAGTCATGGGAGAATGGCCACCTATGCTAATCATATGGGGTCCTTAGTTCTTTTTCAAACTTTGTTTTACACATTTTTGTTTTACAACGTTTTTGTTTTACACGTTTTTGTTTTACAAATTTCTTTAACTTTTTCTGTTTTTGTTTTACACCATCGTTTTACTTTTCTATTTTTTGTGTATGTGTGTGTGTGCCACCCACCATGTAAGTTTGTCACCCAATAAGTGTTCGGACTAATGGTATGAACTATTTTCATATTGATTGCTAATGTTTTGTTTTTACCTTTAAGTTACAATGTTGATACTAAGGTATGTTTCTTTTGATATGGCAGGCAATGAGATCACTTCATCCATCCATCCACCAATTTCTATGGTTTCTCTTGGCTTGGAAATGTATAGTTCCCTTCTAATAAGAACTTTAATGAATCAGTGACTAGGTATTTCTCAAACTAACGAAGGACTCAAGGATTGCAAAGGGTGTGACTCCAAGGGAACTTGGTGCTTTTGTGTTGGTCATTCACTTAGGTGCTTGGATGTTTTCTTCTTGAGTTTTCTTACCATTCCGATGTTACCCAATTATCGGAAGATGAGCCAATAAAAATAAGAAGTCTTTACATGGTGTGGTTCTCATGCATAAAAA
>MNCI01022218.1:302022-353286 GCA_015680685.1 Gnetum montanum
CTTGAGATTCCATTCCATTTCTCTTCTCTCCATTGTTCACCTCATTGCCGGTTGTATCATTAGTGTATATATTTTGGTTGATACATTGTTTTCTTTTTGGTAAATTCTTGTGGTTAAGACTTTAACTCCTATTCCAAAAGACATTCCCAAAGCCTACAGATTCTTTGAATGTGGGTCTATCAGGGCATTAACGACATGAGCCTGCTTTGGGGAGGACCCACTGACATTTCTATTTGGAGCATTAGTTAACTTCTTTTCCTTAACATTTTGCACTTAATTATTATTTTGTTTACTCCCATCTTGACATCCATTTCACTGATATTTTCAGTTGTCCATTTTTATCTATCTTTCTTACTCCTTTCCCTTCTTCATTCTACCGCTACCGAAGGTTCGCGATTAGTCATGGGGGTATAGGCCCGCTTTTTTCGATTTTCTCCTAGCCCCAAAATTTTTGATTCTCTTCCTAACCCCTACACTTTCGGTAGTCATCAGTAACATCTTCCCAGGTCCATATCAGCCATACCACAACCTAGCCAATGGACTTACACCGAAGCAAGGTATTAATTACATGATGATTCATTTACACTTGCTAATATATGAGTATGTTGTGTGTGCAGATGGCGATCATGCAAACAAAGGATTGGATTTGGAGTTGGAGCAAACACTTGGAATGGAGTAGCACTGAAGCATCTCTACAAGGAGCAAGATCAATGGCGCGCTTATGGATGGACAACGAAAAGTGCAATCTTGGTGTTGGTAGTAGCAACACTTCTTTCTATCTCTCTCTTTCTCTCAAGCTGCCAACAAAGGGCTAATGTCATTGTAATAAGGTGTTCACCCTTGTTATCATGAACACCAGTTTTGTCAAGTCTTGTAATAATGATCCATTCACATGTCATCCCATTAGTTCCATTCCCCTCAATAATTCCATACCTTCCTGATATTATTGTAAGGAACTCGAGGACAAGTTTTCCATTCAGTCATGGGGGTATGATGAGACGCGATATGCACAAGCCGCAATATCGCGTTCCACCGCCAAATCTATAAATAAGAGGCGGCACTTCCCTCATTTCCATATAGAGGCTAGAAGTAGCGAAGCTCTGACAAATTAATCACCCCAGAGATAGAATATTTTCCATGTGCCTGTAGTAGGAGTCCCCCAAGTGAACGGTTCTTTATTTAAGCAGCTTTGTACCTGAATGCAAGTTATGTATCGAAATAAAGATGAGCTTTGTGGATAAACCTTGCAGTAAATGGATAGGTTTATTTAATGTTATTTATTGCTTTCTGAGTATCGTGGCATGAGTACAACTTGGTTACGAGCATTGACGAATGTGTATGGCTAACCAAGGAATTGGCTACTCATCGCGATTAGATTCTCTCACCCTTATCTCCTAGAACAGACGAGTACAACTTGATTACAAGCATCTATGGATGTGTACGGCTAGTTAGGTGCCTCAGTATGAATGCTTCGAGCATATGCGTTACGTGTGGTAATCTCAGTAACGATTAGCATTTGGTAGCCACAGTTGCACAGTTCAGGGTGTGTACGGTAAGTGGGAATGGATGCTGATGCTAGTTAATTTAGACTTAGGTCCTTAGTTAGAGTAGTTAATTCTCTCAACCCTTCACCCTTTAGCATAGGAGATAAACCTAAAAAGACCAAAAAAATCATATACCTCAGACTTATTTAACCATACACCGTGACAACAACAAGTAAGTCTGGGAAGACAACGATTAATTAACCCCAAGTGTTCCTTGCGGCGTTTAGGCATTTAGTCTGCGGAGTTCGACTGGATTGCACGTGCTACACTCGTTTCCTATGGTTGAGTGTAGGGGTACCTCACCACTCATCATTTAGGAAATATAGCAGTTCAAACTCATCAATATTACACACTAGATTACCATAGGCCAACACCTCCTAGGATGGACTCTAGTCCATACATGCATCCATAAATAGCTAGTTTATTAAATCCAACTACTAATCCTTTACCAACTATAACACCACTTGTAATGCAGGAAGAACTACCATCGCAACCTCAACAAAAAAATGTAGTTAGCATAGTGAATAAGTAAGAGGAGATAATCATATAGGAATCATAATCAAGGAAATGACCATTCTTTCGAACAAGTCTCAAGAAGGTTCGAATGATGGGGAACACATCTACTTCTACTCCATCCACATTCAATCCTCCTATAAATAGCAAGCTTTCATCATCATCTAATGTAAATGTGACAATTATTATGCTGATACAAACCATTACTTATTAGCTCAAGGTAGGAGCACTTCCTAAAAAATGAATAGATCCAAGAAATCCCTTAGTATACCTTCAAGTAGTAGGTTAAAATCCATGCAAGGCTCTACAATATTCTAGGTTGAGGATGAACCTAATATTGTAAGATATGTATCAAACCTGGAATCTACCACTATTGAAGAAAAGAAACATTCATCTAGATCTTAAAAACCAATTGATCATAGTTCCTCTAGGACAAGTGGATGATGTAATGACCACCATTAGTGGCTGGTCCTACCTTACTAATTTTCTATACATCCATGTAGGTAAAAGCAAGGAAGAGTTCCCAATCATCATGGGAAGGGCTTGGCTTAGCACTATAGATGCTAAGCTTAATATTAGAGACTTGTCCTTAAGAAATATCCATGGAAGATGAAGCTAGGATTATTTAGAGATGTAGAGTTCCATGTATACCATTCAGAAATAATAAGGGCAGTTATGTACAAAAAACATAAGCAATTAAATAAGAAGATAATACAACATGAAACAAATGTATCTAAGAAATGTGTATGCGAAAATGCTTGTATGTGGTAGCCATCCAACAAGAAGAAATGAAATGGCTGATTATAGTTAATGAAATTAAAACAAACATATAAATGGAACCAACAAATCAAATAATAAGAACCTATGTACAAAATGCTGACAAGTTAGAACAAGTGAGAAGAAGACATTCCTATACACATGCAAGTCAAGAAGAAGAGATAGAATGGAGATGATTAGAGATCACTAATAAAGTTGAACTAGAATTGTTAGAATTAAAGGCCCTACTAGTAGTGCTTGAATATGATTTTATGAATATTTAGAAGCTAATTATAATCAACACCAACCTAGACAAAGAGAAAAAGAAGAATTTGTTAGAAGTAGTCAACAAGTGGTCTAATGCATTTGTGTGGTCTCATGATGAGATCACATGAATTGATCCTAGAATCTATCAACATCAAATATATACTGATCCAGTAGTAAAACCATGACACCAACCACAAAGAAGGCTAAACCCAAAACTCAAAGAAGTGGTGGAGAAAGAGTTGAAAAAATTACTAAAGGATTTCTTCATACATCCCATTGCCAATAGTGGATGGGTCAATCCCTTGGTAATCATTCTAAGGAAGGAGGACAAGTGATGAGTGTCCATCAACTTTTGATTGTTGAACTCTGCTACATTCAAGGATCATTTTCCTCTACCATTTTTGACCAAGTCCTAGATACTATTGCAAGACATGAGTACTAGAGTATTCTAGATGGGTACAAAAAATATAATCAAATCTACATTGCACTTGAGGATCAAAAGAAGACAACGTTCATCAGTCCATGAGGAATTTTTTTTTACAAGAAAATGTCTTTTGGCCTTTACAATTTACCTACTACCTTCCATAGAATCATACTCAGCATCTTCCAAAAACAAATAGAAAATGATGATGAAGCATTTATGGATAAATTTTCCATGTATGGGCTAGATTTTAAATAGGCACTATACCATCTAGAGAAAGTCTTAAAGACATATATAGAGACTAATTTAAAGCTTGATTGGCAAAAAATTCATCTTATGATCTAGAATGGGATTGTATTAGGGCACAAAATCTCATAGAAAGAAATAGAGGTTGATCCTAACAAAGTTTGAGTCATTTAGAACATCAACGAGAGGCCATAGACTATCAAGGATGTTCAATCATATTTGGATCATATAGGATATAAGAAAAGGTTCATAGAAAACATTTCAAAAATTGCAAAGCCGCTAGTTGAGTTAACCAAGAAGGACGCACCCCTTTAGTGGATTGAATCATGTGAAAAGGCCTTTGAAACCTTGAAAGAAAAGTTGATTGAGACACCAATCATAGGATCTTTGGATTGATCCAAGCCTTTTCATATCATCATAGATGCTTTAAACCATTCATTGGGTGTAGTGGTGGCATAGTTAGATGACTAGAAGAGGCCATAATATATTTATTACACTAGTAAAAGCATCACCGGAGCATAAATTAATTACACTACAATAGAAAAGGAGATAATGATAATGGTGTATGCAATGGAAAAATTTGAACATTATGTGCCCAGATACTTGATCTATGTCCACATTGATCATAACATCATATGTTTTCTTATGAACAAACCAATAGTCAGTCCCCATATGATTAGATGACTTATTATCTTGTAGGAGTTTGACATAATGATGATTGACAAGAAGGGCATGAAGAATGTTGTATCTAATCACTTGTTGAGATTTAGATAGATCTGATAGGACCATGTGGAACCATTGTCAAACCATTTTCCTAATGAAAACTTGTTCACAAAGACTGTCATGGCTATAGAATCAACAAGAAATTCATGGATAAGTGATTACCTAACTTTTCTAACAAAAAAAGAGCTTGATATTGGGTGGAGCAAGAAATAGAAAGAGAAATTCCTTCATAAGGTGAAAAGATACATAGAAATCAATAGAAATATTTATAAGATTTGTGCCGATGGGTTAGTCCAATGGTGCATACTAGAATGTAATCAACAACAGATCCTACAAGATGCACATGAAGGTCCATGTGGATGCCATCACATAGGGTATTAGAAAATACTAAAACTAATGATGGTAGGCTACTACTCACCTACCTTATTTCGAGATGTCCATATCTTTACAAAATCTTTTGAAAGATGCCAAAAAGATGGATAAATAACAAAAAAAGATGAAGAGTTGTAGCAATGGATATAGCCATTGGAATCATTTGATATATGGAAAATTAATTTTATGGGCCCCATCATGTCCATGTCAATTGGGAAGACCTATATAATTATGATTGTAGATTATTGTACCAAGTGAGTAGAACCCGTAGCAGTCAAAGATTGTACCAGAATAATAGCTACCAAGTTTTTTCAACAACATGTGATGAACCAATTTGGAGTAACAAGAATGCATATCTTTGATAATGGGACTCATTTTACCATTGCAACTTTTAAGAAGCTCATGCAACAACTTGGGGTAAACCATAAGTTGGCCAAACCATACCATCCTCAAGCCAATGGTCAAATAGAAGTAACTAGGATGGTTAGTATATTTAGAAAAGATTGGAGGACAAAGCTAAATGATGCTCTATGGACCTATATAATAATGTTGAAATTGCTGATTGGTTGTTTACCCTATGAGCTAGTTTACATCAAGTTACTCATGCTACCAATCTGGGCAGAGATTCAAACTCTAGCATTGCTAGCCAACTTGACCTAAACATGAGCTTTTCCAAAAGAGAGCACATAATAAATTTTAATCTATTAGAAGAGAATAGGTTAGTAGCACTTTTGAGCAAGGAGATCCACAATAATTACTCCAAGAATATGCACAATGCTTGTATAAGGCTAGTAGTGATATAGCTAGGCAACAAGGTCCTTTATTATAACCCTAATCATGTCCAGCAAAAGGCCAACTTTCAAACACTTTTAGGAGTACCCTATATCATTTAGGCAACTTACCCTTCTAGTTCCATGCATATTTAGCATCCATTTAGCTGACATAAGCTTATTCTTGTAAACATCTAGCATGTCAAACCTTATCATCAATATCCCAACTCTACTAGGGATTCCACCCAATTTTTTGAATGTCCTCTACTTATTCACTTTTTCAATTAAGTAATCCTAATCATAGTTGTGGGGATGTCCACTATGACACATAAGTACCTTCTAAATTTTCTACGTTCTTATTGCTTTTCTACTTTCTTTATATATTTTACCTTTTTTATACTCTTTCATTTCTTAAATTTTTTATATTATTTGATATTTTATAATTATTTAATAATTTTTCATTCTTTTTATCTTTCTAATTCTTGATATTTTCCCTAATTTTTCATGTTTCTCATGTTTTTTTCTCATTTTACTTGTACATATTTTTGTCAATTTTTAATAAAGCACACCAAATAAAGCAAGATGTAGTTCCAATAAGGTGAAGATTTCTCTATATTATTGATCATAAAGCATTGATTATCTATACAATGAGACCACAACATCCATCCACCCTTTCCAACAATAAGAGGTTCTTACCATGGTCATAATGATATTCTTCTCATAATAAAATGAAGAATATAATTTTGGTCATTATGCTTGGACAGAGGAGTGAAGAATCACGTGGGAATGGAAAGGATGTAACATCAAGGAGATTTGTGGATTCCTTGGGATTACTAAAATGAATTCTATCTTGTTACCACATATGTGTTATATCCTTGTAGATGTAATGAAAATTGGGAGTAAGAGTATAATAAGTGCTACTTTACGATGTCACTAGAAAACATGTTACCGATGCCTAAAGGTAGTCCTCTAGTAAGGTCAAAATAATTAAAATAAAATTCATGCATAAAATAAAGGGTTCCACTAGAAAGATATGTTATCCATGCTTAAAGGTAGGAAGCTTCTCAAGAATCTAAAAAATAATAAAAAGAGTGCAATGAATAAACTTCTTCCTTGGACAATATGCGAAGTGGTAATACTCTTTGCAACAATGGTAGTCTTATGGTTGTGAATCAAAGAGATGAAATAATTTGATGTCACTAGAAAGTGGTCTAGGCTTGGTTTGAATCTTGAACAAAAGGGCTAATGATCACTTTAATCACTAATTATACACAAGGATTCATTATGCCTATTATAAGATACCTCACAACCTAGTTTTAGCAATCCTTTCTACACATCATCTCATCTCACTATATATTTAATCATAGCTTTATGATTTTTTGTAATATAGTGTTATTTTCCCAATCTAGTGATGCTAATATGTGTGTGTTTCCCTAACAGGTATGTCTTACGTTCAACTCCTTGACTGTCTAAGGACACTTTTAGGTGTAGTTAGAGAAGGGCACTAAGGGTTGGAGCCAACTTTGGGGAGGACTTACTTGTGTAGCTCTTGTATTTCATACTTCACATGCAATTCCACATCATCTTGTATCTTCCAGTATCATCCAAAAATCTAATAAATACTTTCCTTACTTTCAAATATTTATCCATATACCTATAACCCTTCATCCGTCTTCTAAACACTTAATAAATTTTCATAGCCCAAAGTTCCTTCTTTATTGACTTTAAATGCCTACTTTTCAAAATTTTGAGCATCATGGCTTCTCTTAGATCCTATGAAATTTCTTACTGTATTTTAGTCATTCCATTTGACTCATTTTTTCCATGATAAATTGCTCACAAATTTGAAAATTTTCAAGGTGACATTGTTGATGTGATGTATGAGCCCTCATACATCATTGATACAATGTTGTATCAATGATGTCAGACTTATAAAAATACTATATATATGCATGGGAAGTTGACAAATTTTCATTCTTGCTATTTGTAACAAGAGAAGTTTTTCCTATTTTCCTTTGGAGATCTAACAAGCTAACTTACAAAGCCCATAAAGTTGTCCCTACTACTCTAATTTTTGAAATTCTTGATTCTTGTTGATCCTAGAGCACTCAACTTAGTCATGGGAGGTGACATTAAAGAAATTTAAGTAATTTGAGCCAAAATTTTTGAAAACTTTTCTAACACTGAATGATAGTCTATGGTTAAGTAAGATGAAACAATAACAATATTATCATGAATTAGGTACATCTAAGCCATATTATTTAAAGAATCCTTCTAATAAACCATTCTAATTTTAAGGCAATATAAATAAGAAGAGAATAAGTATGGGAGGTCATAATAATTAAAGATGTAACCTCTAAGAGATTT
Organism: Gnetum montanum; assembly: GCA_015680685.1. Classification (NCBI taxonomy): domain Eukaryota; kingdom Viridiplantae; phylum Streptophyta; class Gnetopsida; order Gnetales; family Gnetaceae; genus Gnetum; species Gnetum montanum. Next base: position 310,002 of record MNCI01022218.1, read on the forward strand.
CTTTTTGCAAATTTTCTAACTTTGAAATCATAGTATGATAAGAACTTGATCTAACCAAGGGTATGACAAGGTAAAGAGCTATTAAGAATTGATATGAACACTCAAATAATTTCAAACCCTTGTTGATTGTAGATGGTTCCAAAAAGACTAATAAAAGGAGGACCTTCCCAACATGGTGTCAAAAGACCAAGAGGCTAAACTAGAGAATAGACTCCACTAGCAAAGCATGTAGAGTAGGAAGCTCAATCTTTCAATATTTATTAGCAAATGCCTACTATTGAAAATTTTTCCCAAGAGGAGTTAGAATCCCCCTAAGTATCTACCAAGGGTAGTGCCTCATGCTATCACCAGAATGTCTCTGGGCCATCTAGGAAAAATCAATCATGTTCAAAATCATTGTCGAACTAAGTTTTGACCCTTTCATGGAGTTTGCTTCAGAAGTTGTAAGGAAAAAACTTCAACAATATCCTTTGTGACCTACATTATCAACTAATGGTGAATGGTATTTAGGGGAAAACGCATTAGTTTTGTCAAAATAAGCAAGCCCCTACCACTATGAAAATTGGAGTTTAAGTATCATACTCTTTAGAGGCAATAGCTAAAGCCCTTAATCTACTAAATGAAGGGGCTAATGTCACAAAAATCTCCATAAGGTCTAATATATATGTAAAAAGATTATGGCTATAAAGAGCCTATGGTAAGGAGGACAAGAAATATAGTGAATTGACTATAAAGGAAAATTTTTATTTTAAGTTTGGAAGCTATTATCTATTCTGAACCAAAAGGCTTAATAGGATACCAACTTATGTAGTCAGAGGAAGCATCATTCTAATGGGAAAATTGAACACCAACATCACCCATCTCTACTTCCTCAAAATTCAAACGTGGTTTGAAGAGAAGAAGGTAGGGAAAACAAAACTACCATTTCCTTGCCTAGTTAGGAAGCTATGCAAATAGATAGGCATCTTGGGTTACATAAATGATGTTTTGAGGAAAGCTAAAAAATACTTCATAGATAGATATGTCAAAACCAATGCCTTTAAAAAATGATCAACTAGAAAAGCAAACAAGTACTAAGGAAGTTATAGGCTAAACTCCTACTAGTACTATTCAAGCTACTAGACAACAATAGCAAGCAGGACCTAGTAGCCATCCACCAACTAATCAGTAACAATAATATCAATAGCAACAAGTTCCACTAACACCACCATAGGACTATAAACATTTAATCAGCCATCTGAAATAGATTGTAGACACAATAAGCTAGGGAATAAGAGAGTGTCCCAATCTCTATAAGATAAGAGAGAATGTAATTAGGCCCATAGTTTCAACAAACCCTACAAGTAGGTAGATTTCATTGTAGTTAGAAGGAGGGGACAATTGATCATAATAGATCTCATGGAATACTACATCATTCCAAGTGATGTTGAAAATATGAGAAGGAACTATAGCAATGGTTATGTAACATCAAGATGGAGTAGGAGCTATTGAAGTAATTACAAATCACATCAAAGAGTCCTTCAATGTCGTTGTTGTGCTGCTAGTCGATACTTCTAGAGAAAGAGATGCTTAAATGTTTACTAGTACCTCAATAACTCCTACTAAACATGAGGATACTAGATAGACTACTATGGATGACACAAGTCATGTAGAATCTCTTTGATATCCCCAATGATATCACTGTAGTACATTCTAAGCTAATCACCACCAAGGAAAATTTGGTCATGGCTAAGACTATGGTAGAGCATCCTGAAAATGAAGTTCAAGAATTACAAGAAGAGCTAGTCATCCTAAGAGAAAAAAGAAGAGATCTGAGATAGTTTGTAGCACTTGAGAACCTAGACCAATTCAAAATAAATCATGTGAGATGCCTCATTGATCAGAACATGAATATGGAGAGAGAGTAAGAGAAGGTAGTATGGGATGCATCAGTGACACAAGCATAGACATATGCACATGCCAAAGCACTCACCACCTTATAGAAGAAAAATCAATAATTAGCTACCAATAATGCTTAGTTAACCAACATTGAAAGACAAAAGAACGTTCTCAAGGAAAGCATCCAACACCTTTAAGAGCACTTAGCTTGTGTCAACTAAGACATGAGTTACTTGGCCCATGAGAATAGAACCTTATTAATGGAAGAGGTCCATGCGATTAGACAATAATATACAATCAAAATCAATGTGTGGAGAAATGAGGCCAAGAAGCATGAATGACTCAAAGAGCATTTCAGAGATCAAGTGGGCATATACAAGAAAATCAATGAGAAAGAAATCTAGATGGAAAAAGCCAAAAATAGCTCCATTTTTGTATAGAATCCTAATTGGTAGCTAATCTTAGATAGTTTAGCTCATGTCTACCAAGTGGAAATTAAGAACAAAGACATATAGATTGAAGATATCATAGAATACATTGAATTTGTGAATCTCTACTATGCTAACTTGTCAATGTTAATAGCAGGTAGCCTAGGAATGAATTGGAACAATAGGTAGTAGTAGTTTATACATTATATAAGAAAGAATTTGTAGACAAGAAAGATGCTCTCCAAAAACTACATGTGGTAGATTTTAAACTTGAAATTGTGAAAGATAGCTATGAGGGCCAAAACGATGTGCTAGCTAACTTGGCATGTAGAATTTCTAACTATCAAAAGTTGAGAAAAACATCTAGGGCTTTTGAGAAAGAATAATGACAATTTGTAGCATGGTACATGAAAGTTCATCAGATGTTCCTACAACTATCATGCTTATGGAATGTACCTGCTCCATCACACATCACTCAACAAGCACAGATGATACATCATCATAGGACATACATAAGATGAATATCTTTAGGCATTTCTAAATAGATACCAATTCAAGAAGCTTGATGATAAGGGGAAGTAGCCGATGGAAGAGCCACCACTACTAGGCACATTAGCTACATCAAGCTACTTCAAATTTTTTTTTGTCATATAATTGTGTCAATTTTGTAAAGACACCACTATTTCTTCTAAGTGGTATAAATAGCCCATTAGTCATGTATAGTTAAATGTACCTCTCAATTTTTTAAAGGACTCTATCCTCATTTTTTAAAACTTAAGGACAAGTTTCTAGTTAGTTGTGGGGCCATAATGAAGTCAAATTTTATCATATTATGATATCGTAGAAATGATTTCATATTAGCAATGTTGTTAATACGATGTCACTACTCATTTTACATCATCATTGATACGATGTCTCAGGATGTATGCAACCCTATAAATATGACACTTGAGTACACAATCCAAAAAAATTTTAATTAACATCCTGAGGTAGACTCTTGCATTTTATTTCCATAGACTTAGCGATAGAGTGAATGCCCATAGTGTGATGTTGGAAATTGACCATTGTCTTTATTTGAGTGAATTGTACTTGGACACAGTTCGTGAAGAAAATAAAGATTGAGATTACTCTTCATCATTGTAGCATTACTTAGTCTTCTAATTATTCATGTAGCATAATTCTTACTATTTTCTTAGTTTAATACTTTACTTTTCAAAAAACTTTACTTTACTTGTCATTACTAAGCAATATGGATACAACTAGTTTCAACTATTAAGTGTAACTATATGGTAACCTAGTATTGGTTTTGCTCAGTACGCCTAATAGTGAATCCACTTGATAACCTAGAAATAGTTACATGAGTCCAAGACATAAATAGTAGACTAAGAACAGATGTCCATCACTGTAGGCTAGATTAGACTTACACCTCTGTTACTACTTAGAGTTAGCACATACTTCTATTTTCACTATGTTTACTACTAGGATTGTTAGTGGCCTTACAACATCCATTATCATATGCCTTACTAAGAGCTAAGCCATACACTTAGACCTCACTAGCTTAAAGTGGGAAGATAGTGATCATAAACTTAAACTAAATTACTAGCATATCAACATTGTCCATCTATGGATTATGATCAATTCACACATGACCACTTATGACTTGTATGGTTGAGTGTTGGATGCTTCACCACTTATCACATGCTCTTTGTAAAACTAGTTTTTATGCTATTAATGAACCTACTCTATACTATAGCTTAATTATCATCTAATTCATACATGAAGCTAATATGCTTTAATTTGTGAAGTTGAGTCAAGTAGAATCCTTTTATAGAATGTACTTTTGGTTCTATCAACCTCCTCTACAAGATGATGTGGAAAACATACTATAATAAATCCTTTATTAAATTTAGATATTGTCTTTTTCCTAGAATATGGATTTTCAATTGGCACTCAACAGTTTATTCCAATGCTCATCAAGATGAAACTGATACTTAAGCTCTATGATTTCATTCTTGACAAGCTCATCTTAGCTTATAGATAGAAAAAGTGTACATTTGAGCTAGTAAGCTCTATTTCTAATGTCTAACATAGTCATCCTACATAGTGCCCAAATTCAATTCAAAACCATAGCTCTTTGAACTTAAAAATCAACAAAGCAAAATATTTTAGGATGGTTTGTATAGATTTAAAACTCTTATTCTAAAAAACTCAATTACTAAACCTTAAATCTATGCAATATGTCTACTAAAAATTCTCCCAAAATTTCTTGCATGGGCCATGCCATAAAAAAATACAACACATAGAATCTTAGCTCATTCTTATAGCAAGTTCAAGCTTTTGAGAAGTGAATGTTAAGGCCTACTCCATTTATGGCCAAAATAATAACACAAATTAATAGTCCTTAAAATTTTCATACTTAAAAACAAAACCTGAAAGAAAATGGATCTAATCTTTTTAGCATTTCTATGAACACTTCCCTTAGAACGTTTTTATCTTAGGGATTATTTTATGCATTACTAGAAACCTAACATTAAGTTATTATATGCTACAAATCTCTAAAATTCTCATGAAATCTTAATGATAATATTTCTTGGTTAGTGATGCATCTTTCATCTAACTTAATTAAATTTAATAGGTATCTTGAGCCTTTACTTCAAAGCCATGGAATATCACATGGAAATTTGAATTATTACTATTGCATGCAAGTGGCTATTATTGCAACAATAATTTTCCTAAATAAACACAAACTTTCTCTTCTTAAAACTTTATATAGAAACACAAAAATAAGTAAAAGTTTAAATATTTTTACAGGAAAAAATCCCTGTAGCTTAAGGCTCAACAAGGATTAAAAAATCCAAAACCTAAAATATTTCAATAAATCTAATTGAAACGAAGCTAATAATACTAGATGACAATATACATTAATTATGATTTTCTTCAAAACCTTTTACTTTGAAGCTTCATCATACCCAAGTTTAGTCATAACTTGAGCAAGTACAATAGTTTGTGCTTTCTTGTTCTACTCTTAGCCTTCCTTGAGATCCTCTAAACCCTCATCTTCCTTCAACCCTTATTCCTCTTCTTATCATTTTTTTGAGTTTTTGAGCCTTCCTTCAATATTTTCCTCATATTGATTGACAAAGACATCCTCATAGTTGAAATTTTGATCATTTCTAGATTAAAATTTTTCTTTAGTGAAAGATCTGAGCATTCAAGAATTTCAACCCATTCTCTACCATGGATGGACTTTCCATTTGTAAGTATGGAAAACTCATCAAAGAGCTAGGTCATAAATAGATAGTTATAAGAGGCTTCATAAGTGATGGTCCTACAGTACATTATTTGTACATGCTCTAAACAACATCTAGCCAAGTATGGGATAAAAGGCCTTGCTTTCATTTTGACTTTCTTTGGATCCATGAATAATCTCCTTCATATTATGGGCCTTGACCTTCTAACCATGACTATTGATCAAGTAGTAGGTTTATGAATTTTATACACAACTTGTACTCTTTATACAATATTAAGGAAAGTAATTATGAAATACTATGTACATATTTACAAATTTGGTCAATCATTATTAACTTGTTCTAAGTGGATGGTTGCCCAAAATAATGTTTTAGATGAAGAGGATTAAATGAATAGCTTAACAACTATCCATCTAGTGAAGCAAGTGAAAGTATTTTCATCCAGTTATTGCTTAATCATTAATGATCTAATCCACCAAGCTAAGAATTTTTAAGCTTTATTTTTCCCCTTAACTTTCCATAATAAAACTAATTCTCATTCTCTAAATGCCTTACATCTTGCTCAATGATCAAACCATCTCTTTATTAATGCTACATTAAGTAAAAGCTTATTTCAAGCTTCATCAATTTTAGCTTCTCTTTTTAATCATAAACCCATTATATCATGTTCCTTGTCTGATCATGGGCTATAATTTTCCATGAATTCTACCATTAAATATAAAGTTATGTTAGTTATGTAATTATTAAGCCCATAAACTAAATTGAATGGTGTAGTCCCTATAGATCTTTTGATTCTAATCCTATTAGTCCAAAGGGCTCCTTGAAAAATCTCATGCCATCTTCCTGTATTATTATTCATAGAACGCTTGATATAAGAAATCAACTTCTTATTAGTGGATTCTACTAAATTTTTTCCTTGTGGGTAATAATTTGAGGATGAATAAAAAATTACCGACTTCTTTGAAGCCCCTCTTACAAACTCATCTAATTGGAAAGTTGTGCCATTATCAGTGACCAAGGATTTTTGCAGCCCAAAATGATTTATGATGTATTATTAAAGAACCTTACTTATGTCATAGGTTGTACTTCTTCTTAGTGCTTTAGCTTTTGGCCACTTGGTAAAATAGTTAATAGCTATTAAAATAAATCTATGTCCTCTTTTTGATGGAGTAATATCTCCTATAAAATCCAATCTCCAAGTTTGAAAAGGCTTATATATTATTACTAATTTCAGTGGTCCTCTTCTAGATGGAGTAATAGCTCCTATAAAATCCAATCTCCACCTTTGAAAAGGCTTATATATTATTACTAATTTCAGTGGTCCTCTTTTAGATGGAGTAATAGCTCCTATAAAATCCAATCTCCACCTTTGAAAAGGCCTATATATTATTACTAATTTCAGTGGGGCATTGGCCCTTTTCAACTTTGGTTCATGAATTTAACACTTATGACAAGTCAAAATTTTTTCTTGAAGATCTTTGAACATAGTATGCCAATAGAATCTATATCTCAATATATGTTGCATAGTGGTTCCTAGATATTCGTAATGCAAGCTCTCATGATTATGAAATTACTTCAAAAATTCCTTGATTTTTTTATTTGATCCACATTCCAATAAAATAGCTCTAAAATCCTTTCTATATAGAGTTCCTTGAGTTTAAATGTACTTCTTGGTCTTAATTATAGAATCTTTTTCCTTACTTTTTGATATATTCATATCAGTTTCTCAACTTACAAGAAATCTTACCATGTTGTCATACCATTTTGTAATCTTGGAAAGGGCTAACAATTCTTGCGTAGATTCTCTTGTCATCATTCTAGCTAATTTCCTATTCTTAACTATCTTACATGGACCTAGAGTAAACATAAACTATTGAAGCTTGATTATCATTTAGCTCTTTTGAGTCCAATTTCATTTTGTAATAACAATTGTCTTATGACTTACGGTCATAATATAAACCATGATATTTTGCAAATAATACTCAAAACACCCTAAGGCTTTAATCACACCACATGATTTTTTTTTCTAATTTAGAATAATTTCTTTCAAATCCTTTAAATTAGTAACAAAAAATTTCAATTGGTTGTTCTTCTATTTCATCTTTTTATTTTACTATGTAGATAATGAATTTATTGAAAAAAAGCATATAGCCAAAAAGCTTCTTTTAATTTTGATTTCACCAAATATGGGGCTTTAATATGGCTTTATTTATTTGGTACAAAGCCTCAAATGACTCTTTATTATTTCTTAATTCAACATCCTTTTTTAACATTTGTGAAAGTGATTTTTTTATTTCTATAAATTTGGATATAATTTTTTTGTTTACAAAGCTTACTTTCCCGAACAAAGATCTCAACACCTTCTTATTTGTAGGTTATTTTGTACCTTAAAAAACTTCAATTCTAGCTTAATCAATACCTATCTCCTTTTGATAAATTATATGCCTAAGTAAGCTACTTAATTTTACTCAAAAAACACATTTTTTTGGATTCAAAGGAACACCAAACCTCTTACATCTACTAAATGTTTGTTGTATGTAAGATATATGGCCATAAATGGCAATAATTTTCCAAAGGATATATTTAAAAGCTATATCCATAGCTCTTTGAAAAATAGCCCTTGCATTTCATAAGCCAAAGGACATTCTTTTATAGGCAAATGTTCCTATCATCCTTGTTGTTTTAAATCTATCATCCTTTTCTACTATTATTTGGTTATAACCTAAAAATATTTCCATGAATGAGTATAACTGACATCTTGATACTTTTATCAAAATCTCATCAATTCTTAGAAGTGGCTACCTATCTTTAATTGAAGGTTCATTTAAATTCCTGAAATCAACACATTGCCTTATATCTCCATTCTTTTTTCTGACTAGCACTAAGCTAGCAATCCAATTTGAGTACCTAATTGGATACTAGCACCTAATAAGTTCTTAATTTCAGCTTCCATTACTAGTTCAAAAACTAGATTAAATTTCCTTAACTTCTATTTAATTACCTTTCAATCCTTTACCTTAGGAATTTTATGAGTCATAATGTTGGAATTAAAAGTTCTCAAATAATCATATGACTAAGAAAAACTATCTAAATTTTCTTTAAGAACTTTTATCATTTGCTTTTTCATGTTTGGTTGAAGTTTTATCCCAATATTAAGGCACTTTGAAATATCTTAACATCCTAAATTTATTATTTCATGGGCTCAATATTTGGGATTTTGAACATCTAATCCTTTAACAATTTTTTGTTTAAATTCTTCCTCCAATTGTAATACCTTTTGAGGTATTCTTGTTCCTTTTGGTTTAAAATTGTCTTTTATATGAATGTAGCCTTTCAATTCCTCCATATTTTTGAGGAATTTAATTATTTATGATCATCTTCAAAAACTTGAAAACATTCCTAATTATCTTTGACTGTTACTTTTGATTCTAATTCAATTACTTTGCAACATTCAATTATCTTTGACAAGCCTTGATTTAAATCTACCACTACAAGATCATCAGCCTTCTAATTTTTCCTCTTGGGATATTTTCAATTATATATTCTGTAAAATTTTAGAGCAATTTTTTTTGTCATTTGCTTGAAAGTCCTTAGGAACAAGCTTTCAACACTACACTTCCCTCTAATTTGGTCACTGATGAATAGCGAGGTACCCCTATGCCCAACCATATGAATCACAAGTGTTCACATATCTGGTCGAATTCTGTAAACCTTAATTACCAAGTTCACTAGAGCTAAATAGTGCATGTGTGTTGTCCATTCATTCTCTTCCTAGTCCCAGTTGTGAAATGCAAATGTATGGTTAAGTGTGATTGACGGATACGATTTTTATTATTTTGTGTTTTATCAATTTACTCATCTACAACAAGAATGAAAGTGAGAGTAATTAAGTGCTAAGTAAACTATGGTCTAATCTAGCCTAACACAAGTAACCATCCCCACTTCCTGAACACATCCTGAACTTTGTATAAACACTACTGGGTTGTCAAACACTAACCATTTTTGAGCTACCAAGTGTCACACATATGTTTGAAGGGGTTGCAGTTATGTATTTTAATGCGTTGCTTAATTAATAAAAATTAATTGTTGCATGAATAACATTAATGTAAACTGTATGAAATCACAATATATAAATGCATAAGAAAGAAAGTCTCAAGTGCTTTAAGGATGAATCAAAGAGATCATCTTTATTGTCAACACAATGGTATGTTCAAGTATATCAATGCTTGAATAAAGATCCAATCACACTTAGACCTCCTACTGTAGACACTTGGAAAATACTCTAACTCTCAAATGAACAAACTACAAGATTTTGACTACTTGACTACTAAAAAACTACTTTGAATCTTGTGCCTAAGGGCTATATTTATAGACCTGGGATTAACCCAGTGATATCGCATGCACGATATCACATCTTAAGCCACAATATCACATACCCAATATCATAGCTACTTTGATATCAGAGAGTATGAAAAGCATAATTCATCATACCCCCACAACTAAATCAAAACTCATCCTTGTGTACAATAGAAGAGGAACAAGTCCCTTACAAAAAATATATTAGGAGGAATGAAATGTTTGACTTGACATGCAAAATGAAATCAAGAAAATAGACAAATACAGTAGTGCCCAAGCATACAACATTACAATTATGTACAACATTGAGTGTTCATGAAAATAGGAAAGAACACCCTTGGATCCAAAGGACATCAAACCCATCTTAGCAACAAAAGAATGGGGGATAGGTAGAAGAGATCTAGAGGTTATGAATAATCTTCCATGAATGATATAGTTGCATCCTCCTTGGTGAAGACAATCCCGCTTCCATTTCATGCTCCCCACTGCAATCACAACAAAATCTAGGATTAGTATATAAAGTGTAACATATAGTAGCTAAATACCTTGTCTCATCAATGATTTTATCTAGCCAACTTGTGATTGTAACAGATTGGTTGCTTGATAATGTTAGTGGGAAGACTGATGAATGGGTTAAGTAAGAGAAGCTGACCATAAAATTTAGAAAAAGCTTAACATAACAAATACTGGAAGGAGAGTATAAAATTCACAAAAATAAAGAGAAGGAATTGACAAAAAATAGTTGTAAAGATGCATAAAATTGGATGACATTGATGGGATAAATAAAAGGAACTCAATTATAATAATTTCTAAAGGTAAAGAACTTAACCAAATTAAAAGATATGTAAGTGGATCCTCCCCAAAGCAGGCACATGCCTTTTATGCCCTTGCATAACTTCAAACCAAGGAGTTTGTGGGCACCATTGATGATTAATGGTTAGAAAAAGTTAAGTACAAAAACCTAGAAGTAACTAACTGAGAAACCTGACACATCAAACTAGAACATTAAATCAAAACATGAAACTAGCAGCAAGGTGAGGCATGAAAAGTAGAGATGGATGAAAGAGAGAATGGAATGGAGTTCCTCATCATGGTCATGTGTAGTCCCTTGTGGAGTTTGTGATTACATGACTTGGTAGTGTCTGTCCTTGGTCTAGACCAAAACCAATTACTTTCAGTGACTTTGCATCAACATTCTAAGACTATTCCATCCCTTGAGATACAAGAATGCTCCCACAAAACAACCACTATTCCAAATTGAAGAGAAAGTAAGAAGTAAGAAAGGGCCTTAGTTTGAGAAGACAAGACAAGTCTCATAACCATTTCTTGTAGCCCTTTTATTTAGTCTAAGGGGTGTGCTTTGAATTCCCATATTTTTTTTGAATGAAAACCACACCATGCAAAAACCCATGCATTTTTCACATTGAATTTATCCAAGGGGTGTGCTTTGAATCCTCATCTCTTCTTTTTTATTTTTTTTATGAGGACCACACCATGCAAGGACTTATTCAACTTCCTATTGTGGAATGACATAGACTGGTGAAAAGCTCACGAGAACACTCCCACACATAAGAAAATAGAGAAGCATGAAGAATACCACATTCCTTTGAGCCACACCATATCTAAAACTTTAATTCCTTCCCAATTCTAGAAACTACACAAGTCACAAATCTATTAAGGTTGTATTAATGAAAAAGGGATTGCACTTTTCCAAAACAAGAAAAACCATAGAGTGTGTGGATGGATGGATCATGTGGAGTCACTACTTGTTACATGAAAAGAAACCATGTCCTAGTTATCAATGATGACATTCAAAGTTAGAAACCAAACATCAACATTCCAATCACAAATGAAACATACCACCATCGAGTAGCACATCACCATTGTACCTAGGATGTTATTAGCAAAAAGAGTAGAAAATTAAACCAAACATAAGAAAATATAAAAGAAAGTAAAATAGTATTCAAGAAACATTAAATATACTAACAATGGTATAAAAAAAATCTTAGAAAATATCAATAACCTAAAAAACAAAAAGATGTAAAACAAAGAATATGAAAACAAAAAGTTGTAAAACCAAAAATGTGTAAAATAAAAAATTCAAAAGACTGAGGAGCTACATAAAGTATTAGTATGGGTGGCCATCTCCCCCACAACTAAGTTGGAAGGGGTGATTCCAAAGATTGAGCATGGTTGTCCATCTAGTGAGGTGTCTATTGAGTTGGTTAGCTTGGGCTCATGGAAAGGTTTCACTTGTTGGATGTTGACTAATTGTTTCTTGTGTAGGCTGTCAGGTTCATAAATAATCATGGCCCTATATGGGAAAGTCTTATCAATAATGTAATGTCCTTTCTACAACATTTGAGATTTGGTTCATTAGGGTACGTGTTCAAGATTCTAGTAGAGAACCTTGTCTCTTGGTTGAAACTTAACTTTCCTCATTTTGAGGTCATGAAATTTCTTGTTGAATGCCTTATGCATTTCATTGGATGACAAGGCCATTACCTAATTTTCATGTAGCAAGTTGAGGTTCATTAATCATTCTTTTTGTGCTAGACTTAGATCCAGGTCATGGTCATAGGTGGTAGAGAGTGTACGGAGCTTGAATTGGATAGGTAGTGTTGGTAGTTTTTTGTACATGAGGTCATAGGGAGAATAACCTATGGGAAACTTCCATGTGTAGAAATAGGCCCAAAGGGCATCATTTAATTTTGTGCTCCAATTCCTTCAGCATTTTCTAATGGTGCACATTAGAATTTTTGTAATCTCCCAATTAGTGACCTTAGCTTGACCATTGGCTTGAGGGTGATAAGGTATTATGAGTTTGTGCTCAACCCCCAAGTGCTACATAAGTTTTTAGAAAGTAGTATCTATAAAATGAGTTCCATTGTCAGAAATTAATTAATGAGGCATACGAAACCTATTTATGATATTTTGTTGTACACACTGAGCAGTAGTAGTGGATGTACAGTCAATGATGGTTGCTACTTCTACCCACTTTGTATAAAAGTTAATTGCTACTATTATATATGCCTTTCCATTTGACAAAGGTGTGATGGGACCCATAAAGTCAATGCCCCAAAAATCAAATAGCTCAAGAGGATAAATCCATTGTTTTGGCCCCTCCATTTGAGTTTTCATTCCACCATCCCTCTAATAATTATCACAAGCAAGGATGAATTAGTGTGCATCCCTGAAGATTATTGGCCAATAATATCCTAGCATGAGGATTTTTATGGTCATGCATCTCCTAGCATAATGGCCCCCACAAGGGCCTTTGTGAGCATCCTAGAGAATGTGTAGTTGATCCGTGTCAGGGACACACCAACATACCAGGCCATCAGGACATACTTTGTAGAGATTCCCATTGATATCCATGAAATGCTTGACCTAGTGAAGAAACTATTTCTTTTTTGGTGTCCAACCCTTGCAGCAGCTCTTGCTTAAGCAAATAAATGAGAATGGTGTCATAACATTTTGGTTCATTGGCCATTTGTGCATTAATAGCCCCTGCAAGGAGAGATTTGTTAGGAAATTGATCAGATAAGGGACTCTCTTTCTCCTTGTCATCCCATCTTAGTCATGATAAGAGGTTAGAAACCATCTTTTCCACACCTTTTTGATCTAACATCATGAGATTGAACTCTTGCAAAATCACGAGTCACTGTATGACACAGAGGCTCATCGTTGGTTTATTCATTAGAAACTGAATGATGCTATGATCTATGTGCATGAACACTTTATAGTCAAGAACATAGCACATAAACTTCTCTAATGTAAACACCACTACCATTAACTCCTTTTCTGTGGTGGTGCACCTATGATACTTTGGCTTGCTTAGTGAATGTAATATGGATGTTTTTGATCATATAGCTATGTAATCACTACCCACAAAGCATATTTTGATGCATCAGTCATCACATGAAATGGCTTGGACCAAACAAGTGCTTGTAGAATTGGGGTTTTAACAAGCTTCTATTTCTATTGGTGAAATGTTGTTTCACATGTAGGGGTCTAGAAAAATAATGCATCTTTCTTTGTTAATTCAACCAATAGCTTGGAAATTTTGGAAAAATTCTCAATGAAGTGCTAGTAGTAACTAGTATGACCAAGGAATGACCACATTTTTTTAACTATTTTTGGTTGATGGGTTATTCCTTTGATGACCCTTATCTTTTCATGGTCCACCTTGATTCTTGATTTTAAGATATGGTGCCCCAAGACTATGCCCTCCTACATCATAAGATGGCTCTTTTGCCAGTTGAGCTGGAGGTTTGTTTTGACACATCTCCTCAACACTTGCTCAAGATGGTTCAAGGCTTGCTCGAACATAGCTCCGTAGGTAGAAAATTCATCCATGAATACTTCTATCCCACTACTGATTTGTTGTTAAAAAATGCTAAGGACTAATTATTGGAATGTGGTTGAGGTATTACATTGACCAAAGGGAATTCGACGATAAGCAAAAGTGTCCTAAGGACTTGTGAAAGTCATCTTCACTTGGTCCTTTGGTGCAATTTGGATTTGGTTATATCCACTATAACCATCTAGAAAGCTATAATAGTAGTGCCTAGAAATGGTGTCCAGCACTTGGTTGAAAAAAGGCAATAGAAAATGATCTTTAAAAGTTGCCATATTAAGTAGTTAAAAGTCAATGCACACTCACCATTTGCCTCCTTTCTTGGGTACAATCATAAGTAGACTAACCCACTCACTATGTACAAAGGGTAGATGAATCCCATCTTGAGGAGTTGTTTAATCTTCTCTTTGCTAATCTGCTGTAATTTAGGATTCAAACACTATTGCAGCTATCGTTTCGACTTAATAGTAAGGTCAGTGTATATTCGGTGCTGGCATATTCTTGGATCTATTCTAGTGAGCTCAGAATCTAACTAGGCAAAGGCTACTGACCATTTCTCCACAACCTCCATCAACATTTTCTTTTGTTCTACAACAAACTTAGCATTAATAATGATCAACCTTCCATTTTTCAAAAACACATACTCCATCCCAGTTCGTAGTGTCTTTAATTCAAGGGATTCTTGTTTAAAATTGTCAAGAATCTCCAACTCTTCCTAGTTGATATCATCATTTACTCCCTTGGAGAGCTGGTGATGAACTCACTCAAGTTCATCCATACTTGCAACGTATTCACATGTTAGGCCCTTAGTAGGCTCCATACATAATGTACTACTACTAGAATTAGTTGTCAGCCACTGGGTGCCTTCTTGTTTTGTGGCTATCACGTACAGAAATCTTTGGATTTCAGCTTTTGGTGCATACTACTTGCATGTAAAGATTGATGTTCACTTTACTAATCATAGCTTCTACACACAATGGCACCCTGAATTGTTGTACGCGATACATGGAACCCTCTTCTTCTTGATCGTTAGAAATTCATTTTCTTTAGATATCTCCAAGGAAATATCTCTAATGTTCATTTTGGCATCAATAGTGCTTAACCATGCCCTTGCCATAATAATTGGGAATTCCCCCTTACAGTTCTCCACCTTGATTACTAAGAAGTTGGTAGGAAATGACCATCCACAAATGGTGGTTACAATGTCTTCTACCAGTTCCAATGGAATAGTGATGGACTGGTTTGCTAACTCTAACTTGATGTTGCTCTTCTTCAAGGGAGGAAGGTTCCACATCATGTACATCTCATGTAAAATTAGATTAACACTAAAACTAGAGTCAAGAAGAGCTTTACAAGGCTCATTACTAGCAATTTTCAAATATACTAGGGGACTCTCGAGATTAGCTAACTTACTAGGTAGGTTACTAGCTCAAATCCAATCAAATATAGTATGGATTAACATTATAGTATAGATTTGAGAGGGATTTTGGGTTGAAGGGGACTTAGATAAAAGTAAGATAGAGGAAGGTGGAGGATCAGGGTTACCAACCATTGATGTGTCTAAGGGCTTTGGTGAACTGTGAGGTTAGAAGAAGGATCTTTTCTTTGTTCGTGATTCTGACCCACTTGGTGGGTTAACTAATTGTAGATTAACCACCCTCATAGCATTTTTTTGCTATGGTTGGATAGGAAATTCACCCTGCATGGATGGAGTAGGTGGTAGCTATGTAGGAGATGGAGGAGTTGGTGTAGGAATAGGAGGAGCATGAGGATAGTAGGTGGCATCCCTTCTTGGATAGGATGGTTGGTATGCTTTAGGAGGATGGTGGTGAGGTTGGTAGGCTACAACATGACCAGAGGAGTCTTGTGGAGATGAAAGTTGCTAAACATAGTAACCATAGGGATCTAGCTATGGGTAAGGGTACTACTATCTAGGAGGTGCCAGCACCCACAATTATGGTTGTTTCCACTGCTGGTACAATTCATAAGGTTACGATTGAGTTCCACTTGGATAGTACTATTGTGGTTGGTGGAACTATCAAGAATTACCTTGTGGGTAAGATAATCTTTTGGGTGTTTTCCATTGTGTGAGTCATAGATGTAAGGCATAAACCCCAGATTCTTACAAGTGTGACACCATTGGACAACATCCCTTGGCATGTTCATACTGGTAGACGTTGCACCTACCATCATCATCTGAGTTGCTATCTACAACCATCTCTATCGTAGCCATCTTACCCTTACCCTTGGATATAGCATGTTCAGCTTCCTGACATTCCTGGCACTCATGCTCATTACTTTTCTCCTTGGACTCTTTAGCAATTTTTAAGACAACCTGAAACCTATTGTTCATGGAGTCCCATAATTGGTCAACCTTAGCTATGATTTCAGATTGCAATTTCTGGAGTGGTAAGGTTTTTTGATTAACCACCTCATCTCTGGTTAACTCATCCTCACTATCAGAAAATTAAATCCCCCTTTTATGGATAGAAGGATCCCTATTGTATTCCTCTGCACTTTCTCGCTTTCTCAATTCTCTCTCCTCTTGGGCTACCTACTCAATTAACTTTTGGATCCGACAGGTGCTTAACTCTATCAATCTCCCTTGGGCATAGATGCCAATGGTTTTTTTTTGTTTCATACCGCAACCCATCTATGATATGGCAAAATTGATCAAGTTGAGAGTATCCATGGCTGGGACACCTATGTAACAGAGAGTAATATCAGCTAATAGCTGCATCCAAGGGCTCGTGGTTCCCTTATTTCCACCCTTAGATCTACTTCCTTAGATTGGATACTTGAGAGTACATTTGATATTTTTCATTGAACAACTCCAACATCATACACCACCGCCTAATTGATTCTAGCTCTAAGGACCGGTACCAATTTTCTACTTCCTAAATGAGTATCCTTAGAAACAACTTCAACTTCTACCAGTCATTCTCAATATTCTATAAGGCACATGCATCCTAGAAGGCTTGTAGATGATTTTGTAGATTAGCATCATAACCTCCCTCAAACTGAGGATGTTTTTCATGTCCAACCTATTTATTCTGCTGTCCTTTATGTGCCTTGTTAGAATCCTCATGGACTTTACAATGTTTAACATGCACTGAGTGGCAAGTAGAGGTTCATCAAGGCCATGGTGATGGTGCTTACAATGTTCTCTACTAACCCTTCTTTCATGGTGATGGGTCCCTCTAGATTACCCACGCCTCTAGTCATGACTATTCCAAGAGTCCCTTCTATTATTCTAGTCCCGTCAGTCACCTCCATCACGATCATGCCCTCTATGGCCATGATCTGAGCCTGAATAAGAAGAAGAAGAAGATAATGAACGGGAATATGAAGGAGAACTTGCATCACGCCGATGCGTATCACCCTTCCTTCGATGGTCACAACCATGATCACGATCATGACCTCCTTTTTTGCTTCTATCATGACTTGTCCCTCTAGATCCATTTTTTTCGTTGAATCTGTTCTGATAAAAACTTGGATTATGAATTATGGATTGCATGTTTTGGTTGAGGGACCCTTGAAAAAAGTGAGAGAGGAGTATCACAAAAGAAAAATCCCCCAAAGAAGTGTTTTCCTCCATCCAATGGGCCAAGGAGAGGTGAAAAGGTGTTTGACCCCTTGCCCTTCACAAGCTTGTGTTGGTGCTCCAACTGATGATCCCTTAACCTTTGTGCTTTAGTGGGATGATAATCCCTTGAGTTGAGATCTCACATCTCATACTCTCTATGAAGATGTTGAAGCCCATGTTGTGTGAGCATTAGCTAGAGCATCACTGGAACAAATCGATCAGGTGGCAACACAATGTTGCCTTCCATGTCACACCACCATAGCATTTCATCTTGATGTAAGATGAAGGTGAAGTCTAGTACATACTCATCAAGATGATCATATGCCACTTGGTATTTTTGAGGCACCTGGTCTACCCTAGGTGGAGATAGGCTCCTATGAGAAGAAGATATTTTATGTTAATGCACTTGTACATGGTGTGTGGTTAAGGTTTGATTTAATTATAATAATAATTTCTATTTTTGTAAGATTTGACTCTTAGGGTTTGAACAACGAGGTCACTAAGTTTCACTCATTTTAGATAGCACTCATAGAACTAAAATCCCAAGCAACAACACCAATGATGAGCAACAAGGTACCCCTATGCCCAACTATATGAATCATAGGCGTTCACGTGCAATCTAGTCAAATTCTGCAAACCTTAATTACCAAGTACGCTAGAGGTAAATAGTGTGTGTGTGTTGTCCATTCATTGTCTTCCTAGTCCCACTTGTGAAATGCAGTTGTATGGTTATATGTGACTAAGGCATAATATTTTTATTATTTTGTCTTTTATCAATTTACTCACCTACAACAAGAATGAAAGTGAGATTAATTAAGTGTAAAGTAAACTATGGTCTAATCTAGCCTAACACAAGTAACCATCCCCACTTCCCAGCCACATCATGAACTTTATGTAAACACTACTGGGTTGTCAAACGCTCACCGTTTCTAAGCTACCAATTGTCACACATATGTTTGAAGGGGTCATGATTGTGTATTTTAATTGGTTGCTTAATTAATCAAAATTAATTGCTACATGAATAACATTACTGTAAACTACATGAAATCACAATATATAAATGCATAAGAAAAAAAGTCTCAAGTGCTACAAGGATGAATCAAAGAGCTTGTCTTTATTGCCAACACAATGGTGTGTTTAGGTACATTAATGCTTGAATAAAGATCTAATCACACTTAGACCTCCTGTTTTGGGCACTTGGAAAATATTCTAACTTTCAAATGAACAAACTACAAGAGTTTCACTACTTGATTGCAAAAAACTACTCTGAATCATGTGATCGAGGGCTGTATTTATAGACCCAAGAGTAACTTAGTGATATCACATGCACGATATCACATCTTGGACCATGATATTGCATACTCAATATCATGTACCCGATATCATAGCCACTCTAATATTGGAGCATATGAAAAGAATGATTCATCAGTCACATATGAGTTTTGAATCTTCTTTAACTCCCTACACAAAGCTTCATATTCTGCTCTATTATTAGTACAAGGAATTTCTATTCATATAGCTTTTAATCTCACTATATTTTCTAGGCTAATTAGAACAATACTAATTCCCAATCCCCTGGAATTACAAGCTCCATCAAAGTATAATTGCCAAAATTTTTCTAATTGATTATTGGAATGCATACTTTGTATTTCTCGAATTGATCAGGTTCATAATTTAACTTCCCTTGATTCAATTCTCTTATTTTTTCTATCTAAAGTCACATTCTTTATCATCAATGGATCACTATATATATAAATATGATTTGACTCTCCCTTCCATGGCAACCACATGTGAATAATCTATAGCTATGGATCCAAAAAAATTTCAACTCCAACTTCTACTTAACAATAAGCTATAGGAGTTAGGAATATCAATTGATTAGATGGTAACTCTATTTTTAATCATTGGATCTAAAGCTAATAGGAGCAATATATTTCATAATTGACCTATTAATTATACTCTTATAAACTTGGATAATTTTCTTATCTAATTACTCTAGTTTTAATCCTAGTTGATCACATATTGATAAGGATAATATTGTTGAAATGGCTTCTTAATCAACTAAACAATTGTGTAGATATCCACCTTTTAGCTTAAGAGTTAATAAGAAAGAAGAAGTATCTCTTTTAGCTACAACCCATGTTTTGTTAATAGAGTTATTATTGTTATAAATATAGTTTGTAACAACATCACCTACTTTCTTCTTATTCTTAATTTTTTCTAAAATTCTTTTACAGTACCCTTCCATTTAAATTAATTGATATAGGCTAATATTGGCTTTAATCCTTTTCAAATCTTTGATTATATCATACTTCACCATAAAATCTTAACTTTTGAAACATTCTAAGGAGAGGATCCATTTAGCATTACAACACATGGAATTTTGCTACTTGTATGCTCCAAAAATCATACTTTTAAATTTTTTTTTTATGATGCCTATTCATAGTAGAGAGACTATTACCTTTCTTTTTATGGTTATTATCTATTGTTTACTATTTGTTTGATTTCATAGAGAATGATAATAATGATAATGATAATAGTGACATATAGAATATGCCCTCTATTTCTTTCTTTCTTTTCTTTTGGAAAATATATTAGAGACTTCCCATTCATTATTTTAGCATGAGAATAAAAAAACATTACTATTATTGTTTTTATGACTAGTAATTTATTTTCCACAATTCTACCCTCTAATTTAAGTAACTCTAAAAACTAAATATTTCCTTAAGCTACAAGATATTATGAATTTCCAAATCTCTTAAGTGGTGTTAATTAGAAATTTATATTTTCTCTAGGCCTTCATTTTCCTATATACTCAAATTTTATTGCCCAAAAATTCAGGCCCTACTTTCAAGCTTTATTTTTTAAACTTAGAATACCTAAAATTAGAGGAAAACATTGGTTGAATTTTCCATGAGAAGTAAATCTAACTACTATAAGTCTTTTCATTGTATGATACAAGCTAGTTCTTATACAACATTTAAAATACACTCAAGATTCACAATTACTTTTTTCAATTGTATGGTGGGAATATTGGATCTTGGAAGCTTGGAAGTCTCCTTGGAGTAAGTTTTTTATTGCATAATAAATGTTTTGTACTTCTTGTCATGGTTATATTTTTTTATATGAAAATTAAAATATTATTTATTTATTTTTGTTTTAGCATGCTAACCCTATTTTTTATTAGCAATTATATTCTTTTATTTATGCAAAGAAAAGAAAGAAAATATATGTGTGATCATGTATGTTTATTTTCTTTCCATAAAATCAATCCACATGAATTATGATCAAAAGCCCTTTAGACCCTAGATAAGCAATTTATTTAAACTTAGATAGTAAATAGGTGGATGATGCATTTAATTAGTGTGCTTTGTTTAAAGCATATAGTATTCTTAGGTACCATTAACTTATCATTTTAATAATAATACATTCATCCCTATACCTTGAATGGATGGGTTACATTAATTATTTATTTTGTATATACCCTACCTTAGATGTAAAGATAAACATCACTATCTAACCTTACTTGCACATATTTTTACTTCATCTTAATATTTTGAGGCATTGGACCCAAGGGGTTGAGTTGCACAACACCTAAAGGTTTTCAATGATGTATGGACCATTTGTAACTATGCACCTACCTCATGTATGATTCCCAATCACTGATCTTTGGGGTATATCAAGTTGTAGTCTAAAAATGATGATTGACCCAAGCCTTGTTTATGTAATTTAGAACCTAAAGATAATTTAACTCATAGCCAAATGGTGATTAGATTCTTTGATTTGGATGGCCTTCAATATGATAATGCAATGTCACATTGCATGGGAAAAGTTGATAAAATGTATAAATTTTTTATTCCCAACCATTATTTGAATCCTATTATAGATTAAATGATCTCATTTAGTTGAAACATAGTAGATGATTAGGACTACACCCAACCACATCTATTAGTGCTACTTATAAAACAAAACTTAAAACAAGTAAATCACATAAATTTTTAATGTTTTCTAGCTTTGCAAGTCATGGGAAGTATTAGCCATTACCCTCGTCAATGCTAGTTATTAAGGTATCATAATTCTATTAAAGATAGATGATATGCAATAGATGCATCAATGTTTAAGATTATGAGAAGTGGCAAAGTCTTATCTCATTAACAAATTGTTAAGTCTAATGAGGAAAGGAGGTACCTAGGCCCTATAATCAACCTATCATTATATGAGTCACATCTTTATTAGTTGTTAATATAAGTATGACTCCATGTTTTAATATGACTATAAAAAATTTTTGTACTGATCTTTAAAGGGTGGTTCTTAGGGGTCCTTCACATAGTATGTTTTTCTTTTTCTATTTACTAATTTTATTTTTCACTTTCTACAAGGTAAAATCCTAAAGACTTGGCAAAGTACAAGGGAATGCTTAACACTTTAAAGATGTCCTCTATGGAAGTTTAGATATAATTACCAACAAATAAGCATAAACGTTTGGTGGGATCATCGATGTTGATTAACTAGTGGAACTATGAAGCTCTTGTTGCTAAGTTAAGGTCAAGTTGGTGATTCTTATGATCAAAAGTACTAGATAAGTATATGTCCAATATTGAAAGAATAAAAACAAAAGCAAAATCAAAAATATTTTTAAGACTACGCAAACAATTAGAGTGACATACAACTAACAAAACTAGGATAGCAAGCAAAAAACATGAAATAAGAAATTTATCATGCAATAGGTCAACAATTCAAAACCATACAAGGACTAAGGGTATAACATTGGGACTATCATTGAGGTTTTACCTATTAATTAATTTATTTATTTTTTGGTTACCATGACCCAATCTTGACTTGTGGTGCATACCATGCCCATCATTATAATTTTTGGTATGTACCATGATCTTACCATGACTCATGATCTTCTTATAGTTTAACATAAATAAAGCATGGTTGAAACCCAACACTCATAGTTTATGATATGTTTTTAATTTAAATTTTAGAGTTAAAATCAAACATCCAAAGATTGAAAGAATATTTTATCACTACTACATCTTCTAACATAAGCTTTAATTAATAAGATTTTAATGTGAAAGTCATTATATTAGAACTTTTAACACTAGAAATTAATATTATTTTTAACTTATTTGCATCAAAACATTCAAGTAATGTAGAACATTACTAATGAATATGACTACTATGTAGCATAAATCTTCACCAAGATTGATTCTTGGTAATTAATAAAGTATAATATAAAATTTTTTACATAGTTCCATTTTATTTATCCTTCACAAAATGGTGTAATTCTCTTGCTACTTTAATGTATTCTCCATGCAATCTTACATTATTTTCTCTCAAATTTATATTTTATTTTTGTTTGTTTGCAGTTCTTCTTTTAACAATTGTTCATCATAACTATAGAAGTTAAATGAAATTTATATATGCTATTCACCTAATAGTCTTCATCATTCATTCAACTTCATAAGTTAAGGCAATCATTACATCATTAACTTTTCTAGCTAAGAGAACTTAATTTTCAACATGTACTCCCATTGATTTAGGATTTAATGTTATGATTACCCATTTATTTAATGTATATGTGGTTCTCATCTATTATCCCTTTTATTTTGTTGAATCCTTTCACTTATGTTTCCATCATAGATGAATCACCATTCCTCTATTTATTACTATAGATAATTTTCCTTGTTGATGAACACTTTCATACCCTTTGGTCCTGTCACCTTTATCTTGTTAGCATATTCTTTTCTATGTTTTAATTATCTTACTCCAATCATATACATTAAGTCTTTTCATATTGTTTCATTTTTGGCTTCTTACTACAAAAGGGTTTCTTAACTTCATATGTAGATGCACCCCTTAGAGTTAATGATTAATTATATAGATATGTTTTTTCTTTATTTTATTTATTTCTCCTTTCCATAATCTTTCTAAGATTATTTTACAAATAATAGGCAATATAATTTACTACTTTCCTTCAATATTAAAGGATTTTATGTGGTGACAATTTTGAAGAGAGTGCCATCATATATGTTAACATTAGTGATAGAAAAGAAAAATTGTGCTAGCTAGATACATCTAAGATTTAGTGCAATGGTTAAGATTGTGGAATGGAATAGCCTCATAATAGGATATTCTTGTACAATGGTTAACATCCAGCTATTATGTTTATAGGGGTTTTACTACAAAGGTTACTAAGCCCCCTCTCATCACCTTTGATGTTCATCAAAGATAATCCTACTAAATGTTCTTTGCTTGTTTTGATGCCCACTACTTCTATTGCTATGCCTACTACTAGAAACACATTATGACATTTGTAGCTTGAAAGAAAATACTCAATATATTGGGATTGAATCCTAGATCTTCTCTACAAAGAATGGTACTACGAGTGAACTATTAAGATCAATTGAAAAATTTTCTATAATGGGACCCTTTTAAAAAGTCAAAGGAGATTATAGGAAAAGGTTTAGACAACTTGGTTATGCTACAAGGCCTAAATTTTCTTATATGAACTTCATATTCTCTCTCTCAACAATTATTTTGTGCAACTTTACATCTACATTAAGTTTTCTCCTCATAAAGGGATCATTATCTAGAGGCTCAATGCTCACCTTGCTAAGGTGGGGTCATGGGAGGATCAACGGATGAGTGAAAGCCTAACCTTTGTTAAGTGGTTGTACTCAAGCTTGAACCCAAGTTCTCTTTTCATTCTCCTACAAACTATATTAAAAGAAAAAATTAAAGAGATTCCACATTTTCATAAGCAAGAGTTTCATTTCAATTTACATCATCTTAAAATAGAAAGTGAAAGATTAGATGCAAATTCCTAGGGAAGAACACACATGTAGGTTATGTTGTTGAAGCGATCTTAAGGATAAGTAGCATATTTTTCTTAATGGCCCTCACATTGAACATTTGAGACAAAAATATAATATTGCAGCAAAAAGGTCTATACGATCTTTTGTTGTTACATCTAGTGGTAGGGTACATTATTGAGTCAATATTTAATCTTTGTAATGTAAATATAATATCTATTCAATAAATCTTTTGAACCTTCTAGCTTACTAAAACCTCAATTTCAATTTTCTATTTTATTTTAAAATAAAATGGAGCTAAGCTTTATTACCTCTAAAGAACCATAGAATCTAGTGAACAAATATTTTATTTTTTCATGTCATTTATTTATAATAGGATTCGTTTGTGTATTCTGTGGTTTATGTATGATTTTTTTCTTGCTTTTCTGAGACATTTCGTGTGACTTTGATGTAAGAAATCTAACGTGCATCGAGAACCCGATTGCACAAGTGGAAGCATGTAAAAAAAAAAAACAGATCTCTTAATCTACAAATGTGCATGAAACAAAAATGCACAAATCAATTTGAAAAAACAGATCAAGCTAACCTCCAGCCATTGATGCCATTGATGAATGTTCTAGATCTTCTTTCACATGGGCACTCTGCAGTGATGGTGTATGCAGACTGTAAGCGACTGTGAAAGGGACTTGAACTGCTATACTGCAATTGATTCCTGGTGCCGTGTTCTCCGATCAAGAAACCGCAAGGCACCGGAACCAGTTACCATTTATTAGAAAAATATGAGACCATTACCGATAACAATGAATAGAAATTTCCAAAGCTATCACATTGTTACATTAGAAAGTTGAATCGTTTTTAGGACTTTCCATGTTTACGTAGGAGGCATGTTTCCACAATTGTCACAATGTAGGAGGCATGTTTCCACAATTGTTACAATCTCCCACTTGGTCTCCATATTTATTCTAATATCCAACTTTCAAGAAACAAATACATGAATCATGGCGATAGTTCCTCTTAATGCGAGTAGTATCTTCCATGTATTACAATGTATTATTTCTCAAAGTCAATTCCTTTATATGGTAACTATAACTATATGAACAAACCCAATGTTTATTCGCGGTCCAACCTTATGTGTGTGTTCTCTAATGAGTTTATCCACAACTGTATGAGAAAACACACATCTGAATAGAGTTTCATTAACACTGTAATGTTGTACAACATATTACATCATGGAACCAAGTCCCATCCGAGTGACATGATCCTTGAATGACCGTGGTGACATTCCTTTGGTCAAAGGATCAGCTAGCATTAATTCAGTGCTGATATGATCTATGACCACTTTATTCTCTTTAATGCGATCCCTTATGGCTAAGTACTTTATGTCGACGTGTTTATTTCGACTACCACTCTTATTATTCTTAGCTATAAAGACAACAGCTGAATTGTCACAAAATATCTGTAATGGCCTAGATATTGAATCCAGAATTCTAAGCCCTGATATGAAACTCTTTAACCATACACCATGTGAAGTAGCCTCAAAACAAGAAACGAACTCTGCCTCCATTGTGGAAGTAGCAACCAAGGTTTGCTTTCCACTCCTCCAGGAGATGGCTCCTCCAGCTAGCATAAAAACATAACCTGATGTTGATTTCCTGGAATCAACGCAGCCAGCAAAGTCTGAATCGGAGTAGCCAATCACCTCCAAATGGTCAGTTCGTCGATACATAAGCATGTAATCCTTTGTACCTTGAAGGTACCTCATGACTTTCTTTGCAGCCTTCCAGTGGTCGATACCTGGATTACTCTGATATCGGCCCAACATCCCCACAGCAAATGCAATGTCAGGTCGTGTGCAGACCTGAGCATACATAAGGCTTCCAACAGCTGAAGCATATGGAATGTTGCTCATGTGACTTTTCTCTAAATCATTCATAGGGCACTGGTTCAAATTGAACCTGTCACCCTTTACAATGGGTGCAATACTTGGTGAACAATCTTTCATCCGAAACCTCTCTAGAACTTTATTAATATAGGTTTCCTGCGATAGACCCAGAATATATCTAGATCTATCCCTATGGATCTTAATGCCAAGGACATAAGATGCCTCACCCATATCCTGCATGTCAAAATTCTTAGAGAGAAATTGTTTCACCGCATATAAAAATCCATGATCATTGGTTGCAAGAAGGATATCATCCACATAGAGGACAAGAAAACAGATTTTACTCCCACTGACCTTCTGGTATATGCATTGATCCATGATGTTTTCTTCAAAGCCAAATGAAGTGATGACATCATGGAATTTCAAATACCACTGACGGGAGGCCTGTTTCAAGCCATATATAGACTTCTTAAGCTTGCATACCAATTGCTCACCATCATTAGAGGAGAATCCTTCAGGTTGTTTCATATAAACCTCTTCCTCTAGATCACCATTAAGGAATGCTGTTTTCACATCCATTTGATGTAGTTCAAAATCAAAGTGAGCTACCAATGCCATGATCACACGAAGGGAGTCCTTCTTAGATACAGGAGAAAAGGTCTCCATGTAATCTATTCCCTCCTGCTGAGTGAACCCTTTGGCAACAAGTCTAGCCTTATATCTTTCAATGTTGCCCAAGGAGTCTCTTTTAGTCTTGAAGACCCATTTGGATCCTATGGCTTTAACACCATTGGGCAACTTGACAAGATCCCAGACTCCATTAGTGGACATAGAGTTCATCTCATCTTTCATGGCATCATACCATAAGTCGGATTCCTTACAACTCATGGCTTGTGAAAACGTGTCAGGATCATTTTCGGCTCCTATGTTGTAGTCAGATTCCTGTAGATACACTATATAGTCACTAGGAATCGCTGATCGCTTTATTCTAGTAGATCGTCTTAATGTTGGTTCATCAGGCTCCTGAGGGGCAAGATGATCAACGGGCTGTTCAACAGGAACTGGTATCTGTTGTTCAGCTGGATCTACTATGTCTTGACCAGCAGTTTGTGGAACTTCAACGACTGGTGGATGTACATCACGTATTTGTACTGTAGGCGTGTTGTGTACAACAATCAATCGAGTACTTGAAGTAGAGGGTTGAGCATCCGCATGATCAGTCGCTGGAATTTCGTTCCAGGAATGATGACTCCCACTAATCAAGTCATTCTCAAGAAATTTAGCATTCCTTGATTCCACAAACCTAGTAGTATGTGATGGACAATAAAATCTGTATCCCTTAGACCGTTCGGCATATCCAACGAAATACCCACTTATGGTCCTAGGGTCTAGCTTCTTCTCTTGTGGATTATAGACTCTTACCTCAGACGGGCATCCCCAAATGCGTATATGTCGCAAACTCGGTTTCCAACCTTTCCACAATTCAAATGGTGTCTTAGAGACAGCCTTGGTTGGAACTCGGTTTAATATATACACTGCCGTCTTAAGGGCTTCATTCCACAAAGACTTAGGAAGCTTGGAGCTGCTAAGCATACTCCGCACCATGTCCAATAATGTTCGGTTTCTTCTTTCTGCCACACCATTTTGGTCCGGAGAACCAGGCATAGTGTATTGGGCAACAATCCCATGCTCTTGAAGAAACTTAGCAAAGGGACCAGGTGCTTGTCCATCATCAGTGTATCTACCATAGTATTCACCACCTCTATCAGACCTCACTATCTTTATTTGCTTACCGCATTGTTTCTCTACTTCAGCCTTAAATACCTTAAAGGCATCTAAAGCTTCATTTTTGTGATGAAGCAAGTAGAGATACATGTATCGTGAGTAGTCATCAATAAAGGTAATGAAATACCGTTGATCATATGCATCCATATCTGGACTACAAATATCCGTATGTATGATTTCTAATATGGCAGAACTCCTCTTGGCACCTTTCTTTGACACATTGGTCTGCTTTCCCTTTATGCAGTTTACACAAGTGTCAAAGTCAGTAAAATCAAGAGTACTAAGTACTCCATCAGTTACCAAGCGCTTGATTCTCTCAATGGAGATATGGCCTAATCTACGATGCCATAACATAGAGGATTCCTCATTCATAACACATCGCTTAATGCCAGCATGAACATGCATAGAAGTGTAAGAAGTGTCGTTTTGTAAATTAAGTTGAAAAAGACCATCTGTTAATGTACCATTTCCAACTATTTCAGATCTATAAGATACACTGAACATAGTATCTGAAAAGTTAAAGGAAAATCCCAATGATACAAGCCTTGATACAGAAATTAAATTCCTTGAAAAACAAGGAATGTAAAATGTCCTTTCCAAATCCAAAACAAAACCACTACTTAAAACTAATTTGCATGTGCCAATCGCTTCCACATGTGAGCGCATCTTGTTGCCCGAATAGATGCATGACTCACTTCCTACTGGCTTCCTTAGGTTTGCTAATCCCTGCAAGGAATTAGTAACATGGATTGTAGAACCGGAGTCAATCCACCATGTGTTATGACTAACATCAACCATATTAGATTCAAAACAAACAAATGAGGATTGAGTACCTTTCTTTTCAAGCCATCTCTGATGTTTAAGGCAATCTTTCTTTATGTGCCCTTTCTTTTTACAGAAAAAGTATCTAGATTTCTTCTTGATATCAGCTTGTGGAGGGATTTTTCCCTTCCCTTTAGTGTTGACTTGTTTTGTATTCTTTCCTTGCATGGCCAGATGCACACTTTCCTTTGCTTCCATGGCAAGTCTACCCTCTTCTTGCACACACATGGTCATCAATTCATTAATTGACCATTTGTCCTTATGTGTGTTGTAAGAAATCTTAAAGGGTCCATACTGCAGTGGGAGCATGTTTAGGATGTAGTGCACAAGGAAAGATTCAGACATCTCAACCTCAAGTGTTTTTAGTTGAGCCGCTATGTCCCTCATGTGCATGATGTGCTCACGCACACCACCAATTCCGGTGAGCTTCATGGATGAGAACTTCATGATCAAGGTGCTGGCCAACACTTTGTCTGATGTTTCAAATTATTCATCAATAGCTTTTAACAAAGCGCGCACATTGTTATACTGTTCCAATGATCCACGTATACCAGCCGAGATCTTGGTTTTTATAAACATTATGCAGAGACTATTAGATCGCTCCCATTTATCATAAAGACCAATATCATCTGGATGGCTGGTTGCATTAACTGCAGGTGGTTCATCCTTATGAATAGCATAATCAATGTCCATCCATCCTAAATGAAGGAGAATTCTCTCCTTCCACACCTTGTAATTATCACCCATCAATTCAGGAATGTCACATTTAAAGTCAGAGTAATTTACAGGTTGCATAGCTGCAAAATAAACATGCTTATGTCACTAATTTGAGGCTATAAATTGTAGGACATGTGTACCAATGTAAACATGCAAAAATATGAATCACATGACATAAAATTGCCTGTGGGTTAAATTTTAATTCAAACAGACTTATATATCCTTATGATGAAACTATTAAACTATATTCCTTTTCTTAATCCCTGTGGGCAAATTAAGAAAAATAATTCAATACTTCACCCTGATTAATCACTGTAAATATAATGGAAATTCATGTGGGACAAAATCTATTATATGACAGATGATTAATCACAATACTATATATGTGATGAAATACCTTAGGGCACATTTACCAATGTAAAACGTGCAAAATATGAATCAAATGACATAAAATTGCCTGTGGGCTAAATTTTAATTCAAATAGATCCATATATCCTTATGAGGAAACTATTGAATTATATGCCTTTTCTTAATCCCTGTGGGCAAATTAAGAAAAATAATTCAATATTTCATCCTGATTGACCACGTTAAATATAATAGAAATTCCTGTGGGATAAAGTCTATTATATTATATGTGATTAATCACAATTACTTATGTGATCTAAAACTCTTAATTTATAATTTTGTATAATCAAAGATGCTGTGGCCACTCTTAGACTATACAAAATATAAGGATCACTAGTAAATGATGCAAAAATTTCTTTCTAGCTATACAAACGATTACATTATGCATCAAAATCAATGTTGACAAAATCAATATTGACTAAACTAGTGATATATTTTCCTGCTATTGTTATTAATGCAAGCAAATAGAAAATTGCCATAAAAGAAGAATTGAATTTTCATGAATGAAATAACCTTCTGCCATGTGCTACACAACAAGTAACGCAGAATGGCAACAATTTTTCAAAATTCTGTAAACCAGAAGCACAATTACCAGAAATAGGCATAATATGAAGTTACCATTTCGTAGTTGTACTAGACTAATCAAACTCCAATGCAAAACAGTATTGCCAGTTTGACGATATGCTTTATTTTGATGGAATTTGTATGATAAAAAAAAAACTAAACTTATCTACATTTCAAAAGGTGATTCCAACATGGGCATCAAAGCAACGGAAAAACACCACCATCAAATAAAATAATGGGTTGCGGACAGACGGTATGACAAACAAATAATTTTCTAAATGCTTGAAGAAATTCCTAATTAGGAAGTGCTAGAAACCCTAACAGAGCACGCACTCGCACGAGGAATGCCAATGGATCAACAATAATTCCCGAAATTGTACATTGCTGATCAACAATAATTTAAGACAGACCTTCTATCATTTTCAAAATCTTTACATAGTGAACTAGAAACATGTGTAAAAGGCCGCATGTAATAAAACTCCATCCAGTGAATAAATTAAATTGTAACAGTCCCTTCCCCAGGTCCAAAATAAGCGATTTAAAATCTCAGCAGGTTAAAAAACACAACAGCAGATTCAACCTCAAGCGGTTTTTACAATATCTGCGAACAATTGCCGCAAATTGTAGAAAACCTAGAAATCGCAAAAATTCGCAGACAGAAATAGTGCAGCAAAAACCAAAAATCGTAGAAAACCCAGAAAAACAAAACTAAGCATCAAGGCAGAGATCCAATTGCTCCGATACCAAATGAAAGAAATCTAACGTGCATCGAGAACCCGATTGCACAAGCAAAGCATGTAAAAAAAAAAACAGATCTCTTAATCTACAAATGTGCATGAAACAAAAATGCACAAATCAATTTGACAAAACAGATCGAGCTGACCTCCAGCCATTGATGTCATTGATGAATGTTCTGGATCTTCTTTCACACAGGCGCTCTGCGGTGATGGTGTATGCAGACTGTAAGCGACTGTGAAAGGGACCTGAACTGCTATACTGCAATTGATTCCTGGTGCCGTGTTCTCCCATCAAGAAACCGCAAGGCACCGGAACTAGTTACCATTTATTAGAAAAATATGAAACCATTACCGATAACAATGAATAGAAATTTCCAAAGCTATCACATTGTTACATTAGAAAGTTGAATCGTTTTTAGGACTTTCCATGTTTACGTGGGAGGTATGTTTCCGCAATTGTTACAATGTAGGAGGCATGTTTCCACAATTGTTACATTTGACTCTACCGTAGGTTCTCTCCCCCATCATTTTACAAATTGCGAGTTCTAAGGCAGCCATAGATGACGTGTCAAGACAACCTTGATAATCCTCGTCTTTGTCAATGATCACGTTTAACCTGGACAATGTTGATAATCGTAGCATTCCAGGCGCGGTAACTTTCTCAAAGATTGTTTCGGAATATTATATTCCATGAGTTGTACACCCAGAGCCTGCTAAAGAAGCCTCGGAATGCTTTCAAGCGAAATTCTCTCCAATTTTGCAGAAGCAAAAAATAATGTTTCAGTTTATCCCGGAACCTTAAGGCTTGTAATGGTGAAAAAAATGTGCGCCTAAGCACCGAAGCATATTCTTCTTCTTTACATGATGAGTGTCATGTTTCTTTCTGAATGTTCTTCTTTACAGGACTCACCCTGCTTAAAACTTAAAAGCTTGAGTATTCTCCGCATGAAAACATTATTTTCTTTTGCTTGTGCCCATTGCCCAATGGTGGTGCTTTAGTTCCTATCCTGCCTATATGTCGTAGGATTTAATCAGATTATCATTAATTGCGTCCGAAATCCGAACAACAAAAGGATGGGGCACTTTCCCTCTGCGCGGAATGCTTACGATGTGGTGCTCAGTCAACTTTCACTTTGATAGCAGTGAAAAACCTTTCAAGTTTGTCCCGGAAATATTGGGGAAAGAATGTAACGCAATAACCAATGTGATGACTAATTCAGCTTTGTTTATATTTCAGGACAAATTGAATGCTTTGTTGGAATGAACAAAGAAAGCAATGATTCCCGACATAAACTAAATATGAAGAAACGAATGGAAGTGAATCATTAGAGAGCTAGTCTATTGCTTATATAGACTGACCTATATGAGCCTATTGAGACCAACATCCTCCATGTTAGGCATAGGTCTATGACTAATTAGTTTTAATCCCATTAAAATTAAAAATTCTATAGGTTTTAACCCCATGAAAATTATTTAGGTGATATCCTAGCATTGCTAAGGTTAAGGATCAGATCAAAAGTGGCCTCCGGAAATTTGTAGCTTGGTTTTTATTTAGAGAATGGAAGAGAAAGCAATGTTTGTACAAAGATTTGTACATACAGGTCTACATAATGGAGCCATAGTAAAGAGGCTCATTTATAGAGTTTTATTTATTTATTTATGACATATTTGATAAGAAAATTGTCATGCAAAGCACGATAAAGATAGACAAATATCTTTAGTGCAATAATGCTTAGATTGCAATTGATGATATGGTTGACAATTGGTAACATTATTAGATGGCTTTTCCTTTGGCATGCATGGATATAGTGTCATTGTTGTTGTTGATGTGGTCATGCTGTCATGACTAATAACTGGTTACATTATTGAAGCTTGGAATGTATTGATGCAGTGTTATTGTTGTGCTTGAAAAGCAAATCAAATCTTTTATTATCATATACATTCATGGTTGATAAAAAGGAGAAATCATTATGAGGATAGTGACAATACGACAAAAAGAAATATTATGAGAATAGTGATGATATGACAAAAAGCAATATAGTGATGATATGACAAAAAGAAATATTATGAGGATAGTGAGGAAAGTAACTGGTCCTCTTGATAGATTATAAATGGTAAGATGCATTTTGGTCAAGTGAATGACATGTGTTGACAAGTTTGAATTAGTAGAATGACAAGAATTTGTGTTTTTTGTGGAAGTAAGTTAGACAACCATAATAGATTTGAACACGATGAAAAACAACGTGGATTAGAGATGGTAATGTTAGTTGTTACTAATTTTCAAGGTATGTACAACAAATTTTGATGTTTTTGTTTATTTAACTTAGTTGTTTTGGTATGAAGGTTGGAAGAAAGATTAACTTACTATATGGTGAGGGAAGCATTGGGCTAATGGGTGTTGTAGCTAACATTGTTTTTAGTAGGGGAAGAAATGTTCTTGGGTAATCTTATAACTTTGGATTCTTATTAAGGTAATTTGCTCGTGAATTGTTAGTTGATTATTGTCTATATCTTGAATAATAGAGTGGTACCAAAATTTCTTGCATCTAAGGAGGTACTATTCCAATAACAACAATCTTTTGTTAGTGTAGTGTACTTGTATGTATCATATTGATATTTTAAGTATTTTCTAGTTATTTTTACTACACACAGATAATTGATGAAATAATTGACAATGTAACCATCCATATTTATTAAAATCTAGATTGTAACCATCTGAACCAAGTGCAAGCAAGGCTCTTGAATTGGTATGACTTAATGACTATAAGTAGTTGTGAATGTACCTTAAATTTATTACCAAAAGGAAGCAATTATTCATAAGGAAATGTGATTATTTTCTTAGTAGTTGATGTCATTATATTATTGCTAGTGTAAAGACCTATGTATATTTATTAGTTTGAAAATTTGTTTCATGAAGGAATTTTTGAATTGCTGCATGCAAGATTTTTAAACTTGAAACACCACCAAATTCGAGCAACAACACCTCAATGGAAAATTTGTCTAAGTGTCAACATGAGGCAAATTTTTCTAAATGTTTGGCCCATGCTTCCATTACTAGGGCTATGCTTCAAAGCGTAGTTAACATAGCACACAACACAAAGCTAGATTTGCAAAATTTTCTAAGTATCGACAATAGCTACAAATTTCTTTTAAAGTGTTGTGCTATGCTCACATTCTCCTTGCTATGCTCTAGAGTGTAGCTAGCGTAGCATGCACTTCAGTGGCCAATTTTTCCTTAAGTGTCAAACCAGAAGCTGTCAAGCTTGCTCAGCATGGAAGAGCCATTTTGGTAGATTTTTTAACTCCTAAAGCTACCCCTCCTACTATGCTCTAGAGTGTAGCTAGTATAGCCTCGATGAAGACTGCAAGTTTTGCTAATTTTTTCTAAGTGTCAATACTATGCTTTCACTCTTCCTACTATGCTCTAAAGTGTAGCTAGCATTGGACTTTAATTTTTGCAAAATTTGCCTAACTATTGGGTTACACTCTAGAGCATAGCTAGCATAGCCATGCAAGACTATGCTAGATAGTATTTACTTCACTTTTATTTACTTTAGTTGTTGATTATTTATTATTGTCTATCTAGATAATATTTTCTTTATCGTTAATTACACCTCCTATTGCTAATGTAGAATGAGTATGACTTAATCCTGAACATTTAAGTGTAACTACTTGGTAACCCAATAGCATATCTAGTGGTGCTCAAGTAATGTGTGCTTGGAAATGCTAGAAGTAGTACATGAGGTCCAAGATGCATATGGATGATTAAGGACAGATGCTCATTGAACTTAGGCTAGCTTAGATTTTACTTTATGTTGCCTATTAGCTTAATCAAGATTGTTTCCCATTGTCTCTAGGAGTAGCCTAGGTTATTATCACATCATACACCTCACCTTGGACTAAACCATATGTGATAAAGCAAATACTAGTCCAGGTGGGAAGACAGTGAATTGTGATCAACGTATAATTGTTTAGGTGCCACAACTAGCCTGTCCACGGAGTTTGACTAGATCACACATACATGCTCGTATTCATATGGTTGAGCGTAGGGGTACCTTGTTGCTCATCATTGGCACTATTGTTGGGGATGGTGCTAGTTATCTAGATTAGTTATATCATACAAGATCATTGTAACAGGGTATTAACAATACAATTAAGTCACACACAATTCACAACAATGTCTCTTTCACAAGACAACGATAACACAACATCTAGTGAGGCAATTCATTGGAGAACCAATGAAGAATTTTGGAGTACTCAATCTTATGCAGGAGTTTAATATATTCATAGACACCCCAACGATACTCAAGGACTTTTATCATCCAACTCAGACACATCTAGTGATGATGGGACATCCCCTAGAACAAGGAGGCCCGTAAGAGCTAGGACCTTCTAAATGGATATCAAGAATACATCAGGGGATGATTGGAAGACTTACAAAATTCATGATGAGTTTTTGAGTTCCCTCTCTTTCTCTGCTCTTTCAACGTCAAGTTGTGACATAGATGACTATTCCTTAACGAGTCGACGTAGAAATAAAAATCAAACCCATGAGCAAAGTCAAGAATGCCAACATGAACAAAGACAACATCATCCCAACTCACAAAATCATAACCTACTTAGTGATGATGAACCCCTGCTGGCCACTAAGAGCTTAATGCATATACAAGAGGTCGTTCAAATTTTCCATAGGCATTGCAAGGAAAGCCATCTACCTAAGCTTCATTTAAACAACTTTCCTAAGTTCTTAGAATGCTATGATTTAGATCTGCAACATTATTTACAAGCCTTCTATGATGCTTGTGTATGGAAAAATGTTGAGAATGGATGGAAAAGGCTTAAGCTCTTCCCTATGACACTCGTTGACCAAGCTAGAGTGTGGTATAGGTCTTTAAAATTGAATTCAATTTGACGTTGACCTACAATGGTAAACCTGTTCAATGAAAGATATCAAACCTATGCAAGAGTGTCAACCTTGAGAAGACAAATCCAAGAGTGGAAACAAGGGCAACATGAACCCTTGGATATGGCCTTAGAACTATACTACTCTTTGTTAAATGAATGCCCAAGCCATGGGTTCTCCGAGGAAAGGCTAATCTATCACATCATGGATAGGCTCCGTAATGAAACAAGGGAGACCCTAGGAATGTATGTCCCATGTCAACTATATGAAGACCCTAGGGATGTATGTACCAAGTCAACTATATGAACTACGAACCCATCAATTCCAAGAGCTTATTAAGAAGATAGAAAAAGAAGAAGGAGAAATAGCCAAATGTGAGAATGTTAAAAAATCTTAACAGGACCAAACTCTTGAAGTAACAAAGGTCCATAATCATAAAGAGGAGAAATCAACTCACCTCGAGGAGGTGGAACCATTTCTACCTTTGCCAATACTAAAATTATTAGATGAAATCGAGGCAAAGGTCAACAAGATGATGGAGTCGGTACATGAAAAATGTAGAGAATATGCAAACATTATTAGAGGGAGACCCATGTAAGATAACTTTGATGACCAAAACAAACAGAGGATACCAAACCTACAAACAAGACAAAAAACCATTCAAAAATCAAAAAGAAGGGCTGAAAAAAATAAGGATAGGGGCTCAACTACAAAATATAAGTATCAATGCGATGTTTTCTTGTATGATCATCCAAAAGTCCAATGCCCAATCTTGTTACATCTACATGAGCATTGGGGAAGAATGTTACATCCAGATTTTGTATAGAAGTACAAGGTTGGGTGCATTCTTGTTCCATAACTTTATGGGCAATCCCACAACTCATCATACTATCCATGGGTAAATTCTTACTAGCCTCAGTATTGTGCTCAACTGTAGTGGGAAAACCCCTAGTCATGTGGGAGGCCATTGCCAAACTAGCCACACCCTTCATACCATCTGAAACCAAGTGCTTATCATGTTCAACACCTTGTTTCTTTAACTAGATCAACATCCTCTACTTCACCTCATCGTTATCACCCTCCCAAGTATCATCAACCCATGTCCTCTTCTACGATATCACCACCTCATGTTCCTTATACTTCTTCTTGCTCTCAATACTCTCATCCTTCACCTCCTCCTACATCACCACCAATAGTACCAAAAGGTTTTGCACCACAGCACCAACCCATGAACATTACTTGTGCTGCTATTTTCAACAACAGTGGAAGTCCTCTACAATGTTAGAAGCATCCTTTCTTTAGACATGACCATAGAAAGAGAAAGCATAGTTCTGAAACCACTGCATCCTCCAACTTAGCATAAGCCCAACACTGTGATGCACCTTCCTCTTCAAACTCAAGGCCTCCTATTACCTTATCTAGGCCATCAATTAATACTCCAACAACCATGTGACCCAATGAATATAACCACAAGAGGAGACATATCCATCCTTGCATGCCATCTTATGGTCACGGGTGCCATGGTGGGTCAACTTCTTATCACATGACCACATCTTAAAATCTACCCCACTATGTCTACTTTAATCAATTGTGTGAACCCCAATTTGGGTACATTCCTACCACCACACCAAAAGATGCCTAGTGGTTTGAATATGACTAAATCCAAATATTTCCAACACGCATGGATCCAAATTTTTCATTTATGAATCCTAGCCATGACCAAATTTTTAGTCATGGGGGTTATCCCCCATTCTAATTTCTAATGTCTTTTAACTTTTTTTTTACACATTTTTGGTTTTACAACTTTTTTTCATACTATTTGTTTTACATCATTTTATTTTTCTGGATTATTGATCTTTTCTAAATTTTTATTTTATACCATCCTTAGTATATTTAATATTTATTGAATACTCTTTTACTTTCTTTATATTTTCTTATGTTTGGTATAATTCTCTACTCTTTTTGCTAATAAGGTGACAGGTACAATGGTAATGCATTACTTGATGGTGGTATGCTTTATTTGTAATTTGATTGTTAATGTCTAGTTTTTGACTTTGAATGTTGTTACTGACAACTAGGAAATGGTTTCTTTTCATGTAATAGGCAATGAGTCCACATCATCCACCCATCCACATACTCTATGGTTTTCCTTGTTTTGGAAGCATGCGGTATCTTCTCCATTAATGCAAATCTAATAAATTGGTGAATTGTGTAGTTTCTGAAATTGGGAAGGAATCAAAAGTTTGGACAAGGTGTGGCTTCAAAGGGATGTGGTATTCTTTGTGCTTTTCTGTTTTCCTGTGTGTAGGAGTGTTCTCATAAGCTTCTCACCATTTTTCATCATTTCATAATAGAAAGTCAAATAAGTCCTTGCATNAGAATAGTGGTTGTTTTGTGGGAGAATTGTTGTGTCTCAGGGGATGGACTTGCCTTAGAATGTCGATGCGAAGTCACTGACAGTGGTTGGTATTGATCTGGACTGAGGATGGATCCTACCAAGTCATTTAATCACAAACTCCACAAGGGATTGTATGTGACCATAATTAGGAACTCCCTTCCACTCTCTCTATCATCCATCTATGCTTTCCATAACTCACCTCACTATCGGTTTCATGTTTTGATTCAATGTTCTAGTTTGATATGTCTGGTTTCTTAGTCAACTACTTTTGGATTTTTTCACTTAACTTTCCATAATCATTAATCATCCATGGAGCCCATGGACTCCTTGGTTTGAAGTTATGCAAGGGAATAAAAGGCCTATGCCTGCTTTTGGGAAGACCCACTTGCATATCTTTTGGTTTGGTTAAGTTAAGTTATTTATCCTTAGACATTATTACAATCAAATTATTTTTATTTACCCCATCCATGTCATCTAAATTGTATGCACCTTCACAAATGTTTGTAATGAATTCATTTTTATTTTTGTGAATACCCTCTTCCACTACTCCTTGTGTCAAGCTTTCTCTGAATTGTATGGATCACTTCTATTATTTGACCCATCCGTCAGCCTTTCCACTAACAATATCAAGCAAGCAGTCTATCACAATCACAACTTGGCTAGATAAAATCACCAATGAGACAAGGTATTCAACCATTATTTATGTACTATATATAATAATCCTTGGTTTTTTTGTGATTGTAGTGGGAAGCATGGATTGGAAGCAGGACTGTCATCACCAAGGAGGATGCAACCATATCACTCGCGGGAGATTGTTCATGACTACCAGATCTCTTTTACCTCTCCCTCATTCTTCTATTGCCAAGAGGGGTTGGATGTCCTTTGGATCCATTGGTGTTCTTTCCTAATTATCATGAAGACCAATTTTGTATGTAATTGTAATATTGTATGCTCAGGCACTTCTATATTTGTCTATTTTCTCTGTGTCACTCTACATGTTAGTCAAATAAGTCCACATCCCTTAATATATTTTGTAAATAACTTGTTCCTCTTTTTTGTACTCGAGGATGAGTTTTCATTCAGTAATGGGGGTATGATGAAGCAGTTACTCTAATTATTGGAGTGGTTATTATTAGATTGATTACTCTAGCTGTTACTCTAGTAGTTATTCTAATTATTAGAGTGGTTACTCTAGTAGTTGCTCTAATTATTAGAGCAGTTACTCCCAAGTCTATAAATACAATGCCTAGGTGCACAATTGGGGGAGAATTTTTTTAGCAGTCAAGTAGGGAAACTCTTATAGTTACTCTAATTATTGGAGTGGTTATTATTAGATCGATTACTCTAGCGGTTACTCTAGTAGTTATTCTAATTATTAGAGTGGTTACTCTAGTAGTTGCTCTAATTATTAGAGCAGTTACTCCCAAGTCTATAAATACAATGCTTAGGTGCACATTTGGGGGAGAATTTTTTTAGCAGTCAAGTAGGGAAACTCTTATAGTTTGTTGATTCGAAATTTAGAATATTTTCCAAGTGCCCACAGTAGGAGGTCTAAGTGTAGATGGATCTTTATTCAAGCATTGATGTACCTGAGCATAACATTGTGTTGGTAATAAAGATGAGCCCTTTGATTCATCGTTGCAACACTTGAGCTTTTTTTTCTTACGCATTTATTTTATTTTCTTATGCATTTATTTTATTTTATTTTATTTTATGCACTTTACATTTATGTTATTAGCACAACAATTCATTTTGATCAATTAAGAAAATCGTTAAATTACACAAGCATGACCCCTTCGAGCATATGTGCAACACTTGGTAGCTCAAAAATGATTAGTGTTTGATAGCCCAATAGTGTTTGCACAAAGTTTAGGATGTGTTCGGGAAGTGGGAATGGTTACTTGTGTTAGGCTAGATTAGATCATATTCTACTTAGCAATTAATTACTCTCACTTTCATTCTTATTTACATCACTTTTATTTACTTTAGTTGTTAATTATTTATTGTTTCCTATCTAGATAATATTTTCTTTATCGTCAATTACACATCCTATTGCTAATGCGGAATGAGTACAACTTAATCACAAACATTTAAGTGTAACTACTTGGTAACCCAGTAGCG
Source organism: Gnetum montanum (assembly GCA_015680685.1). Taxonomy (NCBI): domain Eukaryota; kingdom Viridiplantae; phylum Streptophyta; class Gnetopsida; order Gnetales; family Gnetaceae; genus Gnetum; species Gnetum montanum. The sequence continues at coordinate 351,010 of MNCI01022218.1, forward strand.
TATCTAGTGGTGCTCAAGTAATGTGTGCTTGAAAATCCTAGAAGTAGTACACGAGGTCCAAGATGCATATAGATGATTAAGGACGGATGCTCATTGCATGTAGGCTAGTTTAGATTTTACTTTATGTTGCTTGTTAGCTTAATCAAGATTGTTTTCCATTATCTCTAGGAGTAGCCTAGTTTAGAATCACATCATACACCTCACTCTGGACTAAACCATATGTGATAAAGCAAATACTAGTCTAGGTGGGAAGATAGCAAACTATGATCAATGTATAACTTTCTAGGTTCCACAAGTAGTCCATCTGTGGAGTTTGACTAGATTACACCTATACACTCATATTTGTATGATTGAGCGTAGGGGTACCTCGCCACTCATCACTTCTCTACTCAATCACATTGATTAGTTTTTGGATATTAGCCTTAAGGTCTAATTTTTCTTTCTTATGATATGAACATTCATAATTAAGAACTATAATTTTCATTTCTTTGACACATAAAATATCTTTCATTTCAACGCATAAGCTTTAAAAAGAAATAACTTCATGGAAAAATATCCCATACCTTTTTTCAAAGGAAATTTTGTTATTTGACCTTTCCTTATTGTTTAGTTTGTCATAGTTTTTATCAACGTTATGGGGATATTTTCCTCTATTTTTGAATGTAAAAAAGGGAATGAGAGACTTACCTTTGGGACCAATGTGATATAGGAGTTGAGCACAATAATTGATGAAGCATATTAGTGTCTATATAACGATGTGTCTAATGTAGATAGTCCTTTTCATGTTCACTCTTGGAGAGTGATGAAAGCACAAGAGAACCTCACTCCAATACCACTTGAGAATCATTGAACTTAGAAGAGGGGGGGTGGGGGCGGGGTGTTNAGTTTGTTCCTTCCAAAATGTGATTTGAAGGGTATCACATCCTGTACAAGCTCTAAGATTCAATTTAGAGTGATTTGATGTTACAAATCCACTCAACCTCACAAGGTCTTGACAAGCTTAGAATGTGGTTTCCAGGATTGCATAGCCTTTACAACTTGAGCTCTACTTTAGAGTGTTGTGGCTTTACACCAACACTTAATTTTGTAGGATCTTGACAAGCTCAAGCAAGATCCTTTCCACAAGAAGCAAATCAACCTTGTAGGGTAACAAAAGAGAACAATAATCATAAGGAATAAATGCAACTAAATTTTTTGATCCTTGTACTTAAGGTACAACTCACTTTGATGAATTACAATAGACAAAAGATTGTACAATGAGGAGCAACAATGATTACAATTGATAGTACAAAATCTTCCACACTTTCTGATGAGAATGAAGTATTATTACAGCCAATATGTTTTTGAAACCATCTCAAAATTTTCACAATGGCTAATTAATGATCATTGGAGATGTCTTCTTTGAGATTGATATGTCTTTCTGTAATGGACCTTCATTCTAGAAAGATGTCTTCTTTAAGATTGAGATGTCTTTTTGCTTCAAACCTTCATTCTACAAAGATGTCTTATTCTCATGAAAGATGCCTTTCTATCCAAAAAGACTTGTACTATTTTCCAGAGACGTCTTCTCCTATGTTGCCTTCAATTCTACCAAAACATCTTCCTTCTCTTGGAGATGTCTTTCTTTATCTTCATTTGCACCTTAAAATATTTGTTTCTTGTCCACAATCTTGCACTTCCACATGTTTCTCAAGTTCTTAATGATGTCAGCTTTGCTTGTGAGTCCTTGGATCCTTGAGTTCTTATCCATGTTCTCTTCCTACAAATACAACAACCATATAAACACAAAAAAATCCTTGTGCTCCATTTTTATTAATGTTTTGGCATACCAAAAGATCAAAAGTTATTCCAAGACCTACTCGTATATCCCTTTTGTAGTGAGAGTAATCAAGAGCTAGCCTTCAGAGATGCCTAAATAAAATATACAATCTCTTAATTTTTAGGATATTTGTGGCAATTTTGGACTTTCAAACATTTTTGAATTTAATTAGACACCTTTGTCTAGCTTGTATCCTAAGACTTTTAGCCCATAACATTTATGCTCCATAAAGAGGTAAATAGAATAACATTTCTTATTTGAAGGGTTTTGACTCCTACATTTTAGTGTAGAGAGCCCAAAGTAGCCATGGAAACACTTGAAGAGGGACATGGGATGAAAGGTGAATCAATTTTTTACAAGATGGATTCTTTAAACTTGAAAAATAATTTTTCTATATTCTATATTTTGGTAAAATATAAACCTTATACACTTTTTGAATACTTGAACTACCTTCATAT
>MNCI01022218.1:377178-399515 GCA_015680685.1 Gnetum montanum
GCTTGATTTTCCTAGATTTTTATTTGATAAGTTTAGAATCTTCCATAAGGATAATATTATGTTAGACTAGAAATGAGTGTAATCCTAATATGTCATCATACCTTCAAGTGCATGTAATGGATATCTCTTGAAGAATAGCTAGATGGATGCTTTAAGAACTTTATGAAGATTTTCCTCGAACTATTAAGGCCTTTTATACACCTTTTTGATTAATAATAATGAGTTTATCCAAAAGGTCATTTATGAGCAAAGGCTCTAAATTCAAAATTCAAGGTTGGATTAAGGAATTAGATCTTCTTCCAAAACATCAAGGAAGAAAACAATGGCTTCAAGGAATATGAGTTGGAATGAATCAATTAATACCTCATTAAGGTTCCTAATGATATGAACATCCAAATTATCCAAGGTGAGGGGCTTAGAAAGTTAAGTAATGGCATGGCTCATTATGACCTACAAAAAATAAAGAGGAATCAACAAGGCCATTGGCAAAATGCAAACATTAGAAATACAGAGCAAAAAAAAAAGGCAAAGAATTAACTTAGAATATTCTTTATGATTCTATTACTTTATTATATGTGCTTTTACTCTTTGTATTTTTATTTTTTAGGAGGAAGATTTCAATTCAAGAGAAAAGGGAATTTTATCTTGATTTGACTAAAGAACAAAACTAAAATTCATGGTTGAAAGTATGCGAGACTGAACATATTTTATCAAGAATATTCTATGTGATTTTGGCAACTTCCAAAAATGTAGTGATGCTAACACTAGGTCTTTGTAGTAATGGTGACATTGATTTTTGGCATTAGACACATGGCTTTATATATGTTGAAGAACATTTTGCTTGCTTACTTTTAGTGCATCTTGAAAATTGATGTTCAAACCTTGATGCTACCTCAATGATGCATTGACATACTAACAACAAAGTAACCTCTAACATGTAGCTCAACACATGGAAAGATCAATAGTGGATCCCATGATGAGGAGAAGAAGGTAAAGGAATGCACATCCAAGTCATAAAAGTAGGCATTATGGTAATAAGAGAATAAGTATGAATCCTCATTTGAGCTCATACTTTTCTTTTTTTATTTTCAAATTTTCTATCTTGAATTTGTATAAATTAGATATTGGGCATAATATCATTAATTAGCTCATGCAATCTAAAAATAGAAGAAAAGAACTTGAAAATAATTTCCATTTTACAACCTTTAAAAAATTCTAGCCTCCTAATATGTAGTTCATAAGCATTGGCATTTAGGAAATGAAGTTTTTCAAATTTAATTAAGAAGGTGCAGTTCAAGGGTATTAATCTTGCTTAACTAATTTAAGGGTAGAAATCCATTTATTAGTTTTGGGGTTTGGGGTTTGTAGTTTTATTGTTGATGAATGGTTAATTAGCCAGATGTTACGTCACAACTATGATATTGCATCTACAATAGTATAGTTGCGATATCATATGTCTTCATATGATATTAAATATATAATGTAGTCTAGATTGGTATTGAATATAAATACTATCCATCTACAATATTTAATGTACCTTTTAGTTACCATAGTAGCTAAATTTTGGTAGTTTTATTTCATGAACTCAGTAATAGTTAGCAAGTGCCTACAATGTGTATTTATTTATAGTGATTGTATACATTCTTATTTGAGTATCATTGTACTTAGATATACTTCAACAATAGCAATAAGTTCAAGATCATTCTTATTCATTGTAGTATTCTAACTTAGAATAGAATTTAATTTTCTATATTCTTTACTTTTTAATGCACTTAACTTAATATTTATTTTTCATGCACTTTAGTAATTTGAGAAAATAAGTTCAATTAATTTCCAATGTAATGCATAATTATTTGATAACTTAGTAGTGATATTGCTTGGTACGCCCATAGAAGTGTCGCTTGTTAGTCCTAGTGGTAATTACATGAGTCTAGAATGTGAACAAAAAATTAGGAATATATGCTTATCATCCTTAGATAATAATAGGATTTATTTTCATNTATAACAGTTTAACATTTGATCTTTTAAATAGAATATCAAAATACTTACTAGAATACATGCATTAATCCAAGATGTTTGCTTCTCATAGGGCTAATTCCTCACCAACTAATAATACTACAAGGGACAATGATAAGACTAATAGAAATGATAATAATTTACCTTATCAATTGAAGTTATTTGTTATCACCTATCTACATACTACCCAAAATTTATCTTTAGTTTCACCAAGATGAATAGATGATATGGCATAATCTATAAGGCAACATTGTATTATCATTTAATTGGGTAGCTCCATTAATGTTCACTATTGCATTGATGAAGATTGGAGTAGAATTTATTACACATGAATACATGATGGTTAATGAAATGTCTAGACCATATTAGCCTATATAATCCCAAATAAGAAAACATCATTTAATGGAAGCTCATCATGAACTTTCTAAGGGAAAAACATAGTTATTCAATTAGTATCTCAATTAGAAAAAGATGATAATAAATATGAATTATAAAGATCCCAACATTAGAATTCTTTTATCTTTAACACTAAAGAAACAGGCAATCTATGACTCTAATATACCTTCATAAGCAACCAAGAATGCGATGGAACCAAATCCAATACATGGAGGGCCCTTAGGCCTAGATCTTCCAATAAGAAGCATAGAGATAATTAGAGGGGTCATGAAAGAAGAGTAACATAGCATGGCTCTCCTAGTTTCTTATCATTTTCATCATTATCATTGTTCAACTCAAAATGAATGAGTGTATATAAGAATGAGATGTTACAAATAGGATACAATATAGACAACATTATAGAGATGAAAGAAGAAACTAAAATAGAAAACTTGATGTAGAAAGAGATGAAGACAAAAAATAGAGATATAGATAGAGATAGAAATTATGGACCAAGGCATGGTAGAAGGCATGATAAAATGCATAGAAGGAATCATCACCATGATAGAGATTATGATGAACTAGAAGACTACAATGAATCTTTATTGACCACAAGAAGTATCATCAACATCAAAGAGGCTATTCACATTTGAGCCAAGCATAATAAGGAGAGTCACATCAAGTAGATGAACATGAAAAACATTCTTAATTTTAAGGGACACTACAATGCAAATTCACAACATCATTTGGATGCCTTTTATGATTTCTACATCATAAAGAATATCGAGAATGACTAGCATAACCTCAAGTTATTTTTAAGGATTGTGATTAAATAAGTAGCAATCTAGTATAAATCCTTATAAATAAACTTTATTCATAGATTTTGTATCATGTTGGAGCTGTTCAATGATAACTACAAAACATACTCAGGGATGTATAACTTAAGGAATAAAATTTAAGAATGGAAATACGAGAATCATAAATCCCTTGATGTATGTTTGGGCAAGTATTATTACCCTGTACATAGACACTTGCGGTCTATGTCTAAGGAAGAGTATCTAAAATGTAACCCCATTAGATTCAAAAACTAAGGAAAGAGAACTAAAGAAAATAAAAAGTGTAAAAGAGTACAATAGAAACTCATACCTTCACAAGAAGAATATTCATGCTTCTGAGATATTATGGGAAGAAGGTTTCATGAAAGAAGTGATTCAAAGAAAAACCTTGAGAATTGAAAAATCTATTACAAAAATGATAACAGAGGTTGAAAAGATATGGGACTTGATAACTAAGAAATTTTTAATCATATTATGTTAGTTTTAGCATACACTTTGGACACTCATATCCAACTCAAGTTTTATGCCCATGATGTTGATTACAAATAAAGCAAAAAAATTAGTTCAAAAAGATAAATTTGAAGGTGATAAAAAGCCATATATACACATGGAAGCATAGTAAAATTAGATAAAATTTTGAAGAAAAAGAACAAAATATAAAGTACAAGTGAAGACAAATTAGCATTTTCGTAAAATAAGGACAAAAACCATGTAAACTATATTTGAGTTATTATATCATATAGAAAAAGATAAAATTTCCATTTATTTATCTTTTCCAAAAATATTAATGGATGGATGCGATTAAATAATAGTCCTAATCTTTCATATCCCTTTAATTTTTAGCTTATTTCCCATGAAAAAAGGCTTGTTCCTTCCTATACCATCATGGCCTCATCATTTAGTGATAAATATATGTGAAAATATGATTATAAAAGATGCTACAATAATAATATTAAAGGTGTTACATATTTTTTCCAATTCATCATTATTGTCAACATCTTATCATTATTTCATGAATTATCATCATATCACTAGTTTCATTCATCAACAATTCATCCATCGTTGTTATTCATCATTCAACATTTAACAATAGTTACAAACATTCTCATCAATTTTTGCCTAATTTATCTCATTATTAATTCATCAACAACAACAATTTCATCATAATCTTTTCACCAAATTCATTGCAGTTCAAGTTCAACATTCTATTTAGAAGTTCAAAGATCATTTAAGTGGGATTAATTGATTTCCCCATAAAACCAAATTAATCAAACTATTTCCTCATCACAAGCTTTTCAATAGCTCAAGGTAACTCCTACAAATTAATTTCCATTCATATTTAACTTTATAATCTTCAAAAATGTAAGTTTTCTATAGCACCATGACCTAATTGTGACATCCTGTTTCTTGATGTCATAAAAACATGTTCATTCGTCACTTAATTCTTCACATTCATCTATAAGCATTACAATGAAAACATCGTAAAATACTTTATAAATGAACTAACTGGTAAATGAATAACTCGTACTTAGAATAGAAAATAAAATAAAAAAATTTATTAATAAGAGAAAGTACTATAACATCCTCAAGGTTATTTTTCCATGCCACTTAAGCTTTAGAGGCAATCTGAAATTGCCACCATGGTTAGGCTATTTGGCTGAAGGGGTTATTAGTCCCTTCTTGTCCCACTTCACCTAGCTTCCATCACTTACCCTTCCAAGCTCTACAACTCCATGCCAACATGACCTCTAAGCTTGACCTTAAATGACATATGTGAAACCCATTTGATGAGTGGCAAGGTACCCCTACACTTAACCATACGAATACAAGCATTTCACGCATGATCTGGTCGAACTCCAAGGACTAAGTGCTTACACGCCCTAATGGAACACTTAAGCTTAATCAATCATTGTCTTCCCAAGCTTAATCAATCATTGTCTTCCCAAACTTACTTATATTTTCATGGTTGTATGGTTAAGTAAGCTTGAGGTATATGATTTTTATATCCTTTATCTTTTTAATGTCTTATGCTAATAGGGGAAGGTGAAGAGAACTAAGTGGCTAACTTTCATTAACTATTCATTTACTAAGTTCTAATTGTTCCTAAAACCAGTATCTGTTCCCACTTGCTATACACATCCTGAACCAGTGCAACACTGCTAAGATTACCAAACTCTAATCATTACTGGGTTACCAAGTGCTACACACATGCTCTAAGCAGTCGTACTGAGTGCACTTAACTAGGAGAGTCAAGGGTTGAGAAAAAATAATTAACTAGGAAAGTATTTAAACATTCAACAATAATTAATTACTATTTAGCTTAGTCATATGCTACAAGGTTTATCAAAAATTTCAACTTTATTACCGTACACAAATGTGTGCTCAGGTACAATTTGCTCGAATAAAGATTTGAACACTTTAAGACTCCTACTCTGGGCACATGGAAATTATTCTAACTCTGGAATGGTAAAACTGCAAGAGTTTAGCTAAGGGTCTAAGTCTAAATGCCTAGAATAGGGAAAGCCGCCTCTTATTTATAGACATTGTGGTAGGCCGTGATATGGTGTACACAATATCGTGGCTCATCACCATTCCTGAGGGATACATGAATAATTCTAACTCCTCATAACGAAGCATCCCTTCATTTGAAGGTTAATTACATTTCTTAAAATTTGTTTCCATCCTTAACAAGGGATAGGATGTTGCAATCTACCTTCCTAAAGCATCCAACTCATCCTTGAGCACTTCCTCTATATCTAGCTGCTTAGCTGGTACTTCTTTGTTATGCTCCTCAACTTCTTCATTTTTCATCTACTCCCAATATAGCTTGGTAGAATATCTTTCAATATTCTATTTGGTTTGCCCATCAATCTCTAGGTCATAAGCTATGCTAAATTCCAACTAAGTTCCAAGCACTTTGAAGAAATTCTTCGGGAATCGAGATATGAACTTGGGGTCTCAGTTTGAAGTGATAGATTCTAGATATCCATGTAATCAAAATGCTTCTCATGCAAATTTTTGAGCTACTTCTTTAATTGTGTTTATAGATTTCAAACCTGTAAAATGTACTATCTTTGATAGATGATCAACCACTACCAAAATTGAGTCATTTCCCTTTTTGACTATTGGTAATCCCACAATGAAATCCTTGGTAACATCTTTCCAAATCTAGCTTGGAACTTCCAAAGGCTATAATAATCCACTAGGTTTCTTTTGTTCAGTTTTTATTCTTTGGCATATTAGACAGTTTTTAGTTAATGAAGACACAACATTCTTCATTCTAGGTGAAAAATAAGATTTGTGTAACATCATATAAGTTCTAATATAACCTAGTTATCCTACATATGGTACTTCATGTGCTTCACACAATAACCTTAGTCTCCAATTTCCTTTTGGTATGTACACTCTTTGTTCTTTCATCAGTAAACTATTAGGGACAATTTGATATTGAGGCTCAAAGGAAATATTAGTTAAAATATTCTTGAAATAAGGATCTTCTTTTAATTTTTCCATAATTTCTTCTTCCATTAGGGTTGTTACCACACTTATCATCAAGTTCCACATTTGAATAAGGGCATTAGCTACTACATTTTATTTATCAGGAATATATTTGATTTTAAAATCATTTTCATCCAATAATTCTACCCATCATCATTGACGAGTATTCAAAATACACTATCTTTGCAAATATTCCAAAGTACGAAACTTTTTCCACAAAGATAATATCTCCAGACTTTCAAAGCATTAACAATTGTTAGTAATTCTAAATCATGGGTTAAGTAATTTACCTGAACTCCTTGTAATTTATGAGATTCATAACATACCACTTTATCTTCTTGTGAAAGAACTTCATCAATTCCTATTTCATAGGCATTCATGCATACTTCAAATGGTAATTCTTCATCCATAATTCTTAAAATAGGTGTTGTTGTGAGTAGCATCTTTAATCTGAGGAAAGATCTCTTATATTTTTCATCAAACTTGAACACACATTTTTTCTACAAAAGGTTAGTCAAGGGGGCTACCAAAGTAGAATAATCTTTAATGAAACACTAGCAAAAAATTTCTAAGCCTTGAAAACCTATGAATCACTATAGCATTTTTTAGTTTAGGCTAGCTCTAAATTGCACTAACCTTTTCTAGACCTACTTGTAATCCTCTCTTAGAAACTATATGGCCCAAATAAGAGAATTATTCTTTAAATAGTTCATATTTACCTAATTGAGCTTTCAACTAATGCTCTTTAAGAATTTCCATTGTAATTTTTAAATGCTTGACATGTTTGTATCTTCACTTAGAATAAACAAGTATATCATCCATAAATACTATAAAAAATTGATCAAGATATTCACAAAAAATATTATTCATTAATGCCATGAATTTTGCAAGTGCATTAGTTAATCCAAATGGCACCATACCAAATTCATATAATTCATACCTGGTTCTAAAAGTAGTTTTCTCAATAATTTTCTACTTAATCCTTGTTTGGTAATAACTTGATTTTAAATCAATCATTCAAAAATAACATGCACCCATAAGTTGATCAAACAAGTCATTAAATATAGGCAAAGTATAAGTATTTTTACTCATCACTTTATTTAATGCCATATAATCAATGTATAATATTAATGTACCATCTTTCTTTTTAACAAATAAGATTGGTACACACCAAGGTGATACGCTAAGTCAAAATTTCCCTTTTTCAAATAGTTGATCTAATTATACTATTAATTCTCTTAATTTACAAGTGGAAAAGCTATAAGGGGTTTTTGAAATAGTTTGTGTATTGGGAAAAATATCAATAGCATGCTCAATGGTTCTTTTTGGAGGTAGTTCTCTAGACCCATCAAATACTAAATCTTTATATTCCTCAAGTCCTTTTGGAATCTCAATACTTGAAGATATCTAAGGTTGGGTTACTTTGACAACCAACATCATAGCACCCTTTTTGAGTAATCTTTTGCCTTGCTTAATGGTTATTGTATGAATTTGCTTTGCTGTACTTACCCCCTTTAGAACCTTGACTCTATCAATGGTTGGGACTTCTAAAATACGAGTTCTAAATTTGGCAGCAATATCACATTTCTGTAGGAAAGGCATTCCTAAAATTGCATTGACATCATCTAGTTCAAATTTAAAGAATTCATCAATGAAATACACATCATGCAAAGTAAAGGTAATTTCTCCATACCCGGTATGCTTGCTCATGGTTGTTCCATATGCAAGTTCTATCTTAATAATTTTCTTAGAAGGTAAACTTAATTTTAATAAATTAATTACATTTGGAGAAATAAAGTTATCCTGGCACTAATATCAATCAAAAAATTAATTTGTTTACTTTTGATTGAACCTTCAAAAGTTATTAATCCAATTGAAATTTACACAAACATAATTTAGTTGATGCCAAAATCTTCTTCATGGTTGTGGTGGTGGTTGGGATTTTTCCTTTGTTCATGTTTGGGTTGGATTTTTGATTCCTAAATTGATTGGTCCTTTGTACCTTTACTCACAATTTTGGATAGCCTTATTTTAAATGATCTTTTCCACAAAGAAAACATCTAGATCATAATTGAACTCTTTTGGTTCATGTTTCTTCTACCTTTGCATGTCAAAGGATAGCTTTTTGAAGGGTAGTTCATACTTGATTTGATTCTTTATAATCCTTAGCAATTCTATAGGCTTCATCAACTATTTGAGGACTATGTGCTCATGTTTGGAGACATAATTCTGCATGTAATCCATGAATGAAATTTGAAGCTAATTATCTTGCATCCTGGTAACTTACATAGTGAGAGAGATAATAGAATTCCTTATAGTAATCTTCTACGAATCACCTTCCCAATCTTAAGGAATCAAATCTCATTTTGGACTCTTTGACAAAAGAATTGGGTACAAATTTTTATTCAAAATCTTGATAAAAGTTGAGCCAATTTGTAATAAAACCTTGAGATCTTTGTCCATTCCACCATGTTACCACAAGCCCTCTTAAATATAGGGAGATAGCTTCTAAACATTCTTTACTTGATAGATTCAACATATCAAAGTAATTTTTCATTATATCAAGTTAATATTTTGCCTTGGCACTAGATCTAGGGGCTCCATCATAATAATTTAATTTTACCTTCGGGGCATGAAGTTGCATCAGTGATTCTCTATCCTTCAACTTTGGTTTCTACTCTATGATCTAAAGAAGGGATATCAATATCTTGGTAACCAATGTATGGGGGTTGGTTTTGGTATGAATCCTTACAAGGAAGTTGATCTTGATCTTGATGTTAATCTCTAGGTGGAATGTGGCTATGATTTGAATGCTGAGGAAGATGGTTTGTTAACTACTTGATGGAGTTTTCAAAGGAATCTATCTTTCCTTATATGTTTGACCATTCATTCTCTGAACTTTGAGAAAATTTCCTAATTTCTTTGGACATATTCTGCATCTCTATCCTGAACCCTTGATTTAACTAATGAACCTCTCCTTGAATACCCCTAATGTCATTAATTTGATCCTCAAGGGCATTCATCTAATCATTGACTTAGCTCTCCATCACTCTCCAATGTATTATTTGGGCTCTATAAATTAGTAACTTGAAGAAATCAAGTGTTTTTACAATCCTTGACATCTATGGCCCTTTTTATGGGTCTTGAAATAGTTAATTAGTTGCAGAAGACAAAGATATAAATCCATGATAGTTTCATAGATGGAGATGTTAATCTCTAGGTGGAATGTGGCTATGATTTGAATGTCCCAAAAATTATTTCTACATGTTTTTGATTTAAACTGATGCATCGATTATGGGAATTTTGAATTTCCCATCAATTGATGAAAATTTCAAATTTCTTGTTGATTGACAAAGAAATTCTTCCATCACCGAAGCTATGGGCAACTACTAGATAGGGATGGTGGTGAGGTAGGAAATGCACATAAAGGCAATGATAGGCTAAGCAATGATGCATATGAAGGAAGTGACAAGAAAGACAGGGACAGTGATGAAATAGCATAGTAGTAATGGTGTGCATCAGTGATGAGAATGTGAAGTATGGGGGGGTCAACTGAATTGGGCAACCTATCCTGGCTATGTGTCCCAGGCCTACATGACCCTTCCTAGGGCCTACGTTACCCTTTATATGGCTTGCGTGGTCCATCCTAGGGCTCATGTAGCCCTACTTAGGGCCTATTTGTCTCTTCATAGGGCTTACATAGTCCTTCTTAGGGCCTACGTAGCCCAAAATGGGGTCTACATGGCTAGTGCTAGGTTGGCTCAGCCTAGGTAGGGCCTGCATGGCCCATGCAAGGGTCTATGCAGTCCTCACAAGGGCTAATGTGGTCCATGTGAGGGTCCATGTAATATTTGCAAGGGCCAATGTAGCCTATGGAAGGAGGTAGCACTGTGTCTAATTTCTATAGTGTTGAAGTTGAAAAATGAGTTATTATGGGTAGAATTGGAGGACATCTGGGGTGCTTATGATTGGCAACACCATTGATGCCCCTGGAATGGTAGGAGTTCTTGTGATTTGTAGTGCTAATGGTGTTCACAGAGCACCAAGGGTACCTATGATTGGCAGTGCCATTGGTGCCCACATAGCATTAGGAATGCTTGGGATTCATGATGTTGATGGTGTTAATAAAGTGCCAGGGATGCTTGTGATTGGTAGAACCATCAATGCTCATGAAGCACCATGGATGCCTATGATTGGTGGAATCTTTTATGCTTGTAGAGTGCCAGGGATGCCTTTGATTTGTGGTGTGAACAATGTCCACAGAGCATTAGGGATGTCTGTGATTGGTGACACCATCAATGCCTATGGAGCACTAGGGATGACTATGATCTATAATATCGATGGTGTCCATGGAGTGCTAAGGATGCCTACGATTGGTGATGCTATTGATACCTACAGAGTGGTAGGGTGCTTATGATCTATGGTGTCAATGATGTCCATAGAGTTCTAGAAGTGATAGTAATCCATGGCACTGTTGGTATCCATGGAGTGCTGGAAGACTGCCGAGGGCACGATGAAACATAGACACAATGGAACATCCATAAGTGCAGCACACATAGAAGGTAGACATGGAAGAGGGTGGACATGCTGGGATGTGCAAAATAACAACATGGAGCAACTAATGATGATGTTCTGTAGTGGCTAGTATAGGTGGAAGTGAAGTAGTGGTTACATTAAGAGTTTTAGGCCATTAGGCAGTTGGGCATATTATGGCCACCCTTGCTACTAGCCCTTGGGACCAGCCATCGTACTACGTGGTTAGGCCTTGTAATCCTACCATGCAATGGTATAGTAGGCCTTGCTACCATTAGGCAGTGGTTGGCCATGATGCTACTAGCTAGGCCTACGAGCCTTACCATGGTCAATAGTAGGGCTGATTGTGGCCCACCCAAAGGGTTTGTTTCTTCTCTTCTTTTTTATACAAATAAAAATTTATTGGGACTCAGACTTGAACCCATGACCTTCTACTTCCCTCATTTTTTATTAAATAAATACAAAAAAATTTAAAATAAAAAACACTTTTTTAATTTGAAAACTGCACTTAACTTGAAAAATGCTTCATCTCCCAAACCGTAAGTCAGATTTCAATGAAATTGATACCATTGGAATTATCTTGGAGAGAACTACATGTTCAACCAAAGATAGCATCATTTTGGTTGAATTATTAATTAAAAAATCATAAAAAGTGAGTGTTAGATTTATTTAATTATTAATTAACTTAAGTAATACTTCCTTTTTTCTCCCATTAAGGTTCTTGCTATTCTTTTATATATATTTGAGAAGAAGAAGGTTCTTGCTAATCTAGGATTGAAGAACTACCTTGAGCATATTTGTGATGTAGATTTCTTTAGGTCAAAGGTACTTTATCTAAGAAATGAAGAGAGATGATGTAGGCACTAGTCATGAATAAACTCCCATTCCTTCATCTCCGATTCCTCCATCTAGATCACCATGCATGCTATCAATTTTACCAATGCTAGATTCTTTTCCATAGGTGACATTGATACTAGCTTTTGGATCTATTCTATTACTTTCTTTTTTTCTCTATCTTAGGTTTCCTTTATTCAATGGGATAAATAGTGATGGTTATTAGATAAGATCATGTGCTACTTCAACATCTTGGCCAAAAAATATCCAGTAATAAACCCTACTCTATTCATGAGAATGTTTACCACATATGAAAGCCCTAGATATGTGACTTCAAGAAAGACTATGAATTAGTACAAACTAGTGTTCCATTTTATTTCCATCCAATTCCTAAGGATGCTTTGAACGTTGTAAAAGATCTAGAGCAATTCTTAAGAGAATTGGAGAGTACTACATGCTTGGCTCACCATCTATAGACCTATGAATGATATCTTCAAACTGATAATGATCGACTTAAGGTGAATAGTTCTTGTTCTTTTCTCTTCTCCTTTTCTTATTTCTATTAGATTTTTTTGTTCATAACTCATAATTTTAATCTTCTTATTTGTAGAGGAAAGAGAAGAAATGATAAAAGACTTGGATGATCAATCAATTTAGATGGAGATGTTGAACATCCAACTTAAGAAAAAGGAGGAATTAGCTACTCTAGCAAGGAGTGCCACTAAATACAACAAGCAATTGTGTGATGGGTTGGTGGGATGTAAAGTGATGCTTAGCAAAAAATATGCCATTGATGAGGAATGGGAAGCACAATTAAAGATAGTATCTGATTTCCTTGACTCATTCCATCAAAAAAATGATCATTGTTGTGTTTTTTTATTCCTTTTATTTCACATCTTCCATATTCTTGTGTTCTACTTCTTCCTTTACATGTATTATGTTGGGCTATACTTCTGTTTTACAATAACAATAACAATAATAAAATAATATTTTTCTTTGACTTTGGCTCCTGAATCATGGTTTATTCTAATACCAAATGTGACATCCCATTCCTAGTTCTCATAAAAACATGTTTGTTCATCACTTAATTCTTCACATTCACTACATATAATGGAAACATCATAAGATACTTGATAAATGAATTAACTGGTAAATGAATAACTAGTACTTAGAATAGAAAAGAAAATAGAAAAATTTTATTAATAAGAGAGAGTACTGTAACACCTTCTAGGTTATCTTTCCATGCCATTAAAGTCTTAGAGGCAATTCAGCACTACCACCATGGTTAGGCTATCTAGTTGAAGGGGTGATCAGTCCCTTCTTGTCCCACTTCACCTAGCTCCTATCACTTACCCTTCTAGGCTTTGCAACTCAATGCCAGCATGACCTCTAAACCTGGTCTTAAATGGCATAAGTCAAACCCATTCTTAAGGGATACATAAATAATTGTAACTCCTCATAATGAGACATCCCTTAATTTAAAGATTACTTACATTTTTATAATTTTTTTCCTCCCTTAACAAGGGACAGGACATTACACTAGCCATGACTCATGGTCATCTTGTGGTATTCATAGAATCAAACCATATGGTCACCACTACTTATGGCTATAAATTTCATTATAAAATGTTAACCATGACTACACCATGATGTGTAGTTATCAACCATGACTCCTGGTATTATTCCAGGACTCATGGTAAAGAATTCTAATAAAATTAGAAAATTTTAAGGATGATTTTCCAAGGTAAATTAGACTAATTATGTGAATTCCAATTCAAATAATATTTTTTAGTCTAATCACAATTAACAAGTCTAATATAATAGTCTATGGCTCGATTACAAGAGCTTTCCAATGAGTCTAAGATCATCATAAAACACCAAATAGCAAGGAAGATATGGACTTGTAAATTTGATCTAAAAATCTAAATTTGCTTTTACTATGACACATGGTTAGGTTATGATAAGCATATCATGACCCATGGTCAACTTGTGTTTTAAAGACCATAACCCATGTTGTAATACCATGACTCATAGAAAAGCAATTTTTGACATTTTTGATAAAATTTTATCATAATTTCATAGTTTCCATCAAGGAATTCATCTTTCAAATCCCAAATCATTAAATATATTAAAATAAAATATAGAACAAGAACTTGCAAGAGAGAAGAAAAATAAATATAAGAAGGGAATAAAATGAGACATATATAGGTAAAAAGAAAAATCTATTATAGTTGAAGAGTTTTTTTTATTTTGACTCAAAGAAAAATAATGGGTATGATCTATATATATATGAACACTTGAAGAGATGTTGCCTTATCATGATACACTTTTAGAAATTAGGAGCATATGCTTTAAGTCCTAATTTTTTTCAAGAAGTTGATATTAAGGAGATTGTCTTATCACCAAGGAAATTATAGGTACACCTACCAAGAACAATCATATTATCCAACTAGGAATCCTCCTTAACCTCAAGAATAATATCATTAGTAACAGAAAAATCCACAATTATAAGGGATGTCTCCACCAAGATGGTAGTATCCTTATAGGCAAACACATCCTTATGGTTATTATGTCTAACAACTTGTTTTTTAATGTGAGGCCTCTTCTCACTACTACTATCCACATGAATATTATAAACTTACTACTCTATATACTAAATCAGTCTCTTATGATTCTCACTAACCATCATGTTAAAGGTGTAAAAGATGATGGAATTTTATGTCTAGACATGACATATGTAACCAATTGGAGAACATATTCATGGACTACATCAACACTATCATGGATAAAATTTACTAATTTATTAGGACCTAGAATGTCCAATTGTTTGCTGAGATTACTAGCTTTTAGAAAATGATCTCCATTACTACTATCTTTAAAGGTTCTTTTTTGTTATATGTTTGTTTAGGTTTTAGGGATATTTAATCTATGCCTTTCAATTTGGATTTTTGATCATTTCTTAAGTTTTCTATATCAATTTTTACTTCTTTCATCGAGTTTTAGGTTTAGAGTTAAAATTTTAGAGATTTAGTTTTTGAGTTTTATATTTTAGAAATTTCTTGTGTTCAATAGATCTTATGGTTCTCTAGATGCATTAAAAAGAACTTTAGTTTCATACAAGAATTTTAATTTCATAATTATTTATTTTCTTCTCAAGCTTCATAGTAAACTCCTACAAAATTTTATATTTGTTTCATGGGTTATATGAATTGATGTCCTATTATTTTACTATCAAATAATAATTTCATCTTCAAAAGATATCTAAATATTTGAAGCTTAGATAATGGGAAGATTGAAGCTATTTTCAACTAAATTACAAAAAAGATCTATTGTTATAGAAATTTCCATCACCATAGAATAATTAAAATTAAAGTTATTAGGATTAAGTCAGAAATCTTTAGAAGCTTGAGTAATTGACATAGCAATAATTGGCTGAATGCAAATGCACAAAGGAAAAATCCCTATGATGAAACCTAAAAGGATAAATAATTTACAAAATTTTTGAAGGATTTAGCTTATTTTAATATAATTTTTGAAAATGATGAAACTTTTAAGTATGGAAATAGCTTAGAAATTGTTTGGTAGTAAAAAAACACAGGCTCACTAGTCAAAAATCATAGAATTGACATAAAGAGCTAGGGTTTTGAGCTAGATTTGACTATATAAGAAATCCTAATACAATACTAGATAATTAAGCATATATTAATTAGATCCAAAGAAAAAGCTCATGAGGGCATAATCCAATATGAAAAATTATCTTTTCTTAGATTTTAATTCAACAAAAATTAATTTGTGGAGCTAAAAGAATTGGTTCTAGCTCAAAATAAGGTTAGCATTAGTAGAAATAGTTAATTTTCAAATTATAAAGTTGAAACTTATTAGATAAAGCTTACAAAACTAAAGATTAGGAAAAGGGAGATTAGTTCTACAAAAAAAGCTAATATTATTTAGCCATGTCATCTTGTGGAGTTAGAGCAGGCTCGCAGAACTAGATATTGGTTCTATAAAGATCTTTTTAAATCAATTCTATGAACCATATTAGTAGTAATGGATTTATGAAGTAAAAGGAGATTCTAAAACTATAGGTTTGATTATTTCTAGATTCCACATCAACCTATAGAGCTACGGAAGATTAGTAGACACAAAAGGTGGCTTTACAAATTAGTTCTATAATTAGACTTTGAAATAGCTTCATAATCCACGTTAGCTATTAGTTGGTTATTTTGTAGGATCAAGGAACGAAAGTATGTATATCCAAAAATTGATTCTAAAAAGATATTTTAAATCAATTATATCATGTTAGCTTGTTATAAGGTTGAAAATTAGCTTCATATTATCATAAGGTTTTGATTCTATAAGAGAAAAATAATGTTTAGTTTAATAGATAGATTCTATGTATCATGTAAGATAACTAATTTAAGCTTATTTTAAAGAGCCAAAACCTCAAGAAGTATTAGGATTGATTCATATAAGCTTTTGTTGTTAACTAATTATGATTTAAAGAGAATGTGAGCTTTGTAGAACCAAAATTTTGTTCTACGAATGAGCTTCAAAATGTTTCTACAAGCCATGTTAGCTTTTGGTTTGGAATAGATTGATAGAACTAAATTTTAGTTCTACAAATAAAAGCTAAATTAATTTTACACATCATTTCAAAATCTCTTAAAAGATACAAAGTGCTTATTTTTAGATTTTCCACATCAACTATAGGAAAAAATGAAAGTGTAAAAAGAATTGTAGCTCATAGAACCAAAATTTAATTCTATTAGCAAGCTCCAAAATAGTTCTACAAACCACATAAACCTATATATAGCATACCCTTGTAGAACCAAACAAGTTGGATTTACAAGAAAGTCACTTAATTATTTAAAAATAGAATGCATAGCTTGTAAAACCAAAAAATGATTCTATAAGAAAGCCTAAAAGTGGTTCTACCATGTTATCACTTAAGGTAAAGCACAAAGGGCCAATGAGTTCATAGATTCAAAATTTGACTCTACAAACAAGCTCATCTTTAACTTTGCCAAGTCAACATTTTAAGTAAAGGCATGTTCTATTAAGAAGAGAACAAGTAGTGTGGTTTGTAGAGCCAAAATTTAGTTCTACTAGCAAGCTCCAAAA
This sequence comes from Gnetum montanum, assembly GCA_015680685.1. Taxonomy (NCBI): domain Eukaryota; kingdom Viridiplantae; phylum Streptophyta; class Gnetopsida; order Gnetales; family Gnetaceae; genus Gnetum; species Gnetum montanum. The sequence goes on from MNCI01022218.1 coordinate 394,392, forward strand.
TGGTTCTACGAATCATGTCAACATTTGTATAGTACAACCTTGTAGAAGTACAAATTAGTTCTACAAGAAAGCCTGAAAATGACTCTACAAGTTAAATCATCATCACGTAATGTGTTTTATAAAGAGAAGAAAGAAGCTCAATTCATGTAACCAAAATTTAGTTCTATGAGTGGGTTTATTTTTTCGTTCTATCATGTCAACTTTTAAGAAGTTAATGGACTTGTAGAACAAAAAATTAATTCTAAAAAGATGCTTTAAAAAAGATTTTGCCACATCAACACTAGGAAAAGAATAAGTTTGTAGAACCAGAATTTGGTTCTACAAACAGAAGCTAAAATGGTTTTACAAGCCACATCAGAATAAAGGATATTTATATTGGGTTCACAAGAGATTATGAATTCAATTATGTACATGCTTATTATACTTTCAAATCTAGCTCAACATGTTAAGGATTGGATGAATGAAGATCAAGAAGCTAAGAAATACAATGTCAGTAATTGGTTCTACAAAGGAGCTCAAGAACTATTGTTTTACATTAGCCTTCAAAGAGTGCAAGTTCATAGAAAAAAAAATGATTCTATGAATGAGATCTAAATGGTTCTATAACATGTTAGCTTATGTATAGCATAGGGTTGTAGAATCAGAAATTGTTTCTACGAGTATGCTCTAAAATGGTTCTATAAGCTATGTTAGTGCAAAAAGCATAAAGCTTAGACATGGGGCCTATCACAAATTATTCCACATATGGATAATCATAATTTTAATCCAATTTATCTAAATTTGACATAAGAAGAGTCTTTAAGAATTTAAAGATACCCATAACTTAAGCTTAGAACATAAAAGGGAAGAGTTTGTAGAGCCAAAAAGTAGCTCTACGAATTGGTTATATGAGCTAGCTCCAAATTCATTCTTCCATGTAAGCTTGAGGTAAAAGAAGTATGTTCATGAAATTAAGAAAAACATATCTATGAAATGGTTCTACAAGCTATATAGATGTGTGAAGGAGCTCTAATTTAGGAAATTAGATACAAGACCTGTTACAAATAATAGATTGAATCTATGCTTGTATCTAGCTTAATAAGTCACAAATAAAGAAAATAGGAATTAAGAGATATTAAAGTCAAAATTAAGAGTTAACAACTTAACTAGTTCTAGAGGAAGTAGAGCAATCTCATGTAACTATTTGATTTTCAACTACCATGTCAGAATTAGTGTAATGAAAATATTAAGAGAGCTTGTTAGTAGAATCAAAAGCAATTCTACTTAAATGTTGCATTAGCTTAATCTTTATTAATGAGATAGATTAACAAAAGGCAAGCTAATTATTTCATAGTAAGCCTATGGTTATTAAATAGCAATGATAGAGTAGCTTAGCAAAATCAAGATTTATGACATGTATTGAAAGCCAATTCAAATAGCATGTTCCTAAGTGAGTGAATTAAAAATGAAGCTTTAAATATTAATGGATAATGCCAATTTAGGATTTTGAATCATAGAGCCATTAGAAAATATAGCTAAGCATTGAAGTAGAGTAAGAACTATCATTTAAGAACTAAGAAGAGCCTCTTGAATTCCTTTGAGTTCTAGCCCAAAATATCTCACAATGAGAAGGAAAAAGTGCCTTAGAAGTTTCAAGATATTAATACATTTAGCTCCTCCAACTACATGTAACATTTCAAGCTAACTATATACTAGCTTTGATAATGGATTGCTATTGGGAACCTAGAATTAGAAGCAGAAGAAAAAGATTTATTCTACTTTATAAGGATCATGACTTGATAGAAAAGATGAAGCTTCAAGCTACAAAAATAATGAAGGATTGGTAGGGAATCTACAAGAAGATAGGTCTTCACAAGCTTGGTTTTAATCCTAGGGTGAACATTATAAGAAACATCATAAATTGCTTGATAGCTAAAACTATTTAGCAGAAGGATAGGCTTCACTTCATGGAAATATGGAATGCTACATTGACATCAGTGTTAGAAAGGAATATGGGCTTTATGTTCCAATAAAGCTAGACATGGTAAAAGTAGCTCTCCAATATAATAAGAAGATGCTTAGGAACAAGTTTTGAGCTCATACAAAAATGAGTAGAGTTTTCAAGCTCTCATTGATGAATCTTACAAAAGCTTGGGGATATCAAAACATCGTTTCTCAAGCTATAGTGCTCATATTCCTACATAGAGTTTTTATTTCAACTTTGAATTTTTCTTTAGGATGTGAAATAAATATAGTTGCTAGCAATCATGGTTGAGTTTCAGTAGCTCTAGAAAATAAGAATTTTTTTTCCTATATAGTATATAAATGATATATTAGAAAGTAGTGTAGTAGAGATTCAGGAATAGGGGACTCAATTGAGTTTAAGCTAGTTCTTAATGGATTATTTATTAAGAAAGATTCTTGAACCTATAAGAACAACCCTAATTTTCACTAGTTATGCATCATAGTGTAGGGCTCAACCTGATGATCCTTATTATGATTTTTTTCCAATCATATATTAGAAGAGCTATTTTGATGCACAAGACTTAGAATTTTTGATGAACTACATATATTCTCATTTATTTAAGTTCATTTTAGAAACTTTCTCACCACAAATAGATTAGTAGATTGTTAATGAAATAATACACAAATGCCATGGAGATATTTTTTTGCATGGTTGTTATACTCATATATTGATAACAAGGTTTAAGGGACAAGCTTTTAAGCTTAAAGATTTGTAGCTTCATATCTTGCAACATTACAAGTAGAAAGACAAACATGAGAAAGTTCCTTAAGACATGATTACAATCATAAAGAAGTAGTTCTATTGAAATTTAACTTCTGGGAATTTAATAATGCATGACATATAAAAGACATGGCTCAAAGGTATAAAGAGCAATATGATTTTTTGTTAGCTTCAAAGAGAATTCATTCAACCACTAAGACATTCAAGGTTCATCAACTTGGTGAAATAGGTGTGATCTATTAGAGAGCTATAAATAAAGAGGCCAATGAAGCTAAGGATGAAGCACCAAAATAGTTGAAAAAAAGTTTATCTATGAAACTCCCAGCCTCTGCTTATGATCAAAGAGTAATAAAGGTTTGTAGATGTATGGAAAGTAGAACCCATTCTTTAGGTAAAGATTTTATTTATGAGTATTTAGCTCTAATGAAAGAAAATTATTTCTCATGGAAGATACAAGATCTAAAAAATACCATTCTTGATGAAAGATTTCCACCAATAGAGCTGAGTATGCAAGGATAAAGGTACACAGAAAAATAAAGATTGAACAAATAAAGGCTAATAAAGAAAAACTGCAGTAAGAGCTTCTAAAGTAGAAATAGTAAGAACAAGAGCTATTAGAACCAAAAAGGCTACAAAAACTATAGAAGTAATAGTAGATGAAAAGGGAGAGCTCATCATTAGCTCTGACAACTTTAGACTTCCACTCAAGCTACTTAATGAAAGAAGCAACTTGAACCTTCAAAGTTAAGGAAAATGAAGAAAGGATCATCCCTAGACAGAAGTTGTAGACCAAGCCAAAAACTAAAGTCAGTGTCATCTTTCTTGATATGGAAGATGATCCCTAAATTGGAGGTTAAATCATTTAATATCCCATTAGGATATGTTTAACACTATAGTAGTTTTACTTAAAGAGATGGGACAAGTAGTCCATAATCAGATAACCAAGCTTAAATAATTTTCAATGCAAAATGAGCAAAAAAATATCAAGAATAAGAGAAGAGTTAAAGAGCTCCAAAGAAAAAAATGAGCTCAAGGCTATTGTGACATCCCCATTCCCAAATGATGTGGTTGCCTAATGAAGATGGTGTCTCTTCATAACAAGTGTTATTGTTATCATTAAAGACCTAAATGGGTAGTTGTGATTAAGACCCAAAAGGGCATGTTGTAATAATGGACATGTCTCTTGAGGTAACCTTTGGGTTTTGACCTAAGGCATTTATACTCGAGGTTAGAGGTCATGCTAGCATGGAGTTGTGGAGCCTGGAGAGGCAAGTAACGGGAGCTGGGTGAAGTAGGACACAAAGGGGACTGGCCATCAATTCTAGCTAGATTATAGGCCTAACTGTGGTGGCAGTGCTGGATTGCCTCTAAGGAATAGCTGCCAAAGAAAAAAAAAACCCTAAAAAACACTCTTAGAGGATGATTTGGATACATTTTTCTATATCAATAAAGCATTTCTTTCTTTCTTTTTCTACATTTTTTCTATTATTCCCTTTATACATAATGTTGAATATCACTTATATTTTGCATTGGTATATTTTTTTTATATGCATAATATCTAATATATTGTATATTTGACGTTTGCCATGACATTCAGAGATGGGATGTCACAATTGGTATAAGAGTAAACCACAACCCAAGGACCATTCAGAATCATGGGTTGAGTACAACATGAATTAGATGATGAACTTTGAAGCCACAACACAAGGAAAGCCATTGATCATCATCAGATGTACCATATATTTGTGATGCAAGTCAGAAGACATCTTTTCATTGACTTCACGAACAATGGATTAGGCATCTAGATTCCAACAACCAACAAAATTTCCTTCATAGATATTATTAACTAATGAAGATTTGATCACACCTCATCAAAATTCATCAATTATAAGAGATGTTGGTAAGATAATGATACATCGGTCTAGGTAACTTTTATTGATCTTAATATTATAATTATTAACCAATTAGGATCATTGTTAAATTTCTTTTAAGAAAGTTAGTAACCATGACCTAAATTGATCTTGTTTTGTTGAAATTTACTACCCAAGTAATCTAGAAGATTCCAAGTTACTATATGTCAGCCTAGAAATGTCAATCCAACAAAATAGGCTAGTTTGGTCCTTTTAAATCTTGAAAAATCAACTTCATTTTTGAACCATAAAACTATGTCCAATACGTAGTACTCCTCGTTGAGATACTTCCAATGCTACAAATTTTGTCTCAATTGGATCTATGGTTTGGGAGCTATTGATATTTAAAGTTTTTTATTATGCTTGCATTAAAATAATATTAAATTATTAATTTATTGTTGAACAAAAATAAACCTCTGATATACTTATTGAGGGGGAGGTCATGGGTTCAATGACATGCCCCAAAAGACTTTAATTAAATATAAATAT
>MNCI01022221.1:10175-39983 GCA_015680685.1 Gnetum montanum
ACGAGAAATGCTTGGATGCCAATAGTAAGGTGTGCTGAGCACCCAAGGATTGTAAGTTCTGTCCTCCTTCAGAATTGCCAATTTCTCCAATTCTTTTGCCTCCAATTTTTTCTCCCCCCTTAATTCATATGAATTGAAGGGTATTTATAGGGTTGGGCTAGGCTTGGGCAGTTGCATTCTTTAACCAGGTTCAATGTATCTGCGTTGGATAGTTGTGCACGAGTTGGATGTGTGCTGGATATTTGCCTTCTTTGACCAGATACATTGCATTTTACAAGTTGTGGGTCATTCAAGCCAATGAAGATACAAACAAATTAGAAAAACAAGCCCTCAAGCGATAAAAATTTAAAGAAAATTTAGAAAGATTAGCTCTAGCTCTAGATCGCTTGAAAAATTATATTTTTTTTGTTGAATATTTGGCCCAACTTGGCATGGGCTTCCATGTCCCTTTTCCATCGTACGAATTTCTTGAAATAAAATGTCAAATCATAGAGGTCATGTGCCTTGAACGCGTAATTTTGGTGAAACAGTTGGATCACCAGGAAGTCCTTGCTGTCTGCAATCCAGATAATATCAAGATCGAACTTAGACTCAGACTCGACCAAAATAGAAACAGAAATAGCGAATCCAAAATGGAGTCCGACTAAAATCTATGCGGCGGTTCAGCTCAATCACACTCAAATGTGCTGATGTGCACCCATGAGGATCCTAAACTGGACAAGCCAACATATGTGTAGACATGACGACATCGATCTAGAAGTTTCTATAATCCATCCTTCAATAGTTGCCGAAACAAATTCATAATTAACATTAAATTCTGACCTGATGAGCAAGTGCGCCGGTTGAACTGGCAACCAGGATTGCTAAAATGCTACTACTGCTGCAGGGTAAACGGACATTGGTTTTTTATTGCTGAAACTCGTCTATGCCTGCCTTAAACAAATCTAGAACTGCAGCTCCAGCAACAGCGAGTCGAAACATTTCATAGCCTATGGAGGAGCCCTACAAGCTCTGCTCCGCATTCTCACACACGTCAGTAAACGTGCTCATATTCTTATCATTTCTATCTGCGAAAATGATTTGTATAGGCATGGCCCACCAAAAGAACCTGCTACTATACGCCATCATGCAAGGTAGTGGCTCGTTCCAACTCACCTGGCTTGATGATTCTTTTGCTTTCACGTCATCTCATGCACATGCACGAATACATACAATCTCTCTCTCTGCTACTGCACCTCCAAAAACCTCCGTCAACCACGTACAGGCTTCTAGAATTTGGATCTAGGCATGCATAGATGGCTATGCTACTTGCTGGCTCTACCCATGGCAAATAATGTAATGCAAGGGTAGCACTTTCAGAGTTCTTCACAAAATTTCGTAAAGATTTTGCTCTGAAACAACTTTCAGTGAGAAAACTCTCTCACGGTGGGACTCATACCAGTTCCCTTAGGTCGCGTTTGATTTTGGGCTTTAATGTGACTTGGCCTGCACTCACGCCTAGTGTGACTTCTGGTATATGTCCAGCATCCAATGTGGTAACTCTGTCTGACATTGACGCATGCTTCATCTACCTTGTGCCTTCTGGTATTGCACGCACTTCAGTAGGATGTGGAAACGTGGTTGGGCTTGGCCAAGATCTCGGAAATGGTGGCCAAGTACAGAGCTCTAATGTTGGAAGAGCAGAACAAGAGGAAGCTGGACATTTCTGCATTTCTGGTTCCCAAGATCAGCAAGCTTCAGAACCTGTTCAACGCAAAGACGAAGGAGAATTAGGACTTGCTAATGTAGATTTCTTACCATTATTCTAGGAAGAACATATCTTCTTGAACATCTTTGATACTTTCAAGTGTTTCTATTATCAACGTTGGCTTTGTCTCAGATCAATCATATTTATTAGGAGATAAGCTTCCTTTTGGAGTGATCCTCAGCAGTCACGCTATTATCGACTAAAGAAAGAATGCAATCTGGAATTGGTTTGCTCGTGTCCCCATCATCTTTTACATGGAATCCATTTTTCGTTCATACACAACATAAAAAAAAATAATCCTTCATGTTCTTGGGGCCTTTAAGATTCCTAATAAACTCCTCTTCTTACACCACTGTGTATTGATCCCCTGTGTACGATCTGGATAATTTTCCGAATGCCTGAAAGGGCTTGAGTCATTTTCAATTCAAAGTGCTAAGCTAAAATTAGTGGTGTTTCATTGGCCCCTCTTTGTTGACGTCTGGAGGAATTCACCTGAGAGGTGTCAACAAAGAAGTGCAAACACCATGAAAAAAAAAGTACCAAACATTAACCATTAGCCCTTGGCTGGATATTATCGCACCATTTTCAAAAGTACATGGGATTGAGGGGATGTGGTTCAAAATGCAAGGGAATTTGTTGTAACTAGGGAGGCTAGGGGGTTAAGGGCTATGATTGTTGCTAGGATTTGTGGGAGAGGAATGCTCTCTTATGCACAAGTCATGTCATTGGTCCTTATCAATAGCTAGGTTTTCAGTAGACTCGGAACCAAGACATAGAAGATGCGTTCTTTGGAGAAATGGGATTCATATAGAGTATTTCTGGGGCCTATTGTAAATAGCCAAAGCTATGCAATGATGTGCAACATGGTCTCTTGGAGACATAAGTGTAACTATTTTTTCAAGACAATTGCCTTCTCGCCTGGGGCTTGTATGAGAATGGCCAATAGTCTTTTGTTTATGATGTCAACAGGGTCATGAAGACCTTTTTCCATGCATTTCATTCTTTGATCCTTTTTTGTTCTCTTTTTCTTTTCTTGTTCTTTTTGTCTTTCTTTGTCTTTATTTTTTTTATTTTTCTGAAAGAGCTTGCTTTTTGTGCTATGCTTGTGTTTTAGCACTTGCATTTTATGTCATGCATTGTGTACTGTGTTTTGCATTGCAACTACTTAGGGAGTTACAGTGTGCAACAGTGTATCAAAAGTTTTGAGATGAGTGGAATGTATCAAGGGGCATGTAATTGAATAGGATAAGGGAGCATGATGGGGAATGTATCAGGAGTTGGGAATGTACTTATGAACGGATTGATTAACTCAGTCACGTGCATCAGGAAAAATGTGATACCTTGTTGTTATGATGAAGTGCATCTATGCACGAATGCCTCAGAAGTGTCATCCTGCAAACACAACTCCAAGAAGACAAGAAAACCATAAATGAAAGAGTTAGCTAAACACTTTAAACAAGGAGATGGAGTCACCACGTGCAATTTTCAAAGTAGATAGAATCATGAACAACATCAATTTCATTAGGCCCCATGAGATGAATCATGCAACAAGTCGTTGTGGAACATGAACATCCAACTGCAGTAACAGATCTTTTCAAGTTTTGCCTGGTCATTGATGATGTCACCAGTTTATAGTCTTAGCGGACTTTTGTGGATTAGTTTCATGTCATAACCCCTTGGACGGTTCCAATTTAGTGTCGTAGCAGATGGTGCATTGCTAGTTTATAGTCATGACAGACTGTGAAGAGGCAAACTAGTTTATAGTCTTAGTGGACTCTGGATGCTAGTTTCATGTCATGGCAGATAGATGTAGCAGTTTAGTATCATACTAGACATAACTTTGTGGTATCAATGTTAAGTCATGATGCCAGGACTACTCTGTGGTATCAGTTTTAAGTTATGATGCCAAGACTATTCTGTGGTATCAGTTTTAAGTCATGATGCTAGGACTATTCTGTGGTATCAATTTTAATTCATGATGCCAGGATAACTCTATGGTATTAGTTTTAAGTCATGATGCCAGGACTATTCTGTGGTATCAGTTTTAAGTCATGATGCTAGGACTATTCTGTGGTATTAGTGTTAAGTCATGATGCTAGGACTATTCTGTGGTATTAGTGTTAAGTCATGATGCTAGGACTATTCTATGGTATCAGTTTTAAGTCATGATGCCAAGACTATTCTATGGTATCAGTTTTAAGTCATGATGGCAGGACTATGACATACCTCAATTTTGTCAGACATAGTACCTTTTCAAGTACAAGTGGTTTGTAGGATTGGTGAACTTGTTTCTGTCCATGTCAACAAGTTTGAATGCTCCATTGTTGTATGCTTTGGTGACTAAATAAGACCCTTCCTAGTTGGCTAAGAATTTATTGGGATGTTCTCGGGTGGCCTTAAGGACTAGATCTCCTTCTTTCATCGGGCGTTTGTGGAGATCGTGCTTGTGCCTTTGTCTCTGCTGTTTTTGGTACCATTCAATTTGATCAAGAGTTCGTACACATTCCTCCTCTACCAAGTTGAGGTCAGCAATGCAAAATTCATTATTTTGACTTTCATCAAGGATACTGGAGAGAGTTATTTGCAATGAGGGAATCTACCATTCTAAAGGTAAAATAGCTTCAGATCCGTATACAAGACTATATGGAGTTTTACCTGTGGATGTTCGATGTGTTGTTCTATAAGCCCACAATGCGTAGACTAATTGTTCATGCCATTGTTTCTTGCTCTGATTCAGCATCTTTTTGAGCACCATGATGATAGTTTTTTTTGTAGCCTCTACTTGACCATTGCTCTATGGGTAATAAGGTGATGAAAATACGTGTTTAATGCCCAGACTTTCACAAAAGTTTTTGGTATCTGTGTTGCTGAATTGTGGCCCATTGTCAGTAACGATGATCATTGGAATACCAAAACGAGTTACTATATTTTCCATTATAAAGGTGCAAACATGTTTTGACGTGGTCTTCCTAAGAGGAATAGCTTCCACCCACTTTGTGAAATATTCAGTTGCAATGATAATGAAGCTATGGGTTGCTAAAGATGACAGTGTTATTGGTCTAATTAAGTCTAAACCCCATTTTTGGAATGGCTATGTGATTTGTGCAGTATGCAGTTCGCTACGTGGCACATGTATCAGATTACCGTGCTTTTGGCAGATGTCACATGTTCTAACCTTGGATATGCAATCGTTTTCCATGTGTGGCCAGTAATAGCCTAAGCGCCTAATCTTCATTATCATTGCTTTAGGTGCTATGTGCCCTCCACAAAGTCCTTCATGGATTTTTTCTACAATCATTTGACCATCAGTGCTACTAACGCACATTAGCAGAATACCTTCATATGATTTACAACACAAGGTGTTACCTATTAAAGTGTATTGGCGAGAACGTTTTCGTACGATGTCCTTTTGAGCATTTGTCAAGTCTTGTGGAGGTTTTTCTCTTAGAAGGTACTCTTTTACATCATCACACCATTCTATTGTGTGTGTTGTACAAATAGATGCTATAGGTACTTCATTTAGAGTGTTAATTATAGGTTCGGCACAACTAGTTATAGAACTAGGCAATGCATGAAACATTTCAGGTGTCATGTTTAAGGCTAGTGTGGCAAGTGCATCAGCAATGGTATTCTTGCTTCTAGGGACATGTTGTATATCCACTTCTACTACTTGTCTCACTAGATGTTTAGTCATATCACAATACGGTTGCAAATGGAGAGCTTTGCATGCGTAGACTTTCGTGACTTGATTAATAACTAATTGCAAATCACCTCGAACCACAAGGCATGAGATTCCCAAAGTTAATGCTAATTGAAGTTTTCTAAGAATACCTTCGTATTCTACTACATTATTGGTGTAAGGAAAGTTTAAGAGGTAGGTAGAAGATTAGATTTATCTAGAGGGATATGTTAAAATAGCTGCGGCACTTCCTCCTCGAAAGGTTGAGGCTCCATCGAAGTAGAGAATTGCCTCATAGTCATCAGGTACGGTGTCTATACTATTAACATTTTCATCTGGGCATTCAGGGTTTATTGTTGCTTGATCATGTGTTGGTGAGACAGTTAGTTGTGTGGCTATTGCCTAACCTTTTGTGGAAGATTGAGTGACATAGTGAAAATCAAACTCTGCAATCATCGCTTTCCACCTAGCTAACCTACTTGACTCATAGATGTTATTAGTGATGGCACGGAGAACATTTTCCTTGCAAATGATGTAAACCTGATTATAGAAGAGATAATGCCACCATTTCTTTAAAGAGAAGACAAGGGTAAGGCATGATTTTTCCACATCGTTGTATCATTGTTCATGGGCTATTAAAGCATGGCTTAGATAATATAAAGGGATCTTGGCCCCGTCTTGATGTTTTTGACAAAGCATGGATGCGATGGAAGAACTAGAAGTTGCAAGATAGATGTAGAAAGGTTTTTCACTTTGTGGAGGATAAACAGTTGGTAGCTAGGCCAACTCTTGTTTTATGTTATCAAACACTTATTGGCATTGTTGAGTCCACTGGAAATGCACATTCTTTCGTAATAGATGTTGCATGGGACTCAACTTATCCGTCAGCCTTTCGATAAAGCATCTAATGAATTGCAACCTACCTTGGAGGCTGTGTAGTTCGGTAAGGTTTCTTGGTGGTTGCATATTGGTTATCGCGGGGGGGTTATCAGGGTCTACCTGTATCCCTGTTTCAGAAACTAGGAAACCAAGAATTTTGCCCGTTTTAACACCGAAGACACACTTTTTTGGGTTGAGCCTAAGGTCATATTTAAGACAACATTTAAGCACTAAGTCTAGATCTTTTTCATGTTGTTCAGTTGTTTTAGACTTGACCGCTATATCATCAACATAATCATTGAGCAAATTAAGCATGTAGTTACTAAATATGTATGTCATTGCTTGTTGATATGTAGCACCTGCATTCTTAAGGCCAAATGACATCATTGTATAACAAAATGTCCCCAAGGTGTCATAAAAGTTGTTTTGAGTTGATCCTCTAGATTAATTCTTATCTGATTGTATCTTGAAAATTCATCCATAAAGGATAATAGTCCATGCCCAGTAGTCGTGTCAATAAGTTGATCAATATTGGGGAGAGGAAAGTCATCCTTTATAGTGGCTATGTTGAGGTCACGGAAGTTAGTACATATGTGTATACTATCGTTCTTCTTGGGAACTATAACAATGTTTGATACCCAATTGGAATAGTCGATGGCTCAGATGAAATCGGCTTGGTAAAGCTTTGTGATCTCAGCGTGGACTGCTAATTCCACTTCGGGTCTAACCTTTTGTGCTTTTTTCTTTACTGGTTTAATTTTTTCATCAAGAATAATGTTATGTTGGATGATCTGGGGGTCTAGTCCTGGCAAGTCTGTATATGACCATGTGAATGTTTTTATGTTGTCTTTTAAAACCTGAGTGATGTCACCTATGAGTTGTAGATCTAGTAAGGCACTTAATTTCAAGGTCTTGGCTTCGTCATTGATTGTGGTAATGGGGATTTCAACCAGAGGATCTTTAGTGATATTGTTAGCTTCTAGATCTAGAGTTTTAGCTACATTTTTAGGCCAGTCTAACCTTTCTTGAGTGGAGGCTATCAAATCGGTATAGGTGGATGGATTTAGATCCAAAGATTTTAGGTGAATCGTTGTTTCTATATCTCCGTATGGTCCATTGAGAGACAATATTGAGAGGATGTTGTGGTTGGCCATGATGCTCTCTCCTACCAATTAAAATAGGAGCAAAATAAGAGATACTCCATCAGTAGGAGAGTTACAAAGTGTAAACGAACATAGGATAACTAAGTTGGTGGAATGTATAAAGACTGATGTAATGGCCTAAATTTAATAGTGGTATAAAATGGTTGCATCGTTATCTTTATGTTTCATGTAAATATTTTTGTCATTTTTCATGTTTTTTATTGTTTTTCTTTATTTTCTAGAGTATATGTGTGCAACTAAATGTAACATAAATTTCTAAAGTGTAGAGCAAGATTTAAGGTAAATACTTGGAAAAGAAAGCAACGACCATGCAAGAATCTAAATCGTAACTTGTAACCTGTAAGTGAAAATTCAATGTAAGATGACGAGAGTTTGTAAATCTATAATTTGTTGGCTCTAGTTTAAAGCTATTTCGGGCTTGGTACATCAATTTAAAGTCTTGATGGATTATTGCATCTATTGTTAAAGAAAGGATTACAAGTTTTATGCCATGGTGGGTCAAAGGTAATAACGTTTTCAAGAAGTTTTAAATGAAATCGGCCATTTCTGACTGTGGCTAGTTTAATGTCATTGTGGACGTGTTGCAGTTTAACATCATTTCAGACAGTTCATATTTTAACATCATTTCGGACAGTTTATAGTTTAACGTCATTTCGGACATTTCATAGTTTAACGTCATTTTGGACAGTTCATAGTTTAACGTCATTTCGGACTGTTCATATCATTCATTCTAGTTGTTGAGTTGCCTCTTGATCTTTTGTAACTTAATGTGTGGGGTTGTGCGTATGGGTATGATTTTATATTCACCTTCCCCTTCACTGGTGATGTCAAGGGTAGTTCTGACCAAGAAACATCAGCAGGAATGGCTCCTATGTATGTGTCTTTTTGTGTTTCTTCAGTGCTAGTTGGATTATGAGTCAACGCTGGGTTCATGTTCTAATGTATGTTCATGGTTTCTTGTTTAGGCTCAATGAACTCAATTTCTGACCCTTGACCTACCTCAAGGTATGAGGAAATGATTGATGTTGTTGTATCCCCATGTATGATGATCTCACCTCTCTCGTAAGGTAGATGTATGATGGATTGGTGAAGATACGGCTTTAAGTTGAGCTAGCCAAGGACATCCTAGAATCATATTAAACCCTGGCATTTCATCAACCACTATGAATTCAGTTAATGTAGGAAATTGGTATCTGGCTATGAAATCTAAGGTAATCATGCCTTTCACTCCCAAACGGGAATCACTGAAAGATCTCAAGAAAGAGGTTGTTGTGGGTTGTACTTGTTTAGTGAGTCCCAATTTTTTGATGATGGAAAAAGGTATTACATTTTTTTCCACACCATCATCGACATGCACCCTACATATTTTGAAATGATCAACCTGTATTGTTATGAACATAGGGGCTGTGATGATTTCCCCTATTTTCTCATCTAGCTTAATGTCCTTAACATGGAACTCTAAGGATGTGGTCTTCGATTCCTGAAGTTGTGGGGATAATACTACATAAATGGATGGTCCTTCTACAGGAAGATCCTCACTAACAGGAATTGAAGTTAGCATCTGTACAAGAGCCTCTCGATGTACTGGTGAAGTCATTACTAGGTCATACAAACTTAAAGAAGTATTCTTTTGTTTTAAGGCTTGTGTTACCTTGGTCAACACATTTGCTAGGTCTTTACTATTTAGGACATTCTTATCTATAGAAATTTTTTCCATTTGACCTAGCATTCGTATTTCTCATGGAGGGGTTCTTACGTTAGTAGCTGAGAATGCTAGGTTTGGGATATGACTTATGACTTCATATTTGTTTTGGTGACTTGTACTAGGCTCATTAATGGATGAACTCATGGGAACAGTGCTTAGCAGTGTAGGCTTTGGTAGTCCTAATTCGTATCCATGGTTTTCTCTCTCCATGATCTCTCTTTTTTCTCTTTCTAAGCACTCTCTTATTAGCCTATCGGTAAGAAGTTCTCGCAAAGGTCATCGAGAAGTGAAGGTGGGTTGTGTGCCAGGGTGTTTTGGCACCTAGACCACAAAGGGAATGGGTTGATTTTCAGATGGTATGTTTGTTGTGATGGCAATTGAAGGAGGTATGCGGATGATGAATGGTTTTGATGGTGTGGGGGATGTGCGTGTGGTAAAAGGGGTTTGAGGATATATTGGGGCATGTGTGTTTTCTGAATGCCCACGAATCAAAAAAGGCTTTTGAGGAACACCTTGTCTATCTTCCACATGGACAGTATTAATCACATATGGGGCATCGTTGGTATTGGTATTGAGAGGATCCTTGTAGACCCCCATGGATTGGTTTTGAGGCCTGACTGGGTTTGTCTCATCAAACACTACTTCACCCCCATCTATCATGCGTTGTATGTCTTGTTTCAATGCAAAGTAGTAATCAGTCCCATTACCACACCGTTGGTGATATTCACAAAACCTATCCAACCTAAAGCCTTTTGGAATGGAAGGTTCGTTGGCTATTGCTGAAGCTAGATTTTTGGCCAATTAGCGAAAGCAATCATGTCTTTGCGAGGCCGCAGGAGACATTTTTTTGTGTTGAATTAGCCTAGCCTTTAGAAGTTGATCAAGCAGTTGTGAAGGCTTCATGGGCAATGGTGTGTATTGAGCAAGGTCTTTCCTTTTGAAGGTATGGGCATGACCTGTGTTGTTGTTTCTAATTGAGAAATTTCCAGGTGTATGACTGGGTGTGGTTCTTTCATAGTTGTTTGGGATAGCGGGTTGTTTTCCCGCAGCCACTGCTGCTACCGTTGTTTTGGATTTATCTTTCCTCGTGTGTTGGCTCCTAGAGGCTGAGTAGGCTGGGTCATTACTTGTTTGTGTCGTTTCTTCTATATCTTTGATTTATACGAATGCTTGGCTCAATGTGTGGGCTTTCAGGTAGTAAATGCTTAACTTAATAAAGTCATTCATGGCTAACTTAAGCATAGTGAGTAAATATGTTTCGGGGATAGATTCATGAAGTTCGTTTAGGGCTGCACTCCACCTTTGGATAAATTTCTGTGCTGACTCCAATGGTGCTTGTTTAACTTGAATCAAGCTATCTAACGTGGCTTTAGGTTTCAAATTGTACTTGAAATGGATGACAAACTGATGTAATAAATTCTCTAAAGAAGATATGGATCTACGGGGCAAAGATTGGTACCAGTCTAAGGCTTTTCCGGTTAAGGACATTGCAAACACTCGTAAAATTACATGCGGCCATGCTTGAGGTAAAAGGCTTTTGGTTCTAAGTGTCACTAAGTGGCCATTTGGGTCCCCTTCTCCATTGTACTTGGTCAGTTGAGGTAATGAGACTTCTTTTGGCAAGGTCAAGGGTGGAATTGAGGGGTCAATTAGGTCATCTTGATAGAAATCTAGAACCTTGAC
The DNA here is from genome assembly GCA_015680685.1 of Gnetum montanum. NCBI lineage: Eukaryota > Viridiplantae > Streptophyta > Gnetopsida > Gnetales > Gnetaceae > Gnetum > Gnetum montanum. The sequence continues at coordinate 21,032 of MNCI01022221.1, forward strand.
TTCCTCATTATTGAAATTTTTAAGGTGTTTTAATTCTTCTGCCACCAAGTGCATCATTTTTTGTGTGTCTGACCATTCTTGGGTGGTAGGCAAACTGGTGGATTGAGTGGATTGTGGATGATAATGATTTAATTATTACATTGTTGGTGGAAAGGAAGGTTGTTGGGCTAACATTTGTTGTGGTGGGATGGTATTCAGGACTGAGACTATTAATGGAGCCCACTGCCTAGCTAAAGGTTGTGAGGTAACACCTTGCACTGGTTGGGTTGGAGTAATCAATGGTGCCCCATAAATCTGCACCTAGGGTATGTAATGGGTGGATGTGGAAGCTGGTATGACTGATAGTATTCCAGTTACTTGAGGTTGGAAGATTGACCCTACATTAGTTTGGAGGAGTTGTTGGGACTGCACTGGTGGAGGAATGATGGAAGTGGATGCATTAGAGTGAATGTTATTGAGCACGGAGAAGATAGGAATGGAATGGGGAACAGGTGCTCGTGTGTTTGCAGATGAAGAAGGAAACACAGTTTCTTCCAGGAAAGCATGGGATACTGGGTTTGTGTGGGCATGGGGGCTAATAGTGTGGTATGATTCTCCATGTTCAGATTGGGCTACAAAGTCATCTTCTTCATCTTGAGGCTCTATGGGAGGTACTTGTAAGGCTTGACTTCTAACCATAAGAAGCTGGGATATGAGTTTATGATGGTTTTCAGATAGTGGGATTATGTCAAATGCAGAAGGGATAAACCCACATCCTCATTTCTGGATGAATTCATATTCTTGCTTAGCTTCCCTCTCTACATGATCAATGGGTAGGTTGGCTTGGATTTTGACATAGATAAAATTATATTGTTCGGGTGTAAGAGTCACGTGAATAGGGCCTTTTCCCTATAGCCTGAGGGATTGACATGTAGGGCCTTGAAGATTTATGTGTTCAATAATGGTTATGGGTTCCGTAGCAATCACCGGGTTTGAAGCTTCGACCCCAAAGTCAGCAATCGGTAGTGTTACTAGGTTGGCTTGGGAAGATTCCATGATAAACGTGAATGGACTGGGGTAGATGAATGGAGTTGGATCGCAAGCAGTTGTAGCATGGTGTGATGCAAGCTCAGTGTGATCAATAGGGACAAGGAGACTCAAATATAAAAGATGGATGAGTTTTGACAGGTAGTGACATTTTGACCAATAACAAGAAAGTGGCCCTCCTTCTAGCACCAAAAACTGTACTGACCTAAATCGTCGATGTAAGGCTGGAAGGGAAACAAACACCGAGAGATCGTCAGACAGCCACAGTTGACCTTGCCTTTGCCTTAGGGCAAGCTAGAAAAGTAAACGAAGGCAAAGTTCCTTGGATGGTCTGCATGCAAATCAACCAAGGACTTCCCTGAGCGTAAGCTACAGCTAGCGTTGGGGTTATCGTAAATGGAATGTAAATGGAATGAAAACAACGATACAAAATGTAAATAGAGCGTAATGAATTATAAATAAAGCATAAATAGAGCTATATTTTAAAAAAAGCATAAACTGAAGTAAATAATGTAAATGGAAGGCAATAATGAAACTGTATTATATTGTTTTTTTTAAATGTGCACCGGTCAAAGCGTAGTTGCACATGTGTGGATGGCAAGTCAAACGCCTAGCCCGAGAATGATATGACACGATGATGCAATGACGTGATGTGATGAACATGAGAAATGCTTGGATGCCAATAGTCAGGTGTGCTAAGAACCCAAGGATTGCAAGTTCTGTCCTCCTTCAGAATTGCTAATCTCTCCAATTTTTTCCCCCTTCAATTTTTTCTCCCCCCTCAATTCATGTGAATTGAATGGTATTTATAGGGTTGGGCTAGGCTTGGGTAGTTGCATTATTTGACTAGGTTCAATGTATCTTTGTTGGATAGTTGTGCACAAGTTGGATGTGTGCTGGATATTTACCTTCTTTGACCAAATACATTGCATTTTACAATTTGTGGGTCATTCAAGCCCATGAAGATACAAACAAATTAGAAAAACAAGCCTTCAAGCGATAAAAATTTAAAGAAAATTTAGAAAGATTAGCTCTGGCTCTGGCTCGCTTGAAAAATTATATTTTTTTTGTTGAATATTTGGCCCAACTTTGCATGGGCTTCCATGTCCCTTTGCCATCGTACGAATTTCTTAAAATGAAATGTCAAATCACAGAGATCATGTGCCTCGAACGTGCAATTTTGGTGAAATAGTTGGGTCACCAGGAAGTCCTTGCTATTTGCAATCCAGATAATACTCAGATTGAACTTAGACTCAGACTCAACCAAAATAGAAATAGAAATAGCAAATCCACAATGGAGTCCAACTGAAATCTATGTGGAGGTTCAGCTCCATCACACGCAAATGTGCTGATGTGCACCCACGAGGATCCTAAACTGGACAAGACAACATATGCGTAGAACCGACGACATCGACCCAGAAGTTTCTATAATCAATCCTTCAACCGTTGCTGAAACAAATTCGTAATTAACATTAAATTCTAAATTGGCAAGTGAGTGCGCCGGACGAACTAGCAACCAAGATTGCTAAAATGCTGTTGCTGCTGCAGGGTAAATAGACGTTCGTTTTCTGTTGCTGAAACTCACCTGCGACTACCTCGAACAAATCTGGAACTGCAGCTCCTGCAATAGCGAGTTGGATCATTTCATAGCCTATGGAGAAGCCCTGCAAGCTTTGCTCCGTATTCTCACACATGTCAATAAACTTGCTCATATGCTTTTCATTTCTATCCGCAGAAATGATTTGTATAGACATCGCCCGCCAAAATAAGCTACTACTGTATGCCATCATGCAAGGTAGTGGCTCCTTCCAACTCACCTGGCTTGATGATTCTTTTGCTTTCATGTCATCTCATGCACATGCACGAATACATATAATCTCTCTCTCTACTACTGCACCTCCAAAAACTTCCATCAACCACGGGCAGGCTTCTGGAATTTGGATCTAGGCATGCATAGAAGGCTACGCTACTTGCTGGCTCTATCGATGACAAATAATGTAATGCAGGGGTAGCACTTTCGGAGTTCTTCTTGAAATTCTATAAAAATTTTACTCTGAAAAAACTTTCGGTGAGAAACCTCTCTCACAGTGGGACTCGTTGCAGTTCCCTTAGGCCACATTTTATTTTGGGCTTTAATGTGACTTGGCCTACACTCACGCCTAGCATAACTTCTAGTATATGTCCAGCATCCAACGTGGTAACTCTGTGTGACATTGATGCATGCTTCATCTGCCTTGTTCCTTCTAGTGTTGTGCGCACTTTAGTAGGATGTGGAAACATGGTTGGGCTTGGCCGAGATCTTGGAAATGATGGCCAAGTACAAAGCTCTGATGCTGGAAGAGCAGAACAAGAGGAAGCTAGACATTTCTGCATTTCTGGTTCCCAAGATCGGTAAGCTCCAAAACCTCCTTAGCGCAAAGACGAAGGAGAATGAGGACTTGCAAATGCAGATTTCCTACCATTCTACTGGGGAGAACATATCTTCTTGAACATCTTTGATACTTTCAGGTGTTTCCATTATCAACATTGGCTTTGTCTCAGCACAATCATCTTTATTAAGAGATAAGCTTCCTTTGGAGTGATGCTCAGCAGTCACGCTATTACCAACCAAAGCAAGAATGGAATTTGGAATTGGTTTGCTCGCGTCCCCATCATCTTTTACATGGAATCCATTTTTCTTGCAAACACAGCATAAAAAAAAGAATCCTTCATGTCCTTGGGGCCTTTAAGATTCCTAATAAACTCCTCTTTTTGCACCAGTGCGTATTGATCCCCTTTGTACGATCTCGATAATTTTCCAAATGCTTGAAAGGGCTTGAGTCATTTTCAATTCAAAGTGCTAAGCTGAAATTAGTGGTGTTTCAAAGGAGATCTAGTCTTTTTGATTTTTGGTTCATGAATTTGACATTTGTAACATCTTTTAATTTTCAAAGTAATATCCTAGTACATAGTAGGCCAATAAAAATCATAATAAAGTATATGTTGCATAGTAGACTTAGGAGATTCATAGAATAAATTAGAATGATCATGAGATTGTTTTAAAATGGAATTGATATGATAATTATGAACAAATTCCAACAATACCCATCTGAAGTCCTTTTAGTATAAGATTCTATCTTTAACCACAAATTTATTTACTTTTTTTGAAGAAAGCTCTCTTTTGACTTGTAGTTATGTTTTTTTTGGCACCTTTCATGTATTAAGGAATTCTAGAATCTCATCACACCAATTTTTCACATGAGTCTTTAGCGCACATACTTCGTTTTGTCTAGCCATTTACTTGGCTAATCCCATTCTTTTAATGGTTTTTCATATTTCCAATGAAAATTTTGAGCTAAAAAGTCTTTAACCGTAGGCTCTATTAGCATAATGTGAACTAATGATCTGTCTAAATAATATTTAAATGTTTAAGTGCTTTAATGACTATGAATGCTTATTTCTCTAAGTCTGAATAATTTATTTCTATGCCTTTCAATTAATATTCAAAAACTATAATCGATTCATCTTGACCTTCATCTTTTTGAGTTAAAATAGTAGCAACTAAATCATTTGAGGAAAAAGCATATAGCTAAAAGTCATGCTTTCATTTTGGTTTTATCCAGTAAGGAGCTTCTTAAATAGCCCTTTTGATTTTTGCTATGGCTCTCTCTAATTCTAGTGTTTTCTCTACTAGGACATCTTTCTTTAAAATATGCATTAAATGTTTAGTAATTTTAGTGAATCTAGGAATAATTTCTTAATAAAATTTATCTTTCCAAAGAAAGATCTAAGAAACTTTTTACTCGTAGGATGCTCGATATTCTGTATTGCTTAAATTTTGGAGTTATCTATAATGATTCCTTCTTGATAGATCACATGGCCTAGTAAACTTCCAAAGCTAATCTCAAAGATCCATTTCTTAGGATTTAATAAAATACGATATTCATGACATTTGTCAAAAACTTGTTGAAGATGACCAATATGATCTTCCTTATTTTTTGAAAAGATAGTGATATCATCCAAATAAACTACAACAAACTCACCTACTAAACCTTTAAAGGCTAAATCTAGTGCTCTTTGAAAATTAGCTCTAGCATTTCATAATCCAAATGGCATTCTTTGGTAAGCAAAAGTTCCCCACTTAGTGATGAATGTTGTTTTATATCTATTACCCTTATCTACCATGATCTTATTATAGCTTGGAAAACCATCTAAAAAAGAATACACTTGACAACATGATACTTTGATCAACATTTCATCAATTCTAGGAAGTGGGTATTTATCATTTTCAAAGGGTTCATTCAAAATTTTGAAATCCACACAAAGTCTAATATCATCATTCTTCTTTCTTACTAGAACAAGATTAGCAAGCCATGTTGAATATTGAACTAGATATATGATTCAAGCTTGTAATAACTTCTTGATCTTAGCTTGCATAGCTGGCTCAAAAAATGGAGTAAATTTCCTTTATTTTGCTTAACTATCCTACAATAATTTATCAAATAAATTTTATGTGTCATCACATCTGGTCTATAAGCTATAAGATCATCATAAGACCAAGTAAAATTTTCCAAAATATTTTTTAGGAGAAATAGTAAATTTTTCTTAAAAACTAAATCTTTTTCCTTTATTCCATTTAACATCTTTGGCATCTCAATAGATCCAAAATTAACTACTTCATAAGCTTGATTATCTAAATTATGTACATCCTTTCGAGTGAGCAAATTTTTGCCAAACTCATGTTCATAATCAATTGCTTTTTTGGGAATAGAATTTTTCTCAAACCTTGATGTTGTTTCATGTATAATTTGTTCTTCAAATTCTTATGTATTTTTTAAGAATCTAAGAAATTTATCATCATCTTAAAATACTTGTAAATGCTTAATGTTATATGGTACTAATGGTTGATGTTCATTCTCGATCATTACACCTTCATAACTTTCTATCCTCTTCATATCTAATGATGAAGCTTGTTTTGCTAAGTCATCTGCTATATAATTATCTTCTCTACCTATATGTTCCATCTGGTAGTGATGAAATTGATCTAGAATTTTGTAGAAAAAATATTTATAAGGTCACAAGAATGAACTCTTTACTATGTAATTACCTTTGACTTGTTCATGTACCAATCTCAAGCCTCCTTTTATGATGATTACCTTGATTCCTTTTTCCAATGCTATTTTGATTCCAATACTTAGAGCTTCATATTTAGCCTTGTTATTAGTATAAGGGAAAGATAGATGAATTGCCTTGAATATTTTTGTGGAATCATCTTTTCTTAAAACTATCCTAGGTCTTGAATCTTTGAAATTACAAGAACCATCAAAGTATAGTTCCAATTTTCTCATTTCAAATTCCTCTTTGTGTAAGTTATCAACTTCTTGAAGTGTGCAAATTCTTGACATCATGGGTTATGTCATTATTGCTCTTGTATTTTCTCTTGCAAATCTAATTGGATTGTTAAGCTATTAAGCCTACTTGCCACCCTACTTAATGCATCCACTACTTTATTAGTCTTTTGAAGCCTATATTTAATAGTGAAATCAAAGTTAGCAAGTAGCTCCACCCATCTACATTGTCACAAGTTTAACTCCGATTGACTCATAAGATAATGAAGGCTTTTATGGTCAGTCAAAATCATAACTTGCTCCCCATATAGATAATGCCATCAAATCTTCAATACGAATATCATAGCATCCAACACTAGATCATGCACAAGATATCTAGTTTCATGTGACGTCAATTGACAGGATGCATAAGCCACAACCTATCCATCTTGCATCAATACACACCCAAATCCATCCCTTGAAGCATTAGTATTAACATCATATGGATGTCCTAGTGTAGGAGATATTAGCATTGAAGCAGTCACCAACCTATGCTTTGGCTCTTCAAATGCAACCTAACAAGTTGGGCCCCAAGTAAAGTTAGTCTCCTTGCTCAACAATTGAGTCAAAGGAGATTTAATGTGAGAAAAATGTTCCACAAACCTCTAGTGATATCTTGCCAATCCTAAGAAACTCTACATCTCCATTGCTAATTGCAGCACAAGCTAATCACAAATGACTACAATCTTTGTAGGATCTACAAAGATATTAGCTCCTAATATCACATGTCCAAACAACTAAATCTTTGCTTGTAAAAATGAATGCTTGGGTTGTTGACCATATATTTGGTACCCCTTATAGTTTGTAATACCATCTGCAAGTGCTTTTCTTGCAACTACTTATTAGGAGAATATACCAAGATATCATCTATGAATACAATCAGAAACTCATTAAGGAATGACCACATCACACTATTCATGAGGTGCATGAAAGCTGCTGGTGCATTTGTTAACCCAAATGGAAACACCAAAAACTCATAATGGCTATATCATGTTTTGAATGTTATCTTTAACATATCTTGTTCACGAATCCACACATGATGGTACCCAAACTTGAGCTCAAGCTTTGAGAATACATGAGCTACCCGAAGTTGATCAAAAAATTCATCAATGCATGGAAGAGGATATTTATTTTTCATAGTCACTTGGTTTAGCTACCTATAAACTATGCATAGCCACAAACCCCCATAATTCTTTTTAACAAATAGCATGGGTGCTCCTTGTAGCTAAATCTTTCGCTTTGCTAGTTCTATGGGATACACCTTATGTGAAGCCTTTAAAATAGTCTCTGTACTAGGTTTAAGTTCAATCTTGAACTCAATATCTTGCCTTGGTGGAAAACTTGGTAATTCTAACTGGAACACATCAAAGAATTCTTGAACCATAGGAATTTGATCTATCTCCACCATATCTATTTTATATATTATAGCCACAAAGAATTCATGCCCTTTTTGAAGCATCCTACAATACATCTGAGAGGAGACCAAATCCAAGTGCATAGTCCTCGAATGAATTTGTACTTCAATTAGATCACCATCAAGTGATTGTAGTTGTAGGAGCTTTTGCCGATAGTCCAAAATAGCATTGAACTAGAACAACAAATCCATTTCCAAAATTACATCATATACCCGAAGATCCATAACATGTAAATGAATAACCTACTACACACCTTCCAATTATAATGGCACACCTATACACACATAATGAAGTCAAGTTTTATGATCCCTAGAAAACTATACTATCAACCTAGGAGAAAGAGAATGAAATACAAGAGGTACATGATGTGCAACCATAGGATCTATGAAAGAATGGCTGGTACCTAGATCAAATAAAATCAACACAGCAAAGCCCAAAATCACACCTTCCATTTTCATCACCATGTTTGAATGCACATACAATGGTTGGTTTGCTAAGGCATACACACATCCTTGAGTCCTATGGTCCCCTCCTCTTTGAGTAACAAGTGTTCCATGTTCATACTAAATTGGAGGTTGCTATCCTTAGCCTCTACCTCCTTCACTACTACCTGCCTACTTCAGGCACTCCTGAGCCTAATGCACTAGCTTCCCACATGTAAAATAATTCTATCAATCCCTTTGAAGATGGATAGCTTGCCCACATCTATAACAAACAATACATCCATGACCAAATCCAATTTTAGGATCACAAGCTTGTGTTTGACACTCTCCTCCATGGCTACAAGCTTACATAGAGGGGCCAATCCTCTCTCTACAAGCTACATTTTCCTGCTAACTCCTCTCTAAATCCATGGCTACTTCTCTAGCCTCATCATAGGATGTCAATCTAAGGGGTAAAATTTTGTCCTTAAAGCATGGTCTCAACCCTCTAGCAAATCTATTTGCTTATGCCCAAGCATCTCTCTACATTTTTGGTACATAACTACTAAGTTTAAAGAAACGAGTATCATACTCCGCCATAGATCAACTACCCTGATAAAAACAATAGAACTCATTCTCCTTAGCCTAAGCATATTAGGTAGAGAAATAATAGGGTCTAAAAGATGTTAGAAAATCATCCCATGCCACCTCATAGCTAGTCCATATCTTGGCTTGCTCTTCAGTCATCCACTAATGCCAAGCAGTACTAACCAACTAGTAGACTAGCAATTGAGTTTGCTGAACCAATGAATAGCCCATCAAATTAAAAGCCTTTTATAAATCTCTAATCATTTTATAGCTATAGTATGATCTTCATTGACATCAAATTTATGAGATCACAACTTCCAAAATTGCTCTACTACTTTCCTATTGATAGGCTACTTGTTTGATTCTCTTGAGCCTCCACTACCACTACCACTTCCCACTTCCCTGAACATGGGAATAGAAGCATCACTAGCTACAACATGCTGGTACAAGATCTGTAATAGCTATTATATAAGATATAGTTTCCTATTTTTTGGACTATTGCTAGATCTTTGAGAAGGCTTCTTTTATCCATAAACTTCCAAAATTGCTCTACTAGTTTCCTATTGATAGGCTACCTATTTGATTCTCCTAAGCCTCCACTACCACTACCACTTCCCACTTCCTTGAACATGGGAATAGGAGCATCACTAGCTGCAACATGATGCTACAAGATCTATAATAGCTATTATATATGATCTAGTTTCCTATTTGTTGGACTATTGCTAGATCTTTGAGAAGGCTACTTCTATCCATCATTAGGCCCTTCTAATTTACAGGTGCCACTAGCATCATGACCACATCCACTATACATATCTATAACATGAAATCACAAATGGGTGAGTACCCCAACTATCATACANTAATTCTTCTTCTCATTAATATTTTTTTAGTTTATCATGCTTTCATGGTGGTACTACTAGTAATCTTAGGCATCACCCTACCCTAGCAAAGTGCGATAGGACGAGGTGTTACATTGTGGTATTAGAGCTAATTTATGCCAATGTTGTATGATAGTTGGGGTACTCACCCATTTGTGATTTCATGTTATAGATATGTATAGTGGATGTGGTCATGATGCTAGTGGCACNAATTTGTGCTCTTGTGAGTTTCACTTGTAATTAAATAAGGTTAGTATAAAACTAACTGGAAAGCCTTTAAACTTCCCTTGTTAAATGGTCAACAAGTGCTGCAGTGGAGGAGACAAGTGGGGTATAAGGCAACCTACATCAATGGTTGGTCTTGTGCATGCTAAGAACAATACATACACACACACCATATTACCCATAACACTGTCATAATCTATTATATATTTGTTACACCATATTACATGCATTTCCACTATCATGACCATGCCATCATACCTATGACCCACATAATCATCATCCAATCATAATATATATTATCAATTCTATGACTCAAAAACTGATACCATTATAAGTCCATGTGGTCACTAGCATATCTACACTTAGTGTAGCATGTGAAATGTTTCCGTGGGTACTCATAAATAGCCATTGTCTATAGGTCTTTTATTTGTCCAACTAGTGCTACAGTCCATCAACCTATGACCTGTAACCACTAGTCTTTTGGAGGACTAACTACAACGACGAACACACCTATGTCACGTACTAGTTGTAGGGATGAACACACCTATGCTCTCCTACTCTTAGGATGAGGCCTAAGATAGGAGCCTCACTAATGCATCATGTTGGGGGTTAATCCATAGTACCTTAAGCATGCCTCATCACCAATTGGTCCACAACTTCATGCTAGCATCACCCACCAATGACCATCACAAATGTCATTGCAAAGACATGTACACATTCTGGCTAGCTTAAGCCAACACGTGTCATAATCACAACACATCCAAACAAACATAACATGACCACACATCTCCAAACCTAACAGTCACTTTCATTTTATGAAAAAAATGTCATAATTTGACAAAAAAACATCTTACACCACAAAAATATTTCTCGAACTACATGTAATTCCCTATAAATGATCACGATAATAACCTCCAAAATGATATATGCCCAAAGAGGAAACCAATTCCACGATTAGAAAGTTCTTCCCAAAATAATCACAATGACACTATTTTTATGTAAATTAGACTTTTCGAAGAAAATTTATGCATGCTCAAAATTTGATGAAGAAAATAATAATTAATAATATTTAATTACTACTAGAAAGGATTGTGACTTCCAAAAATAGTTGCGCCACAATAGACCTTGAAAATATAATATTTCCATCATACTAGTTTCATCAGCATCACATATCATATTCCACAAGTTCCCATCATAAAATACGTTGAATATATATTAATAAACAATTTGTATCCAAAATCATACAATTTCAAGAAATATACAAAATAACATGTCCAAGCTTAATCTTTGAGCTATCCACCTCACATGCCCATATCGCATGATCATATACATTAAGCCAACACAAAAATGTTGGGAAAAGGTAAAGACAATCCACTAATTAAAATTGTTGGGGAAAAAAGGTTGAAACAACTAGAAAACCCTCAAAAATCTAGTAGGACTATTTTTCTCCAAACAAGTTCCACACCCATGTAGATACAATTGCAAAAATCTCAAATCCAAATTTAGAGCAAGAAAAAGTTATTCACAATACCAAAATTCTATTAAAAAGGATGAAAAATGAAGAAAAAAAGGGAAATATGAAGAGGAAGGAACTAGAAATCTATTTATGTTCATGCAAAAATGGAAACCCAAAACCCAAGTGCTCATATGTGGTGTGCACATCAAAAAAACAATAGTGGTGTTGTTTTTGTTTTTTTATTAACACTTATAATCATAATGCATGTCATCATAATGCAAAGGCCTTTTCTCTCTTACACATGTCACATGCAGAAGTCAATGTTACTTTATTTGATTTTAGTTTTTATTTTCATAAGTGAATATTTTTTTCCTCCATGACTAATATCGTGAACTTCAACCATGCATAACAAACACATTGACTCCAAATCAAAATCTGTTTGAATCTACGAGATCCTTATCAAATTTTCTACACATTCACATGTTAAAATAACACCTAAACATCATGCAACATAGTACTATAATGCAAATTCATAAATACCAAAATCACACATAAAGCAAAAATACATACTAAATAGGTGCTCTTGTACCTCAATCCAACACCCCTTCCAACAACATCATCTTTGTAACACATCACACAAGGCTAGTGTACATAATCACATTAGTTAAGCATGTTAAGACATTATAATCATAACATAAAGATGAACCTTCATAACATATAAAATACATTATATTAAATTAACTTGTCCTCAACAACCCACTGAAGCCACACACATAATGCATAAATCATAATCATATGACCATACCTAATGTGTTTAGAAGGGATGTAACACTATGCCCTCCTTAAGAATCTTCCTCTGAGAAGATCTTAGGATTAGTTATGCACATCTTAGTCTCCACCTCCCAGGTAGCCTCTGAAGCTCCATGTCTACTCCATAAAATCTTGACCATAGGTACACCTTTATTGCATAGCTATTACAATAAATAATCAACTATCTCTACTGGTTACTCAACATAACTAACATCAAATTGTAGTTGTATCCTTGAATGGTTAATCACATGATGTTCATTAGGCACATAACATCGTAGCATAGACACATGAAACACATCATGTACATGTGCCAAATGAGGAGGTAATGTTGTTCGATAGGTCACTCTCCCAAGTCTCTGTAACACTCAAAAAGGACCATTGTGTCTAAGAGCTAATTTTCCTTTTTGGCCGAATTGGGTAAGGCCTTTAAAGAGAGAAACATGAAGAAATACATGATCCTTGATCACAAACACTAGTGACCTTCAATGTTGATTAGCATATGCTACCTACCTATCCTGAGTAGCTCTTAATATATCTTGGATCTCATGAATCTCTTCTATAGTCTATCACATCAAATCTATGCTTACATGGTGATGATCTTCTATGGTATTCCAACATAAAGATGTTCTACATGGCCTACCATGTAAAATCTCATATGGTGCTACCTATAAACTCTCTTGATAATTGTTATTATATGCAAAATCAACTAACGGTAGCATCTAATCCCAACCTTCTCTATAGTCAAAAGCATAGGCTCTCAACATGTTTTCTAGAATATGATTCACTTGCTTAGTTTGACCATCAATTTGTGGATGAAATGTCGAACTCATATTCAGCTTGGTACCCATCTCCTTCTAAAATGCCTACAAAAAAATGTGACATGAATTGACCATCTCTAGACTAATAATCCGTTGTGGCACACCATGCAACCCCACTATCTCTACAAGAAAGAGATTTGCAATTTCTAGTACACTCGCTGATGCTCATGTGGCAAGGAAATGGGTAGACTTTATTAACAAATCAACAACTACCAATATAGCATAATGACAATTACAACCCCAAGGAAAACCAACAATGAAATCCATACCAATGACATCCCATTTCCACTAAGGAATATTGTGTTAATGCAAATACCCCCTAGGCCTCTAATGCTCTATCTTTACATGCTAGCAAATTAAACATCAAGATACATCTTATCCTATTCTACATTCCTTTTCATACTAGGACACCAATACATCTATTGTAAGTGTTGATACATATTCTAACTACAAGGATGCATTTGGTATTTTCTCATGTGGGCCTCATATATTAATTGCAATCATAGAGATTCTAGAATGCATACTCGACCATTCCTCCATAACACTCCATGACTATCCATAGAGAGTAGTTCATTAGAGGTGATATATTGCCTCAATTCTTGACACCATGGATCATGTCATTGTTTCTTATGTATCTTCTGCTACAAATCTAATTAGATTATCTAGCTATTAAGCTTACTTTCCACCCTGATCAATGTATCCACTCCTTTATAAGTCTTGCCAATCTTGTCTTTAATAGTAAAATCAAAGTCAACAAGTAATTCCACCCATCTACATTATCGTAGATTTAACTATGGCTGACTCATAAGACATTAGAGGATTTTATGGTTAGTCCAAATCATAACTTGCTCCCCATATAGATAATGTTGCCAAATATTCAATGCGAATATCACAACACCTAACTCTAGATCATTCATGGGATATCTAGTTTCATGTGGCCTCAATTGATAGAATGCATAAGCCACAACCTATCCATCTTGCATCAACACACATCCAAATCCATCCCATGAAGCATCAGTACTAACATTAGATGGATGTCTTAGTGTAGGAGATATAAGCATTGGAGTAGTCACCAATCTATGATTCACCTCTTCAAATGCAACTTGACAAGCTAGGCCCCAAGTAAAGTTAGTCTCTTTCCTCAACAATTGAGTCAAAGGAGATCCTATGTGATGAGTCATCATTGGTTGGATTTGTCGACGAGGCCTTGTCAATGCATCTCACCTTACATTGATGAGGCCCCGTCAACGTAGTGTCTATCCATCACTTATAAATATGTGCCTACCAACTACATTTATGACATTCTAGATTTTAGTAGCAGTCACGCTCTTACATTTTTTTCATTCAAAAGTTAGAATTTTTTTCCTCGAGTGCCCACAGTAGGAGTCATTGAGTGTACAAATCTTTATTTGAGCATTGTTGTACTTAAGTATGATAGTGTGTGCAACAATAAATATGAGTTTTTTAATAAAATTTGGAACACTTTGGATAGATTAGATATTTTATTTATGCATTTACTATTTCCAATTATTTATTATATGTTTTTAATTAATTATCAATTATTCTCTAGTTACTATGTTAGATAAGAAATTAAGCTGGATAGATTACACACATAAGTACAACCACTTCAAGTATAACATGCATTCACTTGGTAATCCTAATAGCATTATCACTTGGTACACCCAGTAGCATAGCGTTTGGTCACGAAGCAGCAAATACATGGGTTCAAGATGTGTATAGAAAGTGGGAATGGATACTTATGTTAGGATTATTTAAATGATTAGTTAGTTATTTAATTTAGATTAGTTAATTAAATCCCTTTTTATCTACATTTTAAGCACCCAACTATAAAACATAAAAATGATATAAATCAAATTCTTCAGTTACACTTAAGCATACCAATGAATGTACACATTGAATCTGTACCTAGCATGTAGATAAGTTCCAAGATGATTGCCTTACCCTTAAGGTAGTCAAAGACAGTTCCACTAGCAATAACTAGATTACTACCCAAGTGGAACTCCTCCACAACCTTATGAATAGTACCAATAGTGGTATCAATCACAATTGTGGGAAGTGCCAACACCAAGGCAATAGTACCCTTATAGGCAACTAGATCCATACAGGTACTATGTTTCTTAGCTCATCTCCCCTGGAAGTTCTACAAGTCATGCATCATTCTAGAATCACTATTACCCTATAGAGTACCACCAAATAGATTCACCATCTACTTGAGGAAAAAGTCTATTTCTATATCCTTATCATACTTCACATCCCTCTACACCTACACCTCCACTTTCAACCTAGTTACCTCCTACTTCATCTCTGCAAGGTGAGATTTCTCCATAGCCATGATAATGAAATGCTACAAGGGTTGTACACTAACAACCAATTTTTCAACTAAGTGTTCTAAATAATCAATCAAGGAAATGACCTTTCTTCTGGCCTAGTAGTCCTCTCCAACCCTCACAACCTACTCTAGTTGATCATCCTACATCTCTAGCACCCTCATCCTCTACATAAAATACCTTTGGGCGCCCTTCAAACCAAGTGCCACCTAGGATCTGCAATGTAATGCTAACTCATGTTGTTTTTTACTAGATCAAGGCTAGCAATTTTCCTACAAAAAGATCTAACCTAGGAAGTTCACTCATCTATCTACAGATTGTTGGACAAGAGCCATGCAAAGCTCTTCTTGACTCTAGTATTTTATTTAACCTCATGTCTCATGATATGTACAAGGTCTGGAACCTACCACCTCTTAGGAAGGGCAACATCTATTTAGAATTAGCAGATTAGTTGATTACTATCCCTTTGGGATTAGTAGAGGACATTGTGATCATAGTCTATGGGTGGTCCTATCTTACTAAGTTTTTGGTAATCATGGTGGACAATTGCAAAAGTGACTTCACCATCATTATGAGAAGGGCTTGGTTAAGCACGGTTGACACATGAATGAGTATAAGGGACCTATCTCTAGAAATATCCAAGGAAAATGAGCTAGGAAAAATTGAGAAGAAGTGTATTCCATGCATCACATATAGAAACAATGGGTGCAATTGCATGCAAAAGATTTGGTCCATTAAGAGCACATATATTAAGGCATGTAATTTGTGTGCACAAGCAACTAACATTCAAAGGTGTCTATACATAGCAGCCATAATGCAGAAGGACATCTAGTGGCTGATAACTAATTCTAATAGCAACATAATATGCATGAAGCCAACTAAGAGCCTCACATATGCATATTTGAAGGCATGAAAAAAATTGAACAATTTCATTTCCAACTCTCTGATGAAGATGATGATACCTATTGGGAAGAGTTGGAGATCCCTAATCACTTCAAGTGGAAGCCCTTAGAACTAAAAGCCTTACTAGCTGGTATGAAGTATACATTTTTAAAAAATGGTAAACCAATCATCATTAATGTGAAACTTGCTCCTGAAAAAAAAAGAAAAGTTGTTGAAATTGGTGAATAAATGGTCAATAGCCTTTTCTTGGTCATATCTAGAACTTATAGGAATCAATTCAAGGATATGCTAGCATCACATCTACATTGACCTAGCCATAAAGCCTAGAAGGCAGCCATAGAGGCAATTTAACCCCAAATTAAAGTAATAATCAAGGGGGAGATAGAGAAACTCCTCAAGGTTGGGTTCATCTATCCAATCGTAGATAGTGAGTGGATTAGCACACTTGCAATAGTACCAAAGAAGGGTGGCAAATGGCAAGTTTGCATAAACTTTAGATGTTAAATATGATAACATTTAGAGATCATTTTCCTTTGCCATTTGTACATCAAGTGTTAGATACCATATTTGGACATTGTTATTATAGTTTCTTATATAGTTATAGTGGCTATAACCAAATCCAAATTATGCTCAATTACTAAGCCAAGATAACATTCACAAGTCCATGGGGGACTTCTGCATACTGTAAGATGCCATTTGGCCTATGCAATGCCCCTGCAACATTTCAATACTTGGTCTTAAGTATTTTTCAATAACAAATCAGAAGTGTTGTTGAAATGTTCATGGATGACTTCTCTACCTATGGAGCTGCCTTTGAGGAAGTGTTGGACTAACTTGAGCAAGTACTGAAGAGATGTGTAGAGGTAAACCTATGGCTCAATTGGCAAAATAGCTATCTCATGGTCAAAGAAGGCATTGTGTTGGGGTACCAAATTTTATAGAAAGGGATTAAGATAGACCCAAAAAAGATAAGGGTCATCCAAGGAATAACATGCCAAGCAGAGACTGTTAAAGATGTTTGGTCATTCCTTGGACACACTAGTTACTATCGGCATTTTATTTAGAATTTCTCTAAGATTGCAAAGCTATTGGTAGAACTTAGAAAGAAAGATGCACCTTTCATTTAGACCAAAGAATGTGAACATGCATTCCAAAAATTAAAGGATAAACTCATAGAAACACCAATACTATGAGCACCAGATTAGTTCAAACCATTCTATATCATGATAGACGCATCTAACTATGCTTTGAGAGTAATAATCATGATAGTGGTGTATGCACTAGAAAAGTTTATGTACTATGTGCTCAGTTACAAAGTGTTCATGCATACAGACCATAGTGCAATTTGCTTCCTTATGAATAAGCTGATGATGAGCCCTTATGTCATATGATGGCTTGTGATATTACAAGAATTTGATCTTACTATGGTAGATCAAAAATGGACCAAGAATGTGGTCATTGACCACCTCTCTTGCTTATGATGGGATAACAAAGATGAGGAGAGCTTGTTCTTTGATTAGTTTCTAGATGAACTCCTCTTTACTAGAGTAATAAATGAACAAATTCTTGAAAAAGCAATATGGTTTAATGACATCCTCACATATATTCTTGCTCAAGAGATGCCATGGGACTCGGATTTTAGGAAAAAGCAACAATTTCTTCATTAGATAAAATACTTCATGGAAATCAATAAGCATCTTTACAGGGTATGTGTCGATGGCCTAATTTGTTGGTGTGTCCTCGAAAAAGATCAACTATGCATCGTCTAGGATGCTCATTGATGAGTCTTGATATTCCGTATCTAATATCATATACACGATATCGGATCAAATCCCTAACATTGGACATGGGATGTTGGAGCTTGTCTCATTACCTATAAATATGAGACAAGGATGCTTGGCTTTAGAAGTAATTTTCCTAGTCCCTTAGCTGAACTCTTGAGGTTTTCTCTTCTAGAGTTAGAATTAATTCTGAGTGCCCACAGTAGGAGTCATAGAGTGAATGGATATTTATTCAAGCATTGTGTACCTAAGCATACCTTGTGTCTAAAAATAAAGATGAACTTTGCAATAAACCTTGCAACATTCAAAATAGCTTAACTATTGCATTTAATGTTATTTACTGTTATTTGATGCTTTCATTAGTTAATTAATGTTATTTCTATAGAATTAATAATTATCAATGAATTAGCACACTTGGCATGACCATTTCAAGCATACATGGAACACTTGGTAACCCAGTAACAACTAGCATTTGGTAATCCTAGTAGTGTTACACTAGTTCAGGATGTGTTCGGAGAGTGGGAACAAATGCTAGTGTTAGGATTTGATTAAACATTAGAGTTACAAAAATCCATTAGTGAACTAAATCTTTTCATTTCACACACTTAGGAGAGTAGGATAGAAAATATAAAAAACATAGAAAAATCATATACCTAGAGTTTACTTAACCATACAATTGTGCATTACAAGTAAGCTTGGGAACACCATAACCACCTAAGTCATCCTTGTTCTGTGTAGGTGCATAAGCACTTAATCCTTGGAGTTCAACCAAATCGTGCATGAACACTCATATTTGTATGGTTGGGCATAGGGGTACCTTGACACTCATCACTCATGAAGGGCCTTGTGAAGGACACTATGCAGGGAGACACACGATGATAAAAATCCTAATGGTAGGATACTAATGACCTACAAT